>ML675644.1:4825032-4978168 GCA_007922155.1 Mesoclemmys tuberculata
ACACACACACACACACACACACACACACACAGGGATTGAGTTTTAAGTGGAGTTAATAATTGAACTTGGAAAAGAGAAACACTGTGGGTATACTTGACTTAAACAAACAAACCACCATGCAAACTTCAGTCATTTCTATAATTATTACCCTGTTTCCAAGGTATGGCAGGTTAAGCATAAAATCTGGTTCACCATAGCATATCTGTTCATTTTAAGTCTTATAGAACAGAGTAAAAGAAGAAGATAATTAAGACGGTGAGAGAGAGATATTTGCCAGCAACCACCTTGTGTCACATTAAAATGGAACCTTTTGAAGTCAGCTTTAAGCAATTATATCCAAGCGCTTTTTTTGGAAGCCTTAAGAAATAGTACAGAACTTTCTAAAGTATCACTGTTTTCCAACCTTTTTTTTCAGCATTATTTATCACATTTAATTATAGATTAAAAATTAATTCATTCTACCTGTAAAAACAGACCTTGAAATAAAATAGTATCCCTAAAAAAAGTATCCCTGGAAGAAAGTAGTGTCTTTGCTTTATTTTCCCCTGCTCAAGCAAAAAGTGTTCATAAAAATAAATTCCTTATGTGTTTTTAAAAAACAAGCATATTTTGTGCAAATGTAGTTAGTATCTAAAAACGTATAACAAATTGTTCACTTAATGGCTAAGCATATTTTGAACGCGAAAGGGTAAACATACATTTAGAAGGTGTGGTTAAATGTTCTTGCTATTACTGTGTGCCCAGTTGTATGCAATCAATAAATATAAATTAACTCTGTAATGGGAGCTGCTAATAATTTTAGTCATTTAGAATGCGGTCATCTCAGTACCACAGAGTATTGCCAAGGGCATGCTCAAATTAGGACAATACAAAGTGAAGTTTGGCAAAACTAAACTGCATTTCTATTAAATAACACAATAAATCCTGAGGAAAAATCTACCCTTCTGCACTCATCCAGAGTAGCCAGTAGGGAGAATCCATAAGTGTGAGAAGATATCCTCCCCCCAGGTTATAAACTGGCAACAGGGCTGCTATTTCTGTCTGTTGTTGCAATGGTCCCTACCATGCCTGTACTCCCACTCTGTACAATGGGACAATGGCTTGTGGATTATGTAACCCTGGCCTGCTTTCTCCCATCCTACTGAGCCCAGATTTTATCTTTAGTAAGGGAGAGACATTCACAGAATTGTGGGAAGAGTGGGGGATGACAGCCATAGATCTAGCCCCCCACCCTTTCCTAGCCTAAATTCTTCAGCTAAACAGCATAATTTTCCCCAGTGTATCTTCTTATCCATAATAGTCACCACTCCACTCATGTGTCCTACAGCACCTGGTAGTGAAAGTGACACCCTCTGTAATGAACAGTTTGGAGTGGCAGCAGATTACATGGCAACCATGACAGAGTATCATTCCTGATCAATTTGCAGCACTCAATCCCAGATGGGACTAAAAGTGGTGGCACAGAACAGAAGGTCAATGCACTCAGAGATCGCACATCAGTATGTTCAACCAGCAGGCTGGCTGCTTTCTGTATTTTGTACCAAACAAAGGTCAAAATGAGTGCCCTTTGTTAACATCTCTATCAGAGCAGATGCAACAACGACGTTAGGAGAAACATGTTGAATCTAGGGATATTGTTTGGGAGTCAACAGTTACAGACAACAGAAGGTACAATATCACTTTTGGTATGCCACACGAAAATGGTCATTCCTATTAATATTTGGGTAATGAAGTGGTTGTTACGGATGGCAGATGTTAAGATGGATGGCTCAGCAGTAACATGCAGAAAATCTGTGCTGTTCCAAACTCAATCTTTATTAGCAGGCTGGCTGGTTCTGTTCTGTTATAGAAGCAGAGCAATCAACCCAGGCAGCAGTTTTATTATTCATTATTCTTGTTATTTATTTGCTGTTGCACCCACTGTGTCACAGGTGCTTTCCAAAAAGGACAAACCCTGCTCTCAAGAACTCACTAGCACAGACAGTAAACAGAGGTCAGAGGAAGGGGAATCACAATAGGCAATTTATACAGAAATCTCTTGTGTCACTCTGGTAATGCCCAATTGATCCTAGGGGGAGCAGGGCTGACCCAGTCTGGTGAAGCTGCACCCATTATTCCTATGCTGCATGATAAGACTTGTAAAGGAGAGGAGTTAAAAGGGCATTATGTCTTCATCCGTTGAGCTGGTTAAAAAAAAACTTCCAACAAAAAATGGCCATCAGAAGATGTGGTTTTGTCAAAAATCAATCTCTCCTGCAGGAATATGCCCATTTCAACAAAATAAATGTTTTCTAAAATTAACATTTCAGAAGTAAAACATTTTGTTTCAGCATAACAAAAATTCAGCAACTTTTGTTTGGTGAAAATTTTTCATAATTTGACTTTTTGCCCAGATTTGGAATGAAAACGAATGTCGAGATATTGGAATTCCTCACAAAGTGGAAATTCCATTTTCTGATCAGCTCTATTTATATGTAAATAGCTAATAGATGGTGGTCAAAAATATGCAACATTGTATATAGGACCAATAAAATATATATTGCAAATGATGTCCTTTGTGCAGCTCTTGGATCATCTTTTAACAGGAGGAAAGTTAGAAGCAGGGATACCTCTGAACTTTGAGAGGCTCTTGGAAGGACACTTCTGGAGAAAAAAAAGATATTTATCGTGTAGAATAAGGCTAGAATAAACCATCAGGCTTATCCCTGTGTAAGGAAAAGTGTGTAACTGCTCCTTCCCAGCAGCACAACCTCGGTAAGGAAGTGCCATTCAGAATTCCCCTTGCCCCCTTCTTGCTCCAGAGGGAAGTACATTAGTGTAGATCCAGGAAGAATACTGGGTGTATAAATTCCTCCCCATCGATATAATCAGCTACTCTGGCCAGCAAGTGGGGATAGGAGCCAAAACTCTGCCTTTTGACCCCACTTGCTCACACAGAGAGCAGGAGCAATTCTATGCACTAGACTGGGATTCAAAGTCAGGGAGGGCCACAGAATGGCAGGGGAAGGGTGTGCCTTATTCTCCGTTACTCCTTTGTTAAACAAGGGCACAATGTAGCCCCAAGACAGACTACATTTCAAACTGGCAGTGTTCCATTCTTTGCTTTTTTTTTTTTTTTTTTTTTTTAAATCCCATCTAGTTCTCTAGCAGGTACAGCAGAAGCTGCCCTGGCAGATATTTCTCAATAAAGGAGGGGAAATAATCTGATAGTAATAGCTCTGTGTTGTCTTGATCAAGAGCCAGAGAAATTGGACTGTGCCCACTGCCTCTAAGCTGCAGAGCTTCCCTCTTTTATCTTTTGTGCACATCATAAGGTACTACCCCAAAAAAAACTTCAGTGAAAAAGAAGAAAGATGCTTTTTGCTACATTTGCCTGGAGCCTGATATTTTTCTATATTGAGTAGCAGCTGTGATAATGCCCTGCTTAAGGCAGGGAACATCTGGGCTACATGCAATGATGGCGAGAGAAGTGGCAGAAGTGTCATAGACATCCTTGAGCAAGAAGGGATCTTTACTTTTATAACACAGAAGTGTCAAAAACAGTATTATTGAACATCAGGTGCCAATTTGGCATGAAAGATATAACTCTGAATAGATGTGGCAGTTAAATTCCCTCTTAGGATTCTGCCACCTAACATTATTCTTTCACAGTTTTAAGTTAACACTGCTGGAGGCAAAGAGGTGGGGGATCAAAACTGGGGTAGCTAGATAGCTGAATTGATGACAGGCCTGATCTCTCATCTTGTGGTTCTGACTTCCCAACCTCACTCACTGTCCACTAAGTGAAATGAGATTGATTAATTCATTGTCATCTTCAGTAGAACACACTGCATTGATCCAGCCTGGATCACAAAACCAGCACGCATGATTCAGCTAATTTGCCATAATTGAAAGTTCTGACCCTGGAAGGTCATTGAACTCAGCTCTGAGAAAGACCAAGATATCCTTTTCTCCAGAAACGGTCATTCTTCCAAGTCAAATATGATGGCTTTTGCTGTCACATAGGTAGTTTCTGTGCTTAGTCTGAGAGTAAGCTGAGACCTCTGTTTTTCTGAAGGGAAGAAAAAGGGGATACTTTAGCCACCTTCTTTTTCTTTTGCAAGCAATGGTGTAGACCCCAAAATGTTACTCTGCACCTTTTCCAGGAGAAATCAATGGGAATGCTGCCAGATAAGGGACCAGAGGCCCACATACATACGTATATGTTTAATTATTAAAAATAATACTGGTACCAGTTAAAAAATTCCTATCTATTGAAATGGATGAATTTGGAAAGAGCATTCTCCCTCCCTTTCTCTCTCTCTTTCTTTTCATCTCTTCTTCCTCTCCTACCTTTTCCTCCTCTTTTCTGTCTTGACTCTGCCTTTCTTTTTACCTGCTATTGTTTTCCCATGAATACCTCATTTTTGAGTGGTGAGGCTATGACATAAGAGATGGGTTAAGCTTAAAGAGCAGCTTTTTAGTGTTAACATTGTGACATCAAACACAAGTGGATGATGTTACAAGGGGGCAGAGGAGTCACAGACAGACATACATGAGTACAGCTAAAATTGTGACCAATTTTTTAATGTGAGTAGTGATTTGGGTGTTTTCAGTTAAGGTCTGGCTTAAAGGGGTCTGATTTTCTGAAAAAAGATGATTGGTACTTGTTGAAAATCAGGCCCCTTTAAGTTGTCTCCAGTTTGGTACCCAAAAGTCACTTTTGAAAATCTTGGTCTATATAAATAACAGCATATAATTTGCATAGGTATGAACTGTGCATTACAAATGGACACATACAAACCATTCAGATTTACTCTGATTGTTTATACTGGTACCAGAAACTAATCACAAATCTTGTCTGAATCTCTACAGTGCAGTGTGGCGCAAGCTAAGAGGTGTATAGGCTTTGTGCACAGGGGTGAATTTCATACTGGATCTTTATCTCCATTTCTGTGGGTGGCATTAAAAAGTCAACAGTTACCAGCAGTTACCCCACAGACACATTTTTATTGTGTTCCATTCTAAGTACAGGGCAATAAAGATATTGCAGAATGCTGACTTCTTAACAGTAATTGCTGTGTATAATTTATCCTATTTAAAAAAGATTACAATTTCTCTGTAATATTTTGTTTGGTCTGGCTTTGTTATTCAATTAAGTTGTTTTTCTAGGAAGTGTTCCTTCCATCAGCTGCCCAGATAAAGCAGGCAAAAAAGAAAAAAGGTAAAATGTTATTTACAAGAATATTAAGATAAAGGACAGCTCTAGAACTCTTGTGGGACAATAATTTGACATCTCTTTTTCAAAATAGATTGATTCAGACACGGGGGTATGTTAATCAAAAAGTCACTTGTGGGGAAGGATTTTCAGAAAGTTAGCGGTACGCAACCATCAGTTTAACCATGCAATAAAGCTCCCTGATAGTGAAAAAAATGTGCAGTGAGCTAAATCTGTTGGTTTATTAGAAGACTGCATATTGTATACACAAAGAAAATAACCCATTTAAAGTGTTTGATACAAGTATCATGTTATGCATATTCAAATACACAGGTCTATTTTCTAAAATAAGAATTCAGTTCTGAACAGAAGGGAAATGGCAAGACATAAAGCAATAGTTTTATTGTATATTTTGTAACTCTTCTGAAAGCCAAATCCTGAATGTTTTTCACATTAAAATAAAATTTGCAATGGATAATTCCACTAGATTCTTATTTATAATATCATCAATTTAAAAGGAGGCAAATCAGATAACAGTTTTTAACATGAATAATATTATGCCCTGCACTCTGCCTGCAGCCCACACATTGTGTGGTTTTTTTCGCATTGATCATGGCATTTTTAAAAAAATAAATTCATTTTATTTTTTTTATCCACGAGCTACTGCAATCGACATTGACACAGCTGGCAAAGATGCTCAGTGAAAGGTAAACATGGTGCTTAAAATGTGTTTGTTTGTAGAAATGTAATCCTCCACAAAGAGTATTTTAAAACTGTTTATTTTGTTTACTTTTTTATGGAATATCAAACAGAGTGATACCTGATCATAAAACTAGACTTTTTGAATCAATGACACATGGAAAACTGTATATCCTAGCAGGCCATTTTTTTTTAAATTTCTTTTTATTTTTACAAAAAACAACAGGAAAGTAAATGAGATAATATTATATCGTTCAGCAAAGCATAATAGTTAAAGTTATTAAAATCAATTTCTTAATAAAATCCTGTCAAAAGAAGGAGGTTCAATAACAAATTAGTTGGTCTATTTTCAAGGGAGAAAACTTTTAAAGAGATTAAGATCAATTTATGAGACTTGATTCATTAACAAAAGTTGTCTAATTCCATGACATAATTGCTATGGTGGCATATAGGTGAGGTTGTGTTAAAACTGCACATCTATAAGAAGATGAATTAGAATTCAGGAAAAGTTAGATGGGTAAGGATGGGCTGCTGTCCTGTATGCCCTGGATTCCATGAGCTCTGTGTTAGTTTATTGTTTTTAAATTAATGAACTTGCATGATTGCTTATGATAGCAGTGAATGTGATGGTGTTCTGGTGATATTTTTTCCTACAGTGGGACCAGACCCTAGCCCTTGACTTTTAGAAATCACTGACTCAGCCACTACTTCTTGGCTCAGGATGGCTCATGGGTAACTGTGTGGTGCTTACATGGCCACCAAATCCTGCCCCCTCCTCAAGGATTCAGCTGCAGTTATTTTTCTGGAGAAGGCACAAGGGAAATGAATTTAAAGTAACAAACATGAAAAACTTAGGCTCAAGGACACCCATGACAGCTGTGGCAGACGCCCAGGCCATATATATAATATTTATATTACACACATTGGCATGTGTGGCTATATGCACACTATATCACATGACACCCAAGTGGCTGTTGAAAATCCTGATTGATGTTTTCCAGCCCCACGTGCTAGTACACTGGAAGTATTGTTTTACACTAGCTGGGCAATGCACTAGCTTTCTGACCCTGGCCATCTGAATGACCACCATAAACAGTGTCCCAGTCAACTTGCTTGTCATGCGTCCATTACATTTAAAAGGAGTTCTTGAAAATATCCAACTTTTCCTTTTGCTGATTAGAGTACATCCCGAGCATTTGAGTTTTCAACTCCCATTTATTTCTTCTTTAAGGCTTAATTATAAAAAGAATAAATGTGCTGCAAAATGGATATCTGCCCTTTTATAATCTAGTAAGTAGATCTCTTGGTACAGTCCATGAGTTTAAAAAAAAAGTGTAGATTCATTTTTAATTTATAGTTTAATGTCATATGTTAATACCAGATTTAAAAAAATGTTTGATATTTAAAGCTTAGCCCAGCATTTAATAATGAAGTAAGGTGATTATCTTATGGAATCTAATATAAGTTTTCAAAAGCAATTTAGATTTTTGGAGGATGCTATAATGCTCTCATAGTTAATGATATCCTGAGTAAATCGGGAATAACTACTGAAATAAGTGTAGCTACATCAGTGTAAAACCAGCAGAAGGAGGAAGAAGGGGAAATTGCCTTTTTGTTTACTTAGAATTTTTTAGAAGTAAAATCAAAACAAAAGCACCATGGATCCTGACTTTCCTCACACTTACTCTGATCTGTTAAACCTGTCCTGCTGTTAAACTTCTGCCCCTCTAGTGGAGTATGACCATATAAACATCTGTAGCCTTTTTTGATAGCAAGGGAAGCAGTCCACATCCAAAAGGTGGGGAAAAAGAGACTTCCTTCCCTCACTCCACATCTCCTGTGTCCATGGAGACAATTAGGCTTATTCTACAGCCACAATTCTGGTGAATGGGGAGTCACATAGGGCGAGTTTGGTGCTAGATCTCAGGAATCCTGCACTTGCTAGTTATCTGAAGGAAAGATAGGAGGCCTTTCCAAATTCTCTGGTGATCAGAAGCAGTACAGTCTGTAGAACTCACCTTGCTGCAGGAAACCCAGACTAGAATTTCCCAAGACACGTTTTTCATTGGATCATTTGACTCTGAACATGGTCCACACACAGCAAGCATGGTCCACAACCAACAAAACAAAGCAGAACAGCATAATGAACAGGCTGAGAGTGAAGGTTTCATGCCATGGACAGAGTCCTGTACTTGTAGCTGAGTTCAGAAAGCAAGCTCTTCACCAAATGGTTGGGCCCAAATGAGTTGATGAGGAGAGTAGACAAGTTCTATTATACCATATATACCAATTATATCATAGGGCCAGAAGGGAACTGTGGGACTTACTTTCTCCCTCTCCCATTCTTGCAGGTGGGTGGGGACTGAGCAGGTAGGAATGGGTCTGTGTACTTGGCTGCACTCTCCAGTGTGCTAGGCAGGAGATCTGAGCTAGCACAGATGGGGAGGTAATCTGTGGTCATTACTATGTAGACTATTCTGCAGTATAGACTGTCTCACTTCTAACACAAGGGAACCAGAAAATAAATTGTTACTCTGGGAGTCCCAGTCCATTCTTTGTTGTCCTCCATGGATGGCACAGCTGCAGGCTGCCCCTTACTCCAAGACAGACTGTAAACTTCCAAAGTAGCCCAAAGGTAGGATAATGAAAGTGTTCAAGACCTCTACAGTAAGGGTTATTATTATAGAACTTGCAGTAGTCTCATTTAAAAGGAAGTAGTTGATGTTAAATACAAAATATACAAGATAATTTTATCTCTATTCAGAACACAGGGAAAAATAATCAATGTTTGCTTAATAGAAAAAAACAATCAGCAGGGAGAAAATTATATTTCCAAGCTTCTAAGACAGTATTACAAGGAATTGAGAGGGAAAAAAATAGTAGTAGTAAATAAATAAGTAAATAAAATCTATAAAAAATTAATTCACAATGTGCTTTTTTGAAATCTGTGACATTTCACCAAACACTCTAATAGAATTCTAAATGCAAGTGAAATTGGGGGAAGGCTTTTTCCATTTCAGGACTCTGTATTTTCATCTATAGATTTAAGCAAAATGTTAACAGAGAAAAAAGGTATATTTCTTTCCTTTTTGCTTGGGTTCAGGAATTTTTCAGTACAAATCAATAACTAAAATGCTTATTAGTTATTCTAGGGAACACATATATTACTCGAATAAAACTATCTATATATTGAGCATAAGTGAAATATTTATGTCCAGAATTTGTTTTGGGTCATAAGCAGAACTTTTGGTTCTTTAATATATTGGGTGGATACTATGTTCACTTGCTGACAATTTGGCACATTTTCAGTCTGTTAGAAGACAGAAAGTAATAGTCTGCCTCGTCAAGAAGCAGAATCAAACAGGATTTATTTTAAAAGAAGTGTTATAGCAAGCATGGGTTTTGATGTAAAACCTTCTAAAAGATCACAGAAGAAATGTACCAACTGATTATAGAAACAAGAACTCCTGATGTATCCAGAATTTCAAACACTGTCCTGAATGAAAAATGTTGGTTTAATTAAAATGCACTTACCATTTGTCCTTGACATTTCATATATAAATCACACAGCCATACAGATACAGTCAGATAATATAGATATCTGGGGGAAACTGTGTGGGATCACGTAGAGAACTTAATGTTAAAAAACATTTTTTGCGGGTGATGTCTTTATATTTTGCTACCATTTCGTGAGACCTTCAGAATATCCCAAACTTTCCCAATTACAGACTGTTCTTGTTCACTGTTACTTATCACTGTTAAATTGTGCTTTAGAAGGCTTATGTGTAAGTGGATAGGATGGCGTGTACATGCCAATATCTAATGCATCTTGTGCTAGAGGTTCAGAGAGTTGACAAAGCAGCACTTCTACAATATGTTGGCACTGCTTGGTTACAATGTTTTCTTTGCCAAGGGATAAAGATATATTTCTTCCTTCTTAGGCACCTGGGACTGTAGCACTGAAAATAGTTAAGATAAGGTGGAGGAGTTATTGTTTTCAAAATCCCTTTAACAATTCCAAAATGTCCATTACTCTCCTTAGATTAACTAAATGCAATTTCCTCTGATTGCTCCTCTCCAGTTCCCAAATGGAAGGAGAGCTCAGACCTGCCCATCTAGCTGGTAAGCTGCTAAAAGGGAGTGCCACCTCTGCAGCAACCTTCCTCTTTTCTTACATTCTGTGGAAGCCCCTCAGTGAGTGAAGACAGCCAAAACTCTGCTGGATTCTTCCCGCCCTCCCCCCCCCAAATCTAAACCATGAGGCAAAGCAGTTCAAAGTGGTGTTTCCCCCTTGTCTTTTTCATTACACCAACAATTCCAGCGTGGAATGACTTATTTCCATAAACAGGTGTGCTTTCCCTTCCCTGCACACAGATGGCCCTTATCCGTGGAATGCTTTCCTTTAATGAATCTGTAAAGCTGCCACACTCCTTCCAAATCCGTCTTCAAAGCCTGCTTCTCTTGCAACACTTATAAGAAATAATCTATGGCTAGGTTGTATGGCAGCTAGGATAAACTAAGCTAATTTTAATTTGTTTAAATCTGGTTCAGGTGCTTTGGAATCATCAATGTGTGAAATAGTTACGTATGTTACCATTTGATCTTATACCCATAACATTTGTTCCCCTTTTCTGCTATCACACCTATTTGTTGCATCTTGTTTCAAATAGAATTGTAAGCTCAGGGGCAGGGAACATGTCTACTTGTGTACAGCACCTAGAACAGTATAACTATGGGCCACTGTCACCATACCAAATAAGAACCTACCCCTTGAGAAAAAAAGTAGGTAAGCAGATGTGTTCAGAGCATACTGAAAAACACATTTTATCTATAGGTATAGAACATATTGTAATGCAATATATTTCTTAGCAATAATATTCTCTGGGCTGTAGTAAAATAGTTTTTATTCTAAGACAGATCACATCATCCTATGGGACAAATTAATACAACTGAGTTTTAAATGGAAACTAATTGTTTGGATTTAAACAACCTCTCTTCTTTTTGCAAGAGAAGAAAAAATGTAGTCTAATAGCAAATTCATGACTACAAAACCACTGTAATAAACAGTGACTAGCAGATTTTGAAAAAAATGTCCATAATTTGCAATAATCTGTGCCATATTCTGCTCTTGCACCACAGAGACAATCCATTAAAGCTACAGTGGATTGACCCCAGTGTAACTGAGAGCAGGATCTAGCCCTTTGACACAGCAGCTAACTCTCCAAGTTCATTGATTAATGAGACGATCCTTTCTCCTGGCTTCATGAAGGGTTTGGAGATTGAAAGACTGCTTTCCTTGAGAGTAAAAAAGCAAGCATAGTGAAGGACATGCACTTTTTCTGTGGGAAAGGAGCTATTAGCTCGAAGTGTAGTATCCCTAATTGCTTCTAGTTAGATCTTTGGAAGCCTCAGGAAGAACAGTGTCCCAGGATTCCATGCATCTCTGTGGTATTTGAGAGCATCTTTTAAAAATTTGTCAATGACTGTATTTTACATCTCTTTGCTTCCATTTCCCCATCTATAAAATGAGGATGAGAATGAAACTGAAAATATAAAGCTTTTAAGATCCTTGGATCACAGGCTCTTGATAAGAACTAGTTTATTGTTATTTTCTGGTAACTGTAAATAATTGTTTTTAAAAAGACTCCCAAATTGAAAATCCAGGATCTATCAAAGGACCAATCCCAGGCAGTGGGGACATAGTCAGGTGTGGAAGTCAACCACCAGATGGGCACCATTTTAGACTATTATGATTTTCTTTAACTGAACCTTCCATCTCGCAGTATTAGGATGGATTTAGACAGTTTACAGTGAAGTGAAACCCAACCAAATTTGATTGTACCAACAGAGAGTCATGAATGTAATGTACCTGGAAATACAAAGACTTGAATACCACCAAAACCTTTGCAAAAATAAATAATGAACAATTTTAATGATATCGAAAGAATGGCTGATGAAACAATGATGTAGAAAGATTCTGACCTTCTAGCAACTGGAGAGAACTGAAGGGTCTTGGAGTGGCAGCTGCTTACATTACAGAAAGTCTACAAGGAGTGGAAGATGGGAAGGATCATCAAGGAAAGCTACCTCTTGGAGGTCAGAACATGTAGAGATAAGGCCAAAAGCCATATACAGTTGGACCTTGGAAAGGGAATTAAAACCAATAGTAAAATATTCTATAGCCATATAAATAGGAAGAAAACCAAGAAAAAGAAGTGGGACCGCTAAGCACTGAGGATGGGGTGGAGGTTCAGTCCAAATAGGCATGGCCAATTATCTAAACAAATACTTTGCCTCCATTTTTAATGAGGCTAATGATGATCTTGGGGATAGTGGTAGGGTGTCTAATGGGAATGAGGATATGGAGGTAGAAATTACCACATCCGAGGTAGAAGCCAAACTCAAACATCTTAATGGGACTAAATCGGGGGCCTGGATAATCTCCATCCAAGAATATTAAAGGAACTAGCAAATTAAATTGCATGCCCATTAGCAAGGATTTTTAATGCATCTGTAAACCTCAGGGGCTGTACCATATGACTGGAGAATTGCTAACATAGTTCCTATTTTTAAGAAAGGGGAAAAAAGTGATCTGGGTAACTACAGGCCTGTCAGTTTGACCTCAGTAGTATGCAAGGTCTTGGAAAAATTTTTGAAAGAGAACGTAGTTAAGGACATCAAGGTTAATGGTATTTGGGATAAAATGCAACTCAGCTTTACAAAAGGTAGATCATGCCAGACCAACCTGATCTCCTTTTTTGAGAATATAACAGATTTTTTAGAAAAAGGGAATGCAGTGGATCTAATTTACATAGATTTCAGTGAGGCATTTGAAATGATTCCACATGGTGAATTATTAGTTCAGTTGGAAAAGATGGGGAATTATATGGAAATTGAAAGGTGGATAAAGAACTGGTTAAAGGAGAGACTACAATGAGTCATACTGAAAGGTGAACTGTCAGGTTGGAGACAGGTTACTAAAGGAGTTCCTCAGGGATCGGTCTTGGGACCAATCGTATTTAACCTTTTTATTACTGACCTTAGCACAAAAAGTGGGAACGTGCTAATAAAGTTTGCGGATGACACAAAGTTGGAAGGTATTGCCAATAAAGAGAAGGATTGGGATATCATACAGGAAGATCTGGATGACCTTGTAAACTGCAGTAATAGAAATAGAATGAAATTTAATAGTGGAAAGTGCAAGGTCGTGCATTTTGGGGCTAACAACAAGTATTTCTGCTATAAGCTGGGGACGCATCAGTTGGAAGTGACAGAGGAAGAGAAGGACCTAAGCGTATTGGTTGATCACAGGATGACTATGAGCCACCAATGTGATGTGGCTGTGAAAAAAAGCTAATGTGGTCTTTCAATGCATTAGTCGAGGTATTTCCACTAGAGATAAGGGAGGTGTTATTACTGTTATACAAGGCACTGGTGAGACCTCATCTGGAATACTGTGTGCAGTTCTGGTCCCCCATGTTTAAGAAAGATAAACTCAAACTGGAACAGGTGCAGAGAAGGGCTACAGAGCAAGATCCATGGAATGGGAAAACCTGCCTTATGAGAGGAGACTCAAAGAGCTTGGCTTGCTTAGCCTAATCAAAAGAAGGTTGAGGGGAGATATGATTGCTCTCTATAAATACATCAGAGGGATAAATACCAGGGAGGGAGAAGAGTTATTTAAGTTCCATGCCAATGTGGACACAAGACCTAATGGATATAAGCTGACCATTGGGAAGTTTAGACTTTAAATTCAGGTTTCCAACCATTAGAGGAGTGAAGTTCTGGAATAGCCTTCCAGGGGGAGTAGTAAGGATAAAAAACCTAGTTGGTTTCAAAACTGAGCCTGATAAATTTATGAAGAGGATAGTATGATGGGACAGACTAGATGGCAATTGACTGATCTTTTACTACAGGTGGTAGATATGCCAATGGCCTGTGAAGGATGTTCGATGGGGTGGGTTCTGAAGTATTACCGAGAATTCTTTCTTGGGTGTCTGGCTGGTGGGTCTTGCCAACATGCTCAAGGTTTAACTGGTCACATATTTGGGGTCAGGAAGGAATTTTCCCCCAGGGCAGATTGGCAAAGGCTATGGGGGTTTTCGCCTTCCTCTGTAGCATGGGGCACAGCTCATTTAGTGGTGGATTCTCTGTACCTTGAAGTCTTTAAACCATGATTTGAGGACTTTAATAACTCAGTCATAGGTTAGAGGTTTTTTGCAGGAGATCAGACTAGATGATCATATTGGTCCCTTCTGACTTTAGAGTCTATAAGTGTATCACTTTGCTTGGAACATTCAGTGTTGTAAGGAAGCATGCACCTCCAACAGTAAGAGCTTTTTGGAGGGTTCCAGCTCCGGGTCTATATCGACAGTACTCAAAAGTGAAGGTAAGCTTTTTTTAAAATTTGGCTAATGAGAGAGGCCCAGCCAATCACATAGGCTTGTAGTCAGAGGCTTGTGTCAAATCCCCTTGTGCTGTAATACAGGTCTATTAGAAAGGTAAATATAATGTAATGTAAGCTCTTCCAGGTAGGGACCATTTTTTTGTTCTGTGTGCGTACGTACCTAGCATAATGAGATCCTGGCCCAAGACTGGGCTTTCTAGCACTACTTTAGTGCATATAATAAATAAAGTGTACTGGAAGGGAAGTGTTTGACTACACTTTACAAGGGATCATATTGGTAAACTATTTGATATACCTCCAAAGTAACAGGCAGAGGGAGAGTAACTGGGCTGAAATGACAGGAACTGTCTTCAGTAGAGCTGTTCAAAACTCAGCTGCTTCATTTCTGATCAGGCCCTTCATGTAAACATCTCCTTTGCTTTCAATCTACATGGGCTCAGACTCCCAGATTTTTCTTTGTTGTTTGAATGAAGAAAGTGTCCAAGTAAAACTCAGTCAAAATTAGAACTGGGTGAATACTGGGGGAGGGTGGAAGCATCTTTGAGTATTAATAAAACTAGTGAATGTGATCCATCTTGCCTTCATCTATTTGCTGTTGTGAAAATTCGGATGGGCAGATTTTGTTCATAAAAATGTTCAGGGGCAATTGATGTTCATACTTGTTTGCATGAGATTTTGTATGTTCACCAATAAATACACATGTGAGTAGCATAAAACTATGAAAATTATGGTCATCCAAGCACAAACTAGAAACAATCTCATCTGTCTTTGCTATTCAAACTGTGCAGTTGTGCAAACAGTGAATGAATAGTCACAATGAGCAGTTTGTAAGCAATCCATAGGCTGAACTGGTCACACAAAGTGTCTGTCAAGCAATTGAAAATAGCGACTAAATCAGATGTGGGGGAAAATAATGGGAAAAGTTGGTTTTGGATAATTTGCAACAGAAAGAAAAATGGGCCAAAGGCCAGATTGTGGCTGTAGACACATCCAGAGTAAGAGAAGTGCCTACCTTTGTCCCCCCTAGGATGCACTAAAGAGGCACAATTTTTACTTTATCCCAGGAGCAAGCAGAGGGGAATCTTCTTTTGGCCTTTACCAGCAGCAGATTACTACCGCTGCACTGGGGTGGAGGAGGATCTTGAAGTGTGAAGCTGAGCTCTGTTTCCCACCTCTCCCTGACTAGACCTGCAGCCCATGTGGCTTGCTTCTCTACATTATGTCTGGTTTCAAAGTCTGGGTAGGCCACACAGCATGGGGCTTGGAGGCACTCTGCCTTGTGTCCCTACACAGCCATATTGAGCCAAGCTGTAATTGCCCCTCACTTTGTCTAGCAAAGTTGTGTACTATAAATGGATCGACCAGCTGGTCCTGGAACCACGGACCTTGGGGAAATTTGAGCAAACCTGGTTTAAGTTTCAGGTAGCCGTGAAATATGAAAGTAGGTGGGTTTTATTGGTTGTCAGGTTTTCTTGAAAACCTTTCACAAAGCTCGACTCGGTAGCCATTGCTTTTTGCATTGCTCTGTAAAAATGGTTAGAAAAAATGGGAATTCAGAAAGGGAAGGAGCCCCCATCTTGTTTTGTTTTCTTCCTGAATTTAGTTCCCCTCCTTGTGACATTTTCCTGAGTATTTTCCTGTGGAGATGTCTGAGCCATTTAACTAACTTGGACAGTAGAATTACAGACCCATTCTTCACTGGCTTAGGCAAATGGAAAAGAAGTTCTGCAGACTCTGGCAAATAGACAAGAAACCTGGAGAGGTGGTCCAATTCCCAACTGGCCAGTGGTGTTAGATGTCTGAAAAGGCAGACTACACAGTGACTGGCAAGTGAGATGGGAAGGCCCAGGAGATGGTTAAGTTCCCAGCTGGCAAGAGGAATGGGAGGCCTGGAGAAGTGGGCTGCTTTCTGTTTGGCTTAATAGGTTGAACAAGAGGCCAAGAAATGAGGTTCAGTTCCCATTAGCCTGTCTGGTTCTTGATTTGCTTCCTTAGTTAAAAGAAGCAGAGAATACTGATGTTGTTCTGCCAGGGACAGGATTGAAACTGAGCAGCATGGAAGAATACAGACTTAAATAAGCACAGCTCACTGTCTCCGCTTGCTTTTGTCAGTTGTTCAACAACCCCTGCTGCCAGCAACCTTATTTACGAAAAGGGGCGGGTGGCTGGGGAAAAACTGGGGTCATGGGGAGGTTGTGTGCGCCTTTCTGTTTTTGGTTTTAGCTTTTTTGTTTGTTTATTACAGAACAGTTTATGATATGACAAACCATTTGTTAGACTCTCCAGCGTCCTGATTTTCTGAATATTTAGGATCAAATTAATATTTACTGAGACCTTTTAAGGTATATTCTAAACTCCGTTATAGTCTGCCTGTTACAAATTATTACATGCATGAAAGGTATTTTACTAACTAGACCCCAATGGCTTTATCAGCTGTGTGAGGTGTATTTTAGAGAGAGAGAGAGAGAGAGAGAGAGTGTGTATTTTTAAAGGTATATTACTTACTGCAAGACTAAATGGCACTATGTAGTTGACTGCTTTTTTAAAACTGGCTTTTTGCTTTCATTGACTGTAATTGTTCTCTTGGAACACTGCTCCCACTGCTCCTATTGGGAGGCTGTTCCAGAACCTCCCTCCTCTGATGGTTAGAACCCTTCTAATTTCCAGCATACATTTATTCATGATCAGTTTTATCCATTTGTTCTTGTACCAACATTGTTCTTCTCCCTCCCAAATGTTTACCCCACAATGTCTTTGTAGAGACTAATTATATCTCCTCTCAGCCTTCACTTTGCTAAGCTAAACAAACTAAGCTCTTTTAATCTCCTCTCATAAGACAGACCTCCATTCCGTTGATCATCCTACTTGCCCTTCTCTGCATCTGTTCCAGTCTAAATTAATCTTTCTTGAACATAGGTGTACACAGTATTCCAA
Organism: Mesoclemmys tuberculata; assembly: GCA_007922155.1. NCBI lineage: Eukaryota > Metazoa > Chordata > Testudines > Chelidae > Mesoclemmys > Mesoclemmys tuberculata. Next base: position 4,842,270 of record ML675644.1, read on the forward strand.
ATGAGGCCTTGTACAAAGGCATTAATACTTCTCTATCTCTCTTGGACATACCTGATACATCCTAGGATTTTATAGTATGTCTACACTACAATGTAAGCCCAGGGTTAGTAGAACTTGAGTGAGCAGATCCTGGGTTTGTTTGTGTAAGGCTTGAGAATTTACGTTCATTTGTAAACCCCGGTTAGGAATTGTTGAACCATGGGTCCCAACCTGGGGCACTAGCTTCTTCACTGCATTATGTAGGTCTGAGTCCCACCACCCATATCCCAGACTTCCTAGCGCCCTCCCAAAATGTGGCCACTCTAGCCCTTTGCTCCTGGTGTAGTGTGGGAAAACTTGATGGTCCACCAAACTTGACTATCCAGAGGACAAAGAAGATTGGCCTATGGGATTGTGGAATATGTTTGGTGAACTCTCAGAGCATCAGTGCAGAGGAGCTGCTTCTGTACTCAAAGCAATAGGGCTTGGCCCCTGGGTCCTGGCTTGACTGAGGCATGAGCCATCCATCCCCATGGGGTCATGGGTTCCTGGTTGTGAGCCTTGTTTAGTACAATTCATGTGTAGATGGAAGGAGGGGTTAGGCTGAGTTTGAATCCTGGGCTTATGTTGCAGTGTCGACAACCTAATTGGCTTTTTCATTATTGCACCACATTGATGGCCATAGTCATCCTGCAATTGACTAATACATGCAGGTCTTTCTCCTCCTCTGTCACTTGCAACTGATGAACCTCCAGTATATAGCAGAAATTCTTATTAGTCCCTAAGAGCATGACCTTGCACTTTATACTATTAAACTTCATCCTATTTCTCTTATTCCAGTCTTCAAGTTCCACCAGTTCTTCCTGTATAATATTCTGTTCCTTCTCTGTATTAATAATGCCTCCTAGTTTGCATCATCAACAAATTACATTAGCACATGGCTATTTTTTGTACTGAGAACACTGATGAAAATATTAAATAATATCATTCCCAAGACTGATCATTGACGAACTCTGCTAGTAACCACCCTCCAGTCCAACGGTTCTTTTCAGCACAACTTGTTGTCATCTCTCCTTCAGCCAGTTCCTTATCCACCTTACGATTCTTATACTAATCTCCATCTTCTCCACTTTTACAAATAAATACCCATACGGTACATGTCAAAGCCTTTAATGAAGTTCAGATAGATTAGATCTAGGGTTCCAGAATTATTCTACCTGAGACATACACAAAACCTCAAGGAGTTCAGAGGGAGCAGGCCCACTTCTACACCCCTTTGAAAGGGGACAGCAAGTATTTCCAGCTGTGGAAGGCTAGGTCTGCTGGCTGTTGAGCAGGAGAACCCATGGACCTACCTTCACTATGTGGAGATGACAGTGCCACTGCAGCCACTAGGGTTGGAGCAGCTCTTGTGTGCGAGGGAATGCACTTACCAGGCTCTTGTGTCACACCCACAGACTGACTCCACTGCAGCTCCACAGTTTTGGGAGTAGGATCCTTTTCCCTGGAACTCAGCACATTCTCAGAGCACAGCACAGCCACTCAGGCTGTGGAAGAACATGGCTTTGATCCTACACTTGCCAGCTACAAAATCCTATAGAGATTTTTGTTGAAGTTTCTGAGCATCTTCCCTAATCGCACTTTAAATTTCAATATACCCATAATTCCACCCTTTTTTTTACTTTCTTGTTTAAATATCAGCTGATTGCTAAGTTCCTGTTGCTGAGTTACTGAAGCGGCAGTGCATTAAACCAGCAAACTGGGGCTTTTACACTCATGAAGGCTTAAAATAGAAAACCAATTTCTTTTTTAAAAAGTGGTTAAAAAAAACCCTCTGTCTGAGACATTGTATACCACCTTTCATCCTGGAGTGTTTCTTTACAGCTGGGTTTTATAGGAGAAGTGCTGACACAGCCTTAATTATAGAATCTGGAATGGCAAAATGCAATAAAAGACCAAGCTTGTAATGCTGGAATATGGAGAAAGAAACACAGTATGCAAAAAAGGAAAATGTTCACAGAAGTACTGGACTGCAGTCCATTTAACCAAGACCCTATATTTTCTTTTGCTGAGTAAGGTTTTTTTCATGTTGATGGAATTTTAGCTTTTTTTACCGATTGATCACAACGGTAGATCAGGCTGGGAAAGTGTAACAGTGCTGGAAACAGAAAAATTGGTTTCAGGCAAATTCTTAAACCAATTCTTGGAACTCTGTACGTTTGGATTTCAAATCAAAAGGGGCTGCCCACCCAAGAGGAACTGAGTTGTTGGTATAAGAATTGAACACCAGGTCCACTAAACTTCCACTGAAGCTTAACTTGCTGTAGCAGGTTACTATCATTCACATTTGGTATGCTGCAAAGGGAAGGCTCAGCTAAGAACAGTAGTCCATTTGCAGTGCACTATGCAAGCAAAAATAAAATATGTTCCTGACATGAATGTGCTTCTGTGAGGACCATTTAGCCATTGTGAGACATTCCAGCAGTGGTGTAGGGTAGCCACTGTCAGTCCAGCTTTTTGACAGCAGCAAAGGCATCTTCCAGGTCCAGGGGAGGTGCTTTGTGTTGAAGCTGAAATATCAAGCAAGGAGGGTCCGTAAGAGTGCTCATGGGATTCTGCTTCCCCAATAATTTTATTTTTACTGCTCACACTCCTCCGGTTAAAGGATGGTTTGTATTAGCAGAGATCATGAGGAAAATCACCAGTCCAATAGAAGAAAGAGAAGACGGCTATTGTGCATTATAACTGGATAGGCTTGTGGAAGCAGTCTGAGTATGTCACTTCCTTCGTTGTTGCTGAGCTTGGATGTACCTGTAATGTAGTGTACCTCATGGAACTGAAAATCAATTTGCTTTTTCAATTCAAATCTAGCTCTCAAATTAAGCTTTCTAAAACATTTCCAATGGAACAAAGTTGGCTGAGATAATATTTCATCTTCTGAAATAAGAATTCTTCAGAGCCGGTCACATTACACTGGGCAGAAGAGGACACTGCTCACTTGAGAGTCTATTGAGAATCTATGAGTGCTCGTAAGTCCAAGTCCACCTACTGCAGACTTCATGCACTACCAGCTATTACACTAGCTTGACAGTAATCTTGGTATCATCTTTTATCTTTCAGTCACAAATGGCTGTCAAAAAGCAAATAGCAAGAATTACTATAAACAGCAATGATTCAGTTTCAATGTCTATGGGTTTCGATAGTCTAGCAATGTAATCTCGTACTCTACCCTTAAATTGGATATAGCATATGAAGTCTGTCAACCAGGCAGAAAGGGAAAATGTATATTGTTGAGTCTTTTGCTGTCTGGAAAACAGCTGATGAAGAGTCACAAAAGGAACTTTAAATGCCCTAGAAGAAATTCCAGGTAGCATTAAAGTCACAAATAGCAAACTTGACAACTCCCCCTGGACTAAGAAACCTCCTTCAAAAGTTTTTTTTATTAGCTTCATGCATCATTATAATTTATTAATATACAAGCTGAGGTTTTTTCACTCTCTCTGACTGGGGAAGGGTTATTATAGCATGTTTTTCATGATAAACAGCTTTTGAAAATTTTGCCAATATTCTTTCCTCTTATAATTCAAAAATGCCTGCAGTGCTTTTCATATTTCTACTTTCCCCAAAAGCATAGTAAGATATTATATTTACAATGTAATCAATGGAACCTAGTCTCTATAGATATTATTACATTGTTTAGATTGCTAACATCTATATTTTCACCTAATCTCTTAAAAAATAAGATCTCAGAATTGTAATGTTGCATCCACTAGTTGAAAGTTAGCTTCAGCACTTTGCCTTTTTCAGCACTCAGTAATTCTGTGGCTATTCCAAATCTTCTTAGATTACACTTTCAGAAACTAAAAAGAAAGAGTCAAAACGTTTAGATATTTAAAAATACAGACTTCTGACGAAGTCGTCTACCACAGCGATTAAAAATTCGATTCCACCTGCTCATTATAAAGAACGTAACAAACAGGAAATGGCATAACTTTATTCTCCCAGCAATGATTGTTATAGGGATAGGAAATGCTGTACATAATTCTTACTGCAGTACTGACACACTAAACCTGTAGCCCTCCTTGGGTGCTGTAAATTATACCAACCTCAGATACTTGTGCTGCTGTTAAAGAGGAAATTTCAGACTCTCCCAGCTCCTGGGGCTGTCGTAGTTTACAATGCAAGTCTATTCTCTATGCAGCATGAAAATAAAAAAAAAAGAACAGTGCTGTGAGTTGTGCATTGTGATTTGTTTGAATTTAGAAATCCAGAACTAATTTTAATCATAAACTTGCATAATAAATCCTTATAAACATGAAGTATTTACTAGGTGTCCTTAATTAAGTATTAAAATATCATTCAGTTTGATACAGGTTAAAGACTCAACTAATGTGCTTTAAAAGGTTAATCAAATTTAATGAGCTTGTTAAAGTAATCAATATTTGTTTTATAGACACATTTTTCAATTGGTCCCAAACATGCCAACTCTCAAAGGAGGCCAAAACAAGGCTCATGTGAGATGGGAGGGAAATGAATCACTAAGGAATAACCTGCAGTTTTCCATTAATGCCACTGTTGGCTTTCCAACTGATATATTCATATTTCTTGCTGCAAAATCTAAGTAACATAAGTCTCAGACCTACTACTGAAATCAGAGGCAAAATTCCCATTATTATTATAGCTTCTGTGCCTCATAATTAGAATTAAGTACAATATATTTATTCTAGGAATGGTATGCTAAACCTGACAACAAAAGATCCATAGTACAGTATTATTCAGACACCTACATAAAAATATAATAATATTCTGCTTCTTTGCACCACCACATATACTTCCCACATTCTCTGCTGCCTCCCTGTGGGAGGATTCCAATTGCCTCTTCGCCCTCTCCCATACTGGACAGTAGTTGTACATAAACTCTGTTGCCACTTCAAGTAAGGAGCAAATAAATCTAGATGGAAGAGCTGTTGAAGAAGGAGACCCCAGAAGATGAATACAGGACAAAGTCAGACAGTGGAAGGAATGGGAATGTGGAATAATGGCGGTTGACTAATATTTTCAACGGATATGTGCATAGACCTAAAGAACCACCACATGGCAGAAATTTTTAAAAGCGGGGGAGTAATACAATCACCACTCCATTGGTTTGATACTAACTCATTGTCTATCGCAACAGTTACTTTAACATTCTATTCCACAGGCTGTTCCAGAACACATCACTGCAATGATAGGACAGCACAAAGAGAGAAAGTCATTTTGGCTTCTGCTACACTACAAATGAAACAAACCAAAATGTTTCACAAATGTTTGCACAGTGTTTTAGATCAACTTTGTAACAACAACTATCTTAATAATTACCCAGGGATTTATGAAGTAATGGTACTAGCAAATGTTTGCTGTGCAGGCATTTAGGCAATGGATCTAGTAAGATACAGAATGATAAAGCAATACTATATTCTGCATGTCTGGTGCCAGAATGGCCACAGTAATCTTTGCACTCCCCCCCCCCCTTAGCTCAGCTGCACCAAACAGTCTTCAGCAGTCCAGGATCTGGCCGTTGGCATGTCAGTTCTACCTATTTTACACAGAAAGCCGGGTCAATGATGGTAACAGTAGTTAATCACTTATCCCTAGGGCCAAATTTTTCTCCCCTTTACTCCAGAGACTTACATGGATACAGAATCCACTTAAACTACATCTGATTTTTGCCCTGCTTGTTTTGATTTCATTAAAGAAATTAAAGTGTCTTAAGATGAATGAGTGGGTGGAAGAGGGCATCATTTCAATTTCATTATTGCTTGCTTCATCCAGCTTCTTAGTGGAAAGTACTTCCAAATCTCAACATGTTGGTGTCAGACTAGAGATCAGAAAAGATTTTAATCATGTCTTCAGCAAACATCTTACGCAGAAATGCAATACCTTTGACAACATTTGAACAATATTTAAACCTTTAACAATATTTAATAACAAATACTTTCATTTTCTTGAGGATAGAGTTAATCCATAGAGAAGAGGATATAGACAATGCAAATTAATTTGGACAGATTTGTATTTTGTTTTCCATATGTGCTGGCTATTTATTGGCTTGGACTTCATCCCCTTTCTTTCTAGCACATGTTATAACTTCATTCTTGAGAGGCAGGAAGTACACAGTTTGCTTTGATATGAGCATATTCAGTCTTTATTTCCCCACTCGGAAATTGCTGTATCATTACCTGATATAAAATAAATGAAGACCATAATCTGCTCTCAATTACACCTAAGTAAACCTGTAGAAGTGGTTGCATGGATATAAAGGAAGGAAGAATTTGACCATATGGGAATAAGGCAAGTGTCAAAGAGGTTCAGGACTCTCAGATTTATAGGAGCCTATGTTTTAGGAATGAGAGAGATCCACAACCTCTTAAGGCCTATTTCTGCAGCAAACATGACTGTCTGTTATGGCAGGATGGGTGTAAATCCTGCAGATTGTGTTTCAGAGCTGGTGTGGAGGGAGCCTGTGGCTTGCCGCCTCCTCATCCCCATTCCAGGTGATAAATGCCCCAAGCACAGGGGCTGCAGTTGTGCCTGACCCTTATGCAGAATGTATAATGTGCAAGGGAGGAGTTTTGTTCCTCTCCATACATTTTTATTCCAGCAGGCCACGTATGGGCAATTATGATTAGTAGGATGATATTCCCAGAGATAATTGTTATCAATAGTATCATTGGTTGTATCAATGCAATAGCTTTATGACGGCTGTTAGTATGACATAAGAATCATTCAATTCAACTATAAAGCAGTCCTTTCAAGTCAGGCTTTAGGCATTTCTGCAGCTGTGTATCATTCTGCAGCAAACTAGTCTTTAAAAGAAAAGGGAGCATCTACTGAAATGTCAGCATTAGTCATTTACAGACTAAAATATATTTATTTGTTCAGTTTGCAGTTTGGTCTCAATCTGTATTATTCTCTGAAGGTGTCTGCTGTGCACAATTGAAATGTTGTTTTCTGTGGGTCTGAGTCACTGCCGGGACTAACAACTTGTTAGAATTGGGTCTGTAAGCAATGCCATAGGCCTCAGCCATGCCTAGGGAGGAGTATTTATCACAAGCAATACAACAGCTAAAACCTTTAACAACCTTTTCTCGACTCACTTATTATTATTATTTCCAGTTGTTTTACACTTGGTGTATTTAAGGCCCAAATATGTGCAGCATATGTTAGGCTATTTATAGCTTTACAATTACCTCAACAGCCAGAGTAAGGCAGATGGGAAACATTACTACTAGGCATAAGTACATTTAGAATTAGACATTTAAATAAATTCAGGTCTGTCTCAAGCTTATTTAAGGGATTTTATCTCTTAAGCCATTTTAGGTGTCTGGTTCTGCTGAGATTCTGTATTGCATGCAAACATGGCCTATATGGCCTTTGGTCTATAGATAGTTGTACAAGGCAGATGACATTAGTTCCTGTTCTTTGAATCTAGTTCCTGCAATTAAGTTAATAAGACTAATTAATTTGAAAATAAAGAGATTAAAACTTTTAGATTGAAAATGACAACAGCTAACTTCTTTCATGAAACTGAAAGAATATACATGCTTCAGGGAACATCAATTAGTCTATCTTAAATGTCAGAGGACTTCATACAGAGATTAGAAAACTGACAAAGGTATATGCCAGAGGGCCAAAACATTATCTCCCCAATTTCAATACTTCAGGCTATGGTGGCTTTTCACATGACTCTCTCAGAACAGCAAAAAATAAAGATTAGAACTACAGCTGAGGATTGGGTGTGCAATTTAACTGAAATGTGTTTACAGATTTCTAGGACTGCTTAAAAAAATCTTTGGACTCTTCAGAGTAATTACTAGATGATTTCAGAATGAAAATAGAGTTAAATTGTGTTGCAGAGTGAAACTAAACAAGGTCATAAAACAGATTTTGACATTGGAATTGTTACCTTGATTTCTTTTTAAACTGTTAGGTTGTATTTACTGATACTCATAAAAACCTCTAAACCTGTTTTTCTTTAGATAGCAGGGAAAGGATGCTCTGATCCAAATTCTGCTCTGTTACAATGGTGTAAATCTTGAGTAAATCCACTGAAGTTGATTGTGTACCATGTAGCTGAGAACAGAATTTAGCTCTGTTTCTTCCAGGCACAGAGGGCGCAATAGTCTCTTGAAACACAAAGCAGAGCAGAAAATGAAAATGTGTGTATAAATATACTAGCTTAAAGAAGTGAAGCATGCACTCTATCATGTTCCCTACAGTCTATATCCTGGCCCTTGCACTGAGGCTGCAATGTATGTATTCACATTCCCCATGTCTGAAATGCTGTGAAATCCTCACCTGTACAGCATGTCTTATGACAAAAGGAGGCAAGGTCTCTCAAGGTTGGTGATGGGGTTACTGAAGTTATTGGGTACAATGCCTGCTGACTGGAGGCAAAAGGAACAGCTCTGACACCCTGCTATTGGCAATACATCACAGAATAGGCAATGTGAGCTAACACAGAGTTACTGACAGACCTCTCTCTACATAGGCAGGGTTGGGAATATGGGAGCTGTTGTGCATTGTCTTAGACTCATAGACTCATAGGTCAGAAGGGACCAATATGATCATCTAGTCTGACCTCCTGCACAAGGCAGGCCACAAAACCCTACCCATACACATATATAACAACCCCGAACCCATGACTGAGTTATTGAAATCCTCAAAAGTGAGATTTGAAGACCTCAAGCTGCAGGGAATCCATCAGCAAGCGACCCATGCCCCACGCTGCGGAGGAAGGCGAAAAACCTCCGGGGCCTCTGCCAATCCGCCCCGGAGGAAAATTCCTTCCCGACCCCAAATATGGCGATCAGCTAAACCCCAAGCATGTGGGCAAGACTCACCAGCCAGCACCCAAAAAGGAATTCTCTGCAGTAACTCAGTTCCCATCCCATCAACATTCCCACAGACCATTGAGCAGACTTATCTGCCGATAATCCAAATCAATTGCTCAAATTAAACTATCCCATCATAACATCCCCTCCATATACTTATCAAGCTTAGTCTTAAAGCCAGATAAGTCATTTGCCCCCACTACTTCCCTCGGAAGGCTGTTCCAGAACTTCACTCCCCTAATGGTTAGAAACCTTCGTCTAATTTCAAGTCTAAATTTCCTAATATCCAATTTGTACCCATTCGTCCTCGTACCTATATTAGTACTAAACTTAAACAATTCCTCTCCCTCCCTAACGTTAATCCCCCTGATATATTTATATAGAGCAAGCATATCCCCCTGGAGCCTTCTTTTGGCCAGGCTAAACAAGCCAAGTTCTTTGAGTCTCCTTTCATAAGGCAGATTTTGAAGTCTTGAATTCTTTGGCATGGCCATGAATCAGCATCTAATATGTCTGTTTCCTACTGCATGTTGTTGTATTCCTTTTGCCTTGAATGGCCCGTTTCCCTCCTTGAGATGGGGATGTGCCCAAGTTACCGTTGCTGGAGGCAAACATGTTCAAATGTCTCAGCCAACCGGGGCACATATCAATATGGTTATTCTTCTCTGTTGAGTACAGTTGTAGGGACATATTAAACAACTATTATATTCTGCTCCTGAGGTGGCTGCATTTCAGTGGCAATTCCTATAAAAGAGTTTTGTGAGGCTTAATTAGTTATTGTTTGAGAGGCACTATATATTTATACTCAGAATTATTGTGTATTTGCCTAGAAGAAAAAAACACTTGCCTCCTATTTAAATTGGCTATGTTCGTGGTCCTACGTATAATGTGATTATGCAGGCATGTGAATTGCCACATAATCACCATTCTTTTTCAATTTTCCATGTAATTGTATTCCAGAATCTAAACTTTAATATAAAAAATTGTCCCTAGCCCTTACAATTGAGAAGAAAGCCTTCAACATATTGAAAACGTACTAGAATCTGCAGAAAATAATAACTGAGAAAAGTGTTAATTGTTCTTATTAGCCTAAGCAGATGGTTAGCACTGAACCCTATTGATTTTTTTAAACAGCAGCATTGTCAACTAGTTCACTTCTGATCCATTTCAGGAGAAACATCCTGTAGTTCTCCATCCTTATTGAATGCGGTGGCAGACAGTGCAAGGGTTGTAGTGGATGAATTAGTTGTTGGTTAGCTTTGTTGGAGTGGGGAATGGCAAAATCAGCCCCACACCCCTTTCTGCCCATATTCAATTTTTGTTCCTGTCCCAGCGGGGGAGAAAATAGGAGATACACCCCCACACCAGTATCAAAACCCTCTACCTGACCCCCCAAAAATGGGGGCAGTCAAAAAGAAACAAAATTGAATATCAGATAACAAGGGACATTGAACTGGGATTGGTTGGGGAAGGGCACTAAAAGGGAGAGGACATGCAGGCAGTGCTGCATAATTCTAAGGTTTCTGCCACATAATCAGGTTGCATATGCTGCTTAGTACACAGGGTCATACATACAGCCCCTGTGGATTTGTATATGAAACAGCAGTGACTCTACACATCTATATCTGCAAATTATGAGATAGCAAACAAAACAGCTTTATTTGTTCCATATGTATGTTAAATCCTAGACTTACCGGGAGGGGGAAGAGGGAAGCAAGGAATAAATATCCATTGTCCAGCATTGCGTAGTATATATAATAAAACCTATTGCTAAAAAAACAAACTGGAGATGGTGTGTAGTTCACTAACATATTTGAACACTGCATTTTGCAATTGACAAGGATTCTGCAAAGAGCAGCACTATTTGTATATATGGCATTATCTAAAGGTTTCAAATCATTTTATTCCATACTGAATTAACATGCTAAGCCTAATCCTTGCTGCCCAGGGAGACGAAGAATGAACATAAATCTCTGATTGCAGGTGGCTCAATCCCACATTTCTAGTTGCCTGAATTAACTCCACTCTTGTATGGGGCTGCATATTGAAATGTCTCCTCCTTGCATGGCCTTTGTCATAACTGAAGCCATATCAGGGGAAAAAATTAATGTTTCTTCTACAGATTAAAAAATATATAATAATAGGTTTACCTTCAAAATATTGCCTGATAGTAGGATAAATCATGGACAAACAGAAAACCTGGTGTAGTCTGACTAATTATAAATGGATTAATATAGCCTATAGTCATCCCCTAAATATTTAGTGTTGTGATCATTGTAAAATGTAATTACTTCTACTGTGGTTTAATATATCAATAGGATCACTATACTAATGTTCTGCGGGTTTTATAGGATTGGAATTTATATGCAGCTATGGTTAGTGATGTCCAAATTATTTGAGATAATGTTCTTTGTGATTCGTAAGTGAGACCCAGCTAAAAAAATATGCCATCAGTTCATTTCAACATAAAATCTAATAAATTTAATTCTGAAAGGTCTGGTTGACTATGTATACTGTCATTTCAAGAAGTTGTTAATATAATTAGTATGTGTAGGCCGGTCATTTAGGTTCCTGATATTGTGTGCTTGGCTTATTTCATAAAGGTTTCCTTTTTTTGCCTTTATGAAGTTAAGTAGATTACTTTGATCTGTGTTCTGTTCAGTAGCTCTAGATTCTAATGAGTTACAACTTTAGTGATAAAAATGATACAGAAACAAAGCATTGTATTGGAGTTCTTATCAATCAGTGAGGGAACAGAGAAATTAATCTGTGTCTGAAGAGAACTAATTTTAGTTTTCCTATTTGGAATCTTGAGGAGAACAAAGCTGGGGGTGGGGAGGAAGTTTTAACTGTCATCTAACCAGCTGTGAATGTCTTGTCTTGAGCCCTCTTTGAGTATGAACCCTGAAGAGCACAGATGGGAAACTATCTATTCATAGGTTTACAAGTTCTTACCTGAGAAATTTTCAGAAGGGCTTAGCACCTTACAACCATTTTCAGAATAGTTCAGCTCCTACGTAGACCGCTAAATGAGTGGATCTTTTGAAAATCTAGTTAAAAGTGCACTGTAGGAGCTTCAGGGTACCAAACTCTTTAAACTCTGCCCCTAATATAGGTGCAAAATGGGAACTGAGCTCTTTTGAAAACTTGGCCCCAATTTATATGCGTACTAAACATTTGAAAATCTGGGCACCAAGCACTTTTGAAAATTCAACCTTGTAGCAACTTGTGTAAGTTTGTTGCATATCCAGTTGCAGTGGTGGGGATGGGAAATCTCTCCCAAGATTCTGGTTTAAATACTAGTAGTATTGAAAAAAAGATGCATTTCTCCTCTATTTCTCCAGTGAGACAAACACTAAAATTGGACTGTTGGATTGGGTGTGCTATTAAAATCCTGGGGAATCATTTTAAATCACTGTACACCAGTTTCTGAACTTCATAACAACCTCCTCTTTTCCACCATTCCACAGGCTCCCTGCAGGGCATAAAAAATAATTCAGAAAAGATTTTGCACATTTCACTTGTCAGCCATAGACATGTGCAAGATCAATTTACAGAAATTCTGGAATGTGGAGTCTGCAAGGATACCGCTCCCCTCTAGCAAAAGTATTTGATATTTGATGAAAATTGGTGAAAGCGATAAAGAGACAAAGGAGCTACTGGCTGTTTGTTCACATTGTATCAACCACAGCAGGTAGAAAAATTCCCCATAGATTTCAAAAGATATTGCATGTCTATGCACTAATGCATAGCTTTTTTTTTGTTGCTGTTGAAAGCTGTGGCTCTCCCTAATATTTAACCAAGAAAAGTTGTTATACAATCCAAATTAATAATTGCTTCCCTACTCACCAAAGGTAATATTACTTGAAATCGGCAGCAGGAAGCGGGTGTTTTGCCATATAAGTGCCTCAGAATATTAATGCACTTAGATTGCATTGTATGGATTCAATGACATACCACAGGCGCTCTGTTAAAAAACCTAACATAATATATACATCAGCTTTCAGCAAAGAGAGCCTGATATAATTTCTTTCTCAGCTCCAGTAACTCATTGTGCAGGTGCAAACTAAGAGTTCTCATTGATAAGCAATCTAACTCAGAGTTTGCGGTGTTGAGTGATAATTTGAACAGTAACAGACAAGCCTATCTCCAAAATATATTTATATTTATCTTGATGTTTAGTCCATGATATCAAAGCCATTGAAATAGGAAAATAGTCACTCTGCTGCAAGGAAAAATACGTGATAGGAATAGCTCTGAAAACTGAGAGAGATTTTGTAGTTGAAAAAAGTTCGGCACAGCTCCCAATGGCGTGACTATCTTTGAGCTGCCTGTGAACTCCAAGGATACTGCTTTTGTGTCTCAGCAAGTTGCACACACAACAACAAATCCAGCCACAGGATGGGGGACTGTGTTAATTGGGATTGGCAGGCACATCAGGGCTATCATTACAATCACATTAAAATGATTCATACTGACTTGACCGAGAATTTTTTTTTTTAAGGACCCCCTGGTGACATCCTCATTTTTTAAGGATGTCCAAGGGGACACAGGCAAATGTATTCACATTTCCATCATGAATACTAAATAAGCTAATTAGAGATATCAAAAATAGACTCTTTTATAATTAGTTAAGAGTTAAATAATTACTTTAACACAACAAGCTGTTATAATGTAAAATGTATCCAGTTAACAGATACTTCACAAAAACCTTAACTACAGTATAATATAATTAAGTTTGATACCGATAGCTGATTAGTTGATATAATTAAAATTGACATCAAGAAAGATAGTGAACTGTGCTGGAATGGATTTTGGACGTGCAGTGTGGAATGGAAGAAGTATGCTACTTTTCCAAACTTTAGAATAAAAGCAAAATAGAAATCCAGGCTTTATGCTAATATGTCATGGTAGGAAAACTATGTCTGGCAGATTTAAGAATGCTTAAAGTAACAATAAATTATCCGAAATGTGATGTAAAAACAAAATTGTTGCAATGACTCTCAGTGTCCATGGAAAATATTATTCCAGTGATCAGGTTAAGGTTGTATACCATAAAACTATACTAGAGGGCTTCGGATTTATTAGAAAAACTTAATTTTATCATAAATTAACTTGCAAAAAATTACAGAAATACAACATTAAGGTTAAGATTTGATGCATGCAAGAAATCTGGACATTCAGTTAAAGTTCCCAAAGTAATACTAAATTTTGTCGTCTTGTGAATTTGTATTACAATAGGCTTTTTAATTCATGACCATAAAGCAGTGGGCAACATGACACATTAAGCAAACAATACATGTTATTTAATGGAAAGGAGCGGCTCTTTCTATAATAATCACAGACATTTTATATGGCTACTTATGCAGAATTGTAATATTACTCCTGCAGTAAGACTGTGCAGGTAAATTGGCTGGATTTATGTTGAAACAGCACTTTTTTCTGCAACCTTATTAGATGTATAGCTGTTCAGTTTTATATTTCTGCATCTGTATTGTGATCTTATAATGAAAGATATTTTGTACTGCATGTATATAAGAAGCAGAATCAAGGCTGTTATGAGAACCTTGGAGCAGAATTTCTTGATTTTGTGCAGTCTATATCTCAAACTTTGTTACATTTGTGAATTTTTTACTTATCCTTTTACCTTATATTATTATTTTGTATGTATGGCATTCCAATGCTTTGGAAAGACAAAAACATGATCCCAGTGCCAGAGTGTTTACAAACCAAAACAAAGCTCATGCATAGGATGACGTTCAGACTGGGAGGCAAGGGGACAATGCCTACAGCTGATCGGAGATGTTTTGATGGTACCTCATTCTGTTGGAATAGGCAGTTCCACTGAAATGGAAATGTTGATTTTGTCAGAATTCTGTTTTGGAAGGAAACTGGAGAAAGAGAGTTCCAACAATGTCAAATGACTGTGGTGCGTCCTGGTACTGTACTGAGGCCAGGGAGCTCAGTCCATAGGGAAGAATGAAGACATGTGGCCGCTGAACTACAATTCCATGAGGCAGCATGGCACCTTAGGAAGATTCATTTTCATGACAAATTGACTCAAAACCAAATGTTTCCTCATTTCTGAATCTAAAATTTCTCTAACTTTTCATTCCACAAAAATGTCAATATTTCACCATTTATCCTGATTTGTGATGGAAACCAGTGTAAACTGTTGGAATTTCTTACAGGACAGAAATTCCAGTTTTCACTCAGCTCTAATTTTCAAGCATATTCAGCTGCTGTTTCTTCAGTTTGCAATTTACTATGCAGTTTGCAGCAACAAACTGCATATGTGGACCCCTGCGTTCTCAGAGTCAGCAGGGCTCTGTGTGGGTTCTGAGGTTCTGGAATTTGCAAAAGCTCTCAGCATGCCCAAATTTCAGGATCTAGGCTCCTGACACCATAGCAGGGCCTAAGAGCCCTAACTGGAGCTGGAGAGCCTGAAAGCTCTGAAAGCCCCGGCTTCAGTTTGGACTCTCATTCTCTCTGCCACAGAACCAGACGATCTGGCCCAGCGGGTTTACCAGGCTGCCTGACTCTCAGGGCAGCTGGCTTACCAGGCTGCAGGAGCTGGGCAACCTGGAGGACAGCTGACCCAGGATCCCCTGACAGTTGATAATTTCTTGTTAATTTGTGAGATGTATAATTTCATTGGAGACGTACCTCAAGTGAATAGGTGGATACATTTGAAGCATCTGAATATATAAACTAAAATCGACATTCTGCCCTGGAAGCTTTTACTGGTATTGCACCTAAAATGTCCCTTTCCTAGTTACACTCTTACCTGTATTATAGACTAAATAATTAGTCTTTCTCCTTGGTCTTTGTACCCTTCAAATACTTGTACATTTAGTGTTTCCCTTAAGACTTTACATAGCAAAGTTCTATATATTTAGCACTGCTTTTACCTTGTGGCCCTTTCCCTGTATCCTGTCTTCTTTCAGTGATCACAACCTCCCATTTATGCAACTTCTTTCATAAATATCTTTGTGCTTCATTGCTGCCCCTTACACACTTTATGACCTCTCTGCACTGATCCATCAGGCCCCAAAATCCTGCTCTTCCATGACGCTGACAAGAATTGGCCAGCTAACAATGGATAGTTAAAAGGGCAGTGAGGTATAGCTGATGAGTGTTTATCAGAAAAAACCTATAGATCAGGAAGCCCAACTCTTTCAGTTGCTTCTAGCTTTGCCAAACTTAAACTTTTGTTCCATGCCACGTGTCTGCGTAAGGCTGAATAAGGCAGGGGGCTGCAGGAACAGAAAGGAGTCTCTCCTAGTTAAGTCAGTTGAATGCTGCCTTGGAGTTTATCTCTGCCTTTTCAACAGAATTCTTCTGTGACATTGGGAAAGTCACGTAAGCCAAAATTTCCACAGGTGGCCGCTGTATGGTCCTTGTTTTCTGAGTAACCAACTGGAGACACCTGGAGTCTGAACTGCACAAGTGCTGGGCACTCATAACTGCAGCTAAGATCAATGGGAGCCATGTATTGAACATATAAAGTGCTATATAACATTAAGTTCTCCGAAAAATCAAGTCCTAAGCATCTCAGATTGGGCACCCAAAATTAGTGCCTCCGTTCCACACTTGGAAAACAGGGACAATAATATCACCTCAACTCATAGAGGTGTTGTGAAAATAAATTCATTAATATTTATGAAGCACTCAAATACCAGAGTGATGAGCACGACAGAAAAGCCTATGAGGAAATTAATAATTCTGACTTCAGAGTGGGGATTGGGTAACATGCAGTATGTAAGGCCTGGACCCTTCATGCACTGACTGATGAGGATAAAAAGAAATTAATAAAAAGAAATAGCTACTCTTTCAGTGCACAGTACTCATCCTGTGCACGTAGTGAGGGAGGGGTGGAAAAAAACAGTATGTGATCATGTAATTAAAGACTACATTATAATGTATACACACAAGGGGACTGAATTAAGATTGCATGGGCAGCCTTAATTCTGGCATTTCCTAACTTTGGAGTGCTTGATTTTGTAACCTTAATGTTTTAAACATTTTTTACATAATGATGTATAAAGTGTATAAATATGTATACAGCCATATATAAATATCGTGCATATTTTCACTGTATCCCTCTCCCTGTCCATTTCTATGGAGCTTGTCTTATATTGGGAGTTCTTCAGGGCAGGGACTGTGGCTTCATGTGTGTTTGATAGTGACTTGCCCCTAAGACACAAAACTAAATAGTTTTAAATCAACCAGTAGTAAGCGATTCCGAAGACTTATTCAGACCAAGATCATCTTGTTTAATACTTCTACAGCTTTTACAATAGCAAAAAAACCACCAAAGTTAAATGTCTGAACATTTCTTAAGAACACTTGAAGGCAACTCAAATGCCCTGTGTTAAATACTGTACCTGCTACTACAGGGTGGAGTTAACCCTCCTTGCTTAGCTATTTTTTATTGGCCTCCCACTGATGTATTAGAAAAAGCAGAATAATGAGTCCCTGCATTACCAGGACTTGAGAGAGCACTGAGGTGTTACATTTTAGAGAGAGAGGGTACTGAAGGGGAAAAAAGTAGAATGACCTTGAACTGTGTTCCCCATACATCACTGATTCCATTGCCTCCACTGGCAGAATTCCATTGCAGCAACATTGCAGTCCACCAGTGGATGCTGCTATGGACACCGGTAGGAAAGAGCCAAATGTGAGGCAAAGAAAAGGCATGGAAAACAAAAAGGGGAAAACACTCAACTAAAAAAAGACAAAAATGCAATGGGTACTAATAGAACAGCTCTATAATTCCAGTTTAGGTCCTGGCACAAGCAAGATTTTTCTACTATTCCAAGAGTGGTGACAAAAAAAATCCGTCTTTAAATAGCTAAATCGTACATCTGCAGCTCATCTGTGGTAATAATCCAACTGTATTTTAAAGAGAACTTGTATTATTCTGATATATTTCAAGTGCTGGGTTTTTTAAACTATTTTATGCTACAGCTGTATACAGTTAACCCTCCAAAAGAGCTGCCAAGAGTAAAATGAGGAGATTTAACTTATGGTTGTTTTTCATATATACTGTACAGTGCTATTCTGACTAGGGACACAGTAGTGTCTGAATATTTTAACAGATCTGATCTCTTTCCTGAATAACTTCACTTTTGGAGCTGCTTTCCCTTTAAAATCCCATATAGGAAATACTTTTCATATCTCTTGAAATCTATATCTCTCTCTACACATAGGCATGCACGCACACACGCTCTTTAAGATATTTATTTATTAGAAGACTAAGGAATATTTACTTTTGGTGCTAAAATACAGTGAAAGATGAGACTGTGGATGGCTCCCACAAGTATTCACCACAGAACAGTGCCATTCATATTTGATGACATTATTTTAAGCTGTTTTCAAAGAATAAATCCCACAGAGACCATATATCAGCCCGTAATTACATGCCTAAAATAGCTTTGACAAGAATGTTTGACTTAGATCAGGTGGCCCACACCGCAGAGGATGATGGCATCAACAGGTTCCACTCTGTGCTATTTACCCTTTCCTACATAACAATACACTGAAGGGGATAACTTAGAAGGAAAGTTCTATGGCTTTGAGGTAACCACTTAGACCTTATGAGCAGTGGAAGTGTGGAATGAGCAGGGGCCACAGCCATATAAACTGTTCTTGGGTAGAGATTCCTGGGAACCACTATATACTCCCTGCAGTTTTCCCTAGGCTCATAAGGAACCACTGTCTCTGTTCTTCTGCTCCCAGACCTCCCCTATCTCTGTAAGCACAGCTGGAACAGTTGCCAGCAGATCTGCTGGCATTTTGAGGGACACTAGTCATTTCAGTCTGAAGCTAACTACCTTGCACGCCAATCTGATGTCCTGTTAATTTTACTGTTGAAATCAACCAGAAATAATGAATTGTGAAGCAGAGGTTATAGACAGTTATTTACATTATATACACTGTGGCATCTTAACTTTCCCTCAGTAATAATTTTTATGGCCCCTAGGTCTATCATGCATCGTGTTCCACATTCAGGCCTGAGCGGGACGGCGGCCATTGATCCCCAAGCACATAATGAAGATGCTGCTGCTCAAAACAGCAGTAACTTGCAAGTGGTGATTTTTTCCCCCCAGTTCCACCTTTCAGAGAGTTGCTTTCACCCAACACCTCCTACCTGCATCCAGGTAGTGATATAATGATTCTGAAATATTAAATTTGCATGAGGGGTGACCACAAAGTTCCTGGGGAACATAGTGGAGAGAGGAACATAGGAGTGTTTGCATAAAGGGGCTAAAGCAATAATTCTTGGATTTTTTGTTCTTCCAAATGGCGTAAGTCTCATTCAGATCTTCCTTGACTTTGCTAGGGAAAAATTCTCTGGCAACCAATTTCTGTGGGAGATAAACAAGAGAAAGCTGAAACTTTTTTGCTCCAGATTCTCCCCTGCATGCAGCCTGTTTTACAGTAGCATAATCAGTCACAGGACTATTACCCTGGGCTAAAAGCATTGAGTTAGTCTGGTGGCTCCCGTGATGCCCTCCCTTCGTGGTAACTTGCATTCTGTACCCCTGTGATCCCCCGTTGTCATAACAGCTTCCTGGGGACCACTGACAGTTTGTGTAAGTTACAGCTGCCTTCCTGCTTCTGTAACTTATGTCAGGGAACTAACCCATGCAGAGAGCCCAGAATAGGGGGCACACAAAAGTGGCATGAAGCAAGTTTTGCACATGCACGCTCCCCTACTGAGGAGCTGTGCTATATGTTCCTTGGTTGCCATGGAGTTTCTAGGCCTCTCTGTGAACATTCCAAAGAGCTGAGTGCTGCCAGAAGTCACTGCATGGGAGATGGTGGTGGCCATTCGGGCTGTGCATCAGTTTACTTTGATCTAAAATTTATTAGCACGTTTTAAAAAATGTGTAGCACACTGATTTGCTAATTAAGGAAAATCCAGCCCGCCCACTGCATTATCCATCACTTTGGGAATAAAGTGGGCACCTATTGATTTACACTGTATTTACCAATAGCTATGCACAGCTGGTGCAGTGTCCAGAAGTGATTCGGTAGTGGGTGTCCTGTTCCTGAGGACACACGTTCTGCTTTAGGTTTTCATATTTTGATATGGTGCTGATTTGCCTAGTGTCACATCTGTCCATTGTCCAGCCATTTGTGTGCCAGTGCAAGGTCAGGGAAATAATGTTACTCAATGGTAGAAACTGGAAGGCAAATATACCTAGCTTTGAATGAAATATCAGCTTAGACAGTGGACAGCTGATCCCAGTTTAAGGCAGATGGTTAGGATTCTGTTATCTTCTAAAAGTGGGTGATTTTGGTAAACCTTGAACCATACACATAAACCAGAACATCTGTTCTGTATCTCTGTAGTAGGCATACTGTGAATATGACCACATTTCTTTTATGATAAAAGATAAAGGAAAAGATAGCTACTGTGTAACAAATAATTTAGACTCCTCACCCCAACCTCAGAAAAGAGGCGAGTATGTAGACAATACTGCTCTGGCAAAGTAAAGACTCTTGGTGTAAATGAGAATCTGTGTTAATAATAGAGCAGGAAATTGGCCACAATAGTTATAAATATATGCTGAAGATAGAAAATACAGTTTGCAATGATGTTTTTAGGCCTTATTCAGGAGTAGTCTATGAAAGTGAAGGTCATTCTGGAAGATTGATAACTTTTTTTTCTGCCTTCTGTGCATGTTAGTGAGAACTCCCTAATGGGTCCCAAACCCTGAGCTTGCTGTAGTTAGAAATAATTGAAATAATTCGAACAAGCCTGATAGGATTTGTTGGCAGTAGGTGGTCATTGCCATACCTTTTTCCCTAAAAATAAACACACTTTTTTTTTTTAAAGGACTTTCCACATAGAGTAGGTGAACTCCAAGAAATTTTGGTTCCAGCAAACATCTAGAAGTTTTTGAGAAATTTTAAAAGCTTCACAGAACAGTTTTTCATCCTTCCAGGGAAAAAACATGTTTAAACACACACACTTTGTGTGTGTGTTGAAATAGAATTGCTTTTTTTCCAAGAGAATGAAAAACTATATATGTGCGTGCCTCCTTGATACTATACTGAACAAATCCCCATGAGAAGAATAAGTTGAGGGTGGAAGAAAAACAGATGATCATCTCTGTTTTTAATGACTCTTAAAAACCAGCTCTCCCATTTGGCATTGTACTACTGCTTAGATAAGGTAACGTAGAAGAGTTTGGAGAGACAGAGCAAATGATAATGAAAGGATGCTGAAATCTAGCAAGAATACTCTTACTTCTTCCTCATCATTCTGAAGCTGCTGTGCACTGTACCTCATAGGAACAATATAGACAGGGAACATAGATTTGATGGTCACCTATGTTCTCTCCACCCTTCCTTGCTAGCTGACATATTTTTCCCCTTTGAACTGAAACTAAACCTTAAAGGTCAATTCTGTGGATGAATATTAGCCCCCCATCAAAAAAAAAAAATCTAAGATGCACTCCTATATAAATGGAGATTAACCTGTAAAAGGGAAATGCAAACAGGAAGAAGACTTCTTTCAGAGGCATTCTGACATTAGAAATATCCCCCAAAAAGCATTATCCAAAGATCCAAAAAGGAACAAAGATAAGTACAGCAAACACTCTCACAACACCCAGTAAATCAAAAATAAATACATAAAGAAAGACTATAGAAGAGAACATCTCACAGGCACTTAAACAAAATGACTTCCAAGGTGCCAAAAAATCCAAAAAAAAAACCCAGGCGGGTCAGTAATCAACAAAATGACACTTCAGCTTCAAAGATCCTTAATCATACCATGAACCTGTATCACCTGGGAAATGACAAGGGCCCATTTCAGACAGTGTTGTTTCTTCATGTGTTTGGGTTTTTTTTGTTTGTTTGTTTTGGTTCTTTTGGTACCTTGTTTAAGTGCTTTTTAGCTGTGACTCTTCTGTAGTATTTTTTGAGTTATCTGTGGAAGTTGCCTGACAACTTTGCCTTTTTGATGAATTGTGAACCCACCATGTCCCAATGGATTTGAATAGTAATGAAAAGAATCCTCCCATCCCTGCTCAACTTTTGCATTAATCTATATTATTTCATGATATCTTATTACGATGTTACAATAGCAGACCAAATATGGAAATATGCAATCATTAGATGCAATAATTATAAAACCGATAGCAGGAAAGAAGAAATGTAATAGATATGCTCTAGATAACACATCTGAGGCATTTTGATTTTACTGGCAATATCAACAGAAAACACTTTCTAAAGGAAATAAAATGTACTTTCTGACTTCAGTAGGACTACTCTGCTTAAAATTACATGCATGCCTAAATACCTTGCAGAAGTAAAGCCATAGTTCAGACTGCATACTCTTCTTCATTCAAAGAGTCTTTGGTCAGTTACTCAACACCTTCAGTGCTGAGGCCCTGATTATATAGCACCAGCTGAGGTGGAGCAGGCACTGTGTGCACATGCCTCACGCACACTTACCAAAACAATTGCTGTATGCCCAACTCACCAAAGGAGAAAGGAAATGCTTCAAAAACATCTTCAAGACAAACATCAAGAGATGTGGCATCGACATCACACAGTGGAAAACAGCAGCCCAAGACAGGGCTAACTGGCAAAAACTTGTCAAAGAAGGAACGACCACTTTTGAGGGAAATCGCCTCAGCTTAGCCACAGAAAAACACCAGAAAAGATGGACAGACAACTGTCATACAGCAGTCATGGCCCAACCCTGACTTCCAACACCACCTGCAAGGTCTGCCAACGAGTCTGTGGCTCAAGGATTGGGACTCTTTAGTAACCAAAGGACCCCTATAAAATAAAGACCAGTGAAAGAGATCATTCTCATCTATCAAGGGATCAATGACAGTTAGTTGCTCATATCTTTCTGAACATTTCGCTTTTTAGGTTAAAATTTTCCATGCTTGGTCTCTGCCTGCAGGTGACTGTTTTTAATAAAAAGTTAGCAAAGATGGTTCATCATTTTTTAGAATGAGAAAAGTGAAGAGTGTGCACATTTCCCATTATGCAAATTGCATGTGGCTATCATTGAACGACTCTAAACCCACAGTGGGTGAGGGTAGGAAACTGAATTTTGGAAGGAGGACAGGTATTTGAGGAAAGAGATGTGTCTTTTTATGTTCCAGTGAAAATTGATTTTGATTTGCTGAGTGAGAGCTTGAAAATCATCATTCACTCACATTTGATAGTCTTTTAACAATAGCACTTTTTATCCACCAACGTTCTAAAGGGAAAATGGTCACAATGCAAATTTATATAAAAAAGTCACAATGCAAATGCAAACTTAGTTGATTAACTACTTAGGAGGAAATGTGTGAACTTGTGCACTGAAAGAAGAGGTTTATTTTTACAGAAATAGCTGGTGCTCAGATGAGGGGGCTGCTGGCTTCTGTAACTTTTATTATCATAAAATACTCACTAGAAATAAACATCTTAGTGTGGACTAACATTCACTTTTTGGCCTCTGCATCCTTGAACCACATGGATACACCAGAGAACGTGCACATGGCAGTTGAGAAAGACCCTGCATGTGAAGAACACTAGCATTTCAGATGTTACTGCTATTGAGTGACTCATGTAAAGTCAGTATAAAAGATTCATATCAAATACTGTAAAGCTTTTTCCATTTTGGTTAGCCTGGCCCTTTAAGTCACAGCCTAGCAGAAGGGGGCAGTGAAGAGGCACATAGCTCCCAGGGTTATAGTGTCCGAGTCAGGCTCCCTGGTTCTGGAGCAGCACAACTTCTGCTTCATCCTTTATAAGGCCACAGTATGTGAGTCTAGTCCTACATGGAGCTAATTCTGCTGGCTGGGGATCAGGAGTGACAACTCCGGCCCTAAGCTCCTGGGGAGCTTACTGCCTCCATAGGCTGCAGCCTCCAATGAGCCTTGAACTCTGACTGCAAGGGCTGGGATTGTTTGGTCCCCATAGAGAGGCACAAGGCAGAGAGGACTCCTTGCACCCTCCCTGCAGCCCATAATTGCATGTGGCCAGACACAAACTGTCTCTTAATGATCAACAGGAAACAAATCATTGAAGGTTTCTTGGTGTGTTGTTTGGGAAATTAGACAGGACATTCAATATTAAAATAGCAAAGTGAAGCATTAAAAGTGTTTTCCTAGTCAGTTTTCAATTAGACTTCTTTGCAACGTTAAGTAGGGTTAACGTTAAGTAGGGTTAAATAAACAGTCAGGGCAATATTGCTATTCCCCCAGTGAAGCTACAGTTGTTTGGCTTTTGGAATAGATTAATATAAGTAGGGAATTTCCTAAGTGTGTTTTAGAATTCTTGAAATTACAAGAAAATGTGAACTTCATTTTCAGTAAAAAATGTACTTTACTGGATGGATATAATAAGTCCATTAGAGGAGAAAATGCAGCTGTTTCAGGAAAGGCTAAAGGCTCAATTTTTAAGGAAAACTGGTGGGCTCAGGGAATTGGTAGTTTGACTATAGAAGCTTTTGTATCAAGGCTCTCGGAGATCATACTGATAACGTTAGTAATGAGCAGTATAGGGTGGAATGGATGCAAGTTTGAATCCACCCAAGGCTGGTAAGGAACAAAAGTTATTTTCACCCGGTGGCTGTGTTCAGTGTCCCATGAGAAATGAGGAGTTGACTTTAGGCCCTAGTCAGCAGGTGTCAACATCACTTAAACATTTGTTAGGCTACGTATTCAAAGGATATGGAGTTTCCCATCTCTAGACTTGTTCCTTTCAGGGCAGGTCTGAAGTTTATGGGTGGATGGACCAGTTTTGGGGAGCTTCTGGAGATCAGATGCTGCACAGATAGACTCATTGACAAAACAGAGGACTTCAGAATCCACTCACCTTCCACAAGGACAAAAACTAGATTATTCTTTAACAGTCAATTTTTCTAACTGCTCTAAAATTCACTTGCATACTTGGACTATCTGAAAATTGCTGTGCCTCAGTGGGGTCCAAGGCAGGATTAGTGTCCAAATCTGAGGTGCCTTTGAGCATGGTACTTGAGAGACATCCAAATTTAAAAAAAATGTAAAAATCACATGACATCAAAATGTTATGGTTCTTAAGTATTTTTGCACACACCTAGAGCTCAGTCTGTGGTTCTTATCCTCTGCAAATTGATATTGCCAAGTCAGGATGAATCAGTGTCTAGAACCCACTGGCCCTTTAATGAAACAATACTTTAACGTTATTCAAGTTAAGGTTGGATCTGCGATGTGTCACAAGCCAGATAATGCCATTTGCAAATGTGCAGCAGGATGAGGACTCTGTGGCAAGTCAGGGTTTGCAGGCACACTGATGTTAAAGTAACTGTGTGGTTCAAGGTGGTATGCTGTGGCCATTAAACCTGAGCTGCACCTATTGCTGTGATTTTGAGTCCTCCTTTTGGCAGCTGTATGAGAATAGGCCTGGTGCACGTTAGTTGTTTTCCTTTTGGAAGGTTTTCCTGAGAGCAAAGTTCCTGTTTCAGTAAATATTTATTTCGAATTGCTCTAAAATCCACATGCGTACTGACAGGGTTTTGAAAATTGCTATTCCTCATCAGGGACAGAGGCAGAATTAGTGGAGCAAGTAGCGGGTCACTTGATCTAAGAGCTCCTCAGGTACAGACCCCAAATAAGGAGCTGAACTCTTCCATAAAATATTATTTTAAATATTGTTTTATGGAGCATCTGCACTCAAAGTCCTCTTCAAAAACACCCTATCTGTGTTTAAACTATTTCTGTATTGCAAACCACTCTACTCATCACTGAGTCTTAGCTCCATTGGCAAAGAACTGCCCACAAACAGCCCTCACAAGCTGTCACAATAATCAGGATTTAGAGGGAAAATGATAAGAGAGTAACAAACGGAACATAAATTTAGGAAAATATGTGATCACAAAACACTCTTGGTTGCTAAACATTTTCAAAATGGCATTGCCAGTGTTAACTGCCTAAAACTTTGTTTTCCCCCCGGAGCTGACAGTAGCCAATAAAAGTGGTGCCATGATAACCCATAGTAACTACACACAAGGAATGACATGAGTGTTCCATTGTTTGTGTTGACTTGTGTTCCACAGATCTGAGTTCCAGGTTTATCAGCATGCAGTACTGCATTCACTGTGTTAGATGCAGCTGTACTAAATGATGGAGGGATTAATTGAAGAAGGTTGCAACTGCTTTGACTGTGATATGAAGAAAGATGCAAGTATCTTAAAAGATCAAGTGTGACTCGTTCCAGTGCTGAATTCTATAGAAATGAACCACGGTATCTTCTTGCCATTGAGATTGTCAACAGTCTGGTGGCATACATGGCATTGGTGAGGGATAGGTTGAAAGCATTGTCTCTGCAAGATTCTTTGGGGCAAGGGTGGTGCGTGTGGAAGAGGTTTCATGATTGAATATATATAGCTCCTGCTTGTTACACCTGATCTAAACTCGAGTTTTGCCTAAACAAAGGGAAGGTGTGAGACTTTGTCCTTCAACAGTGCTCATGTGCGCCATTCAAATGTTCAGTAATATCTGTAAAGGTAGGGTTCTAATATGTGTGTTAGCATGTTGAGGCATTGCTCAAAGAGGACAGAATTAAAGTTGCATTGCAGGGATGTTAACTTAAACCTCTGGAAACTATGCAGTACATAGTTAAGTCTATGTTACTTTAACTCTCCATTTACTGGTTTTTGGAGGTTTAAGTATCGAAGCACTTGACGTACTAAAAGGGCGTAAGGCACTATTGGCCTATCTTATCTCTGTGTTAATGGAGCTTTGAGGCAGTGAATATAAGAGAAAGATAGAATTTTTATTTCAAATGTGTAAATCATGCTTAATTTTATTCATATACCTAATGCTTCAGATGTCATAAGTGAAACTATTTATAGATTTATCATGCTTCAGATGGTACTGGTGGAGCTTTCATTTATGCTTTTAAGGATGCAGATATTTGTTTTGCTATAGCATCTCATTGCTGATAACGACCAGTTAATTTGTTTGACTCTCTGCTTGTAAAAATATATTCTAAAGTAACAATAACTCAGTGGGACCATATGAACTGTTAAAGTGTTTGGTGCAAGGCCACATCTAGTTTCCTTTCATTATTATTTTGTGTATTATGACCATCTCTCACCCCCCTCCCCCAGTGATATATTTATAGACCTGATTGTTTTGTCAAAAAAGTTCCAGTTTGTCTGCCTGATTTAGAGCAGGAACTTGAACCTGGGTGTCTTACATCACAGGTGAGTGCCCCAACCACTGGACTGTTGGCTGGAGACTTGCTTGTTATGGATTTTCACCAGAAAATGTTAAAAGGTCTTGCTTTTGTTCCATTACAGAATGGCAACATTTTTTGAAATCTCAGAAAATCTTCATGGGACAGAAAAAATGTTTCTGACGCAGTTGTAGATACTTACACTATCTAAAAGGGGGGTGGAGGGGAGAGAAAGAGAGCGAGATTATTAAACTACTGGAACCCTAAATTGGTGAATATCACACTTGAAAATCACTATTAAAGAGCAATGTGGACAGTACATATAGCTTTTCTATAAATCAATTTTAAGTTGCAAGGAGGAAGGGTCTTGCTTCAATCAACACATTCAACAATTAATGTGTATCAATTTTAAAATATTTTAAAAGTGTCATCATTGGAATAAGATGCTAATTTTTCCCAGTCTGCACTATTACCACAAATGATTTCATAAAGATACCATACTAAAAAAGAGATGATCTACTAAGTTTTGTCATGAAAATAAATTTAAATATATTGTCATGCGGCAGCCACTTCACCAGTATTCTTGTTGAGCAGAAGAGAATAAATAGTTGAATAAATATCAGTTTATATACCAATAAATAAATAAATAAATAAATAAAATTGTAAAAGTACATGGGGAGTCTTTTGGGTAAAACAGAAAATGCAGTTTGGGTTGGATACTGACCTTGATAAGCATGTACATCTTCCATCAAAATCCCAGCTCATCCTTGCTCTGACTTCCTATTCTTAGTTCCGTGAGTGCAAAACACTACCATTCTGGTTGGGTAGCCTTTGCAGTGGTGTAAAAAACTGCCCACTGTGTATGATATGATGAATTAGGCCCCAAAGCAATCAGTGATGGTTGGGAAGAGGATAAAACCATTATTATTAATTAGCTCCAAAGACTACTATCTATTTTACCAGAATATTATTTTATTTTATAATGTTTCTAGACAAAACCTATTTCTTAATAGATTAATTAGTATTAGTTTCCTCCACTCTAGCCAGTGAACCCCCTGTGTGTGTTTAAAGGGGGAAAAAAGCCAGCATATAAAGTGTATGCAAAGCAGTTAAAGCACGGCCTTTATAAATGCTGAAGTGAAGACTCAAGATGTTTAGAACCATCATTTTGAGTAACGTTTCAAGAAATTATTTTACAAGAGCCTGTTTTCCAGTTGGCAGCCAAATTTTCTAGCAAAGCATCATTCCGTGTATTGAAGGTTGCAATATTTTAAGACATGAGAATGAAACCAAATAGTCTGAGGAACTGCTATCTAGCTTTCAAAATCAGGTCTAGACATGCAGATCCATTTTTTACAGAAAAATGAAGGCATGCATGCTGTCTTCATTCAGTAAAGCTAGTAAAGTGCAGCATTAACTGATTAATGCACAGCAGAATACCAAATACTGTCAAGTCACAGAAATTCCAATGAACTGACTAGAGAAACTGGTGACTTGATGTCATTCTCAAACTGTGCTGATGTTATTAAAGTTTATTTACTCCTCACTCCTTATATTATAGTCTGAGCTGGGGCACTTTCCTCTTGGTTTGTGAAGGGATCTGATATGCTTCAAATTTACTTTCCAGGTTTAAATCTGCTTCCATATTTTATTTATATATATATATATATAAAGGGAACACTAGATAAGACAAGAAATGTTGACACCCTTCTGAGACTTTCTTTGTTGTAAGGTGTAATGTTACTGCACAACCAATCTGTCATCTTAAAGTCTGTTTTGTTTTGGGGTTTTTGTTTTTTTTTACATGGCACGTTATGTTTGCATTAGCTTGAGCTGTTGTCAATCTGGCTCTATTTTTATTGCCCTCTTGAGCAATATATTTAATGAGTTCTGTACGCAAATTCATACAAGTTCAGCTTTACCTTTCATTGAAAAGGTCAGGAGTTCATTTCCCAGTGAGAATGACTTTCCCACCTACTGCAGTGTTGCCATTTTTAGCTGCACTGCTATGTTCATTCCTCTGTACAGAAAAACATCTTGGAAAAGCACTTAAAAATAAAACAATGAACTGATTTTATCATATTCTCCTGGGTAAGTGCTCACCTGGAATCTTTGAAATGGTCCCTGCAGCCATAGACACTGAGAGGTAGCACCAAATACCTCCTAATGGATCACAATGTGTGAGTTTTCCAGTGGGATGCTCATTGATTATTCAATTTTCAAGCTCAAATATTTTCATCTAAGCCCTAGTGTTCTGCCCTTTACAACAAGAAATTTGTCAGCCATACGGTATCATTTATTTCAGTTTTAGTCAGAAAATGCCATAAGTGGGGGTAGGATTTTTTTTTTCAAGTATGAACCATTTCAGTCTAAAATATTCCATTTTTATAACCTGATGCTGTGGAATTAGTTATAGGGAACAGATGTGGATCCAGTTGTGTTCCTCTACACGTGCAAATGTCCCCTTTGATGACATCATGGTCCAGGGAATAGGCTACAGGACAGGAAGGAGTTTTTACCATTGACTCCACTGAGATCAGTATTAGACCCTGACCATTCTGTTACTGCTGGGAGCAATATTGTATTAATTATTCCTATTTCTGCTACTGCCACACAGTTTAAATTTAGGCAGTCACTTCATCCTGTGTGTATCCATCTTCAAATTGGTGATTGGGCATAAACACACATACCCACCACTGTACACAGTGTTGAGATTTATAGATGAGTGCTTTAAAATACTAACTGGTCGTTAGTCATGTTAGCGAGGTTTTCAGGACTCGATGCATTACTTGGAGTAAAGTTGCAGAGAATACTGTATTATCTGAATAGCCGTTTCTTAGTGGCTATGATGCATATGCAATTCCTAGCCAGGATATAATGAGCAGAAGCTGCAAAATACACACAAGCAGCATCAGAGCCACAATTATCCAAATTAAATATGCCTATTTCTTTCAGAATGTCTTTTGGGGGTTTTTACTTTCTCCAAAGTTCATTTTTAATGCCACGAAAACAGGTACAAACATGGCTAGAGTAAAGCTAGAGTCTGCTGTCTAGAGCAGGTTTCCATAGTGTGGAAGATGAGCATGCTGTTTGTTAAACTGTGCCCTAAAAATGACAACAATTGTCACTTAAATATCTTACAAAATTTGTAATTATTTCAGCATCGTGCCAGAGTTTGGAATCAATCAGTGGTATTTGTTTTAAAAAGGAGTCCCATTATACACTAAAAGATATGCTTTCAAGAGGTAACTTATCAAGCAGTTCTGTATAAAACTGGTAGGGGGAAAGACAATATTTTGAGTATATAATTTTAAATATAACTGAGTGAAATATAAAGGACCAGGTTCTGTGGCCCCTCTCTGCTTCCTCCGCACTGTTCCTGCGGCACAAACAGAACAGAAAATCCCTCTCCCCTTTTAGAGGTGTCATCAATGGGCATAGAGACAGCCCTCCTTAGCCCCTAGCATAAGGAGCCTCTCAGGGGGGTGTCTGTAGCACACCATGCATCAGTTTACACATGGTTTGTTGGTGACTGTAACCAGTTGGCACAGCTTATAGCAACTACTTAGCTGTTCTAACCTACTCTTGGTTCATGGCTGGTGCAGGTTGACCCAGAGAATCAAGGAGCTGTAACTAGCTCTCAGATAGCCACCCTACCTGCAGATTTTGGACCAGATGCTCTCCATGAGCAATATATTATGTAGTCATAATGAGATTCACATAAAATCAAACACTAGATTGGTTAACTGAGTATATCTTCCATGCACCAGACTAAAATATTTACAATGCAGTACCTCATGATGAATACATAATAGATAGATTGTAACACCTGAACAAAAAGCCACATGGTAACTCTTTGAATCCATGTTGCTAAATGTTTTGAGCTTTGTGGGTTTTGCATCCATCAGTCAGGTCTGATCCTTTTCCAGTGCCCAAATGAAATCTAATCTGATCTGACACAGTGCCGTGCTCAAGTCATCTTCCAACATATTTTGAAAGGGGCCCTGATTTTTTTTAATGGGGTATAGTGGGAGATTATTAATTACAGTGTTTAGCAGTTGTATTATTTTGCTGCTGTTCAT
Organism: Mesoclemmys tuberculata; assembly: GCA_007922155.1. Lineage (NCBI taxonomy): Eukaryota > Metazoa > Chordata > Testudines > Chelidae > Mesoclemmys > Mesoclemmys tuberculata. The sequence continues at coordinate 4,873,384 of ML675644.1, forward strand.
GGTTACAAGGAAAGCATCTGAAATTTTACTGCTGGCACATCTCACCCTTAAATATATACTTTCTATTAATACTTCCACATTATTATTTTAATCCGTAAATCAGATTTGTCGGGGCCAGTTCATTAAAAAGTGGCTCCTGTGCCTAATATAATTCCTAGTCACCCCAGTTTTGGTGGATAAGTGTTGATTTTAAAAGGACTGTTATACCCTGAGCTCATGATACTCTGCTTGCCTCAGAACAACCATGCTATGGAAGACCAAGGGGGAAAGCATGTCTGTTAGTAAAATGTGTAGTCTCCTCAGGCACTGAAACACAGATGGCTTTTCAATCCAGCCATTCCCCAGAACATAGACTGTTTCTCAGCAGATGACTATTGAAACAGGGATGTGTTGTGTGAGTAATTCTCTACTGTCCTGTGAGACTTCCAAAAGCAGTGATGGGCACCAGAGTGCCTCTGCCACGACTTCCTTTTATTTTGTATTAAAACTCAAATTCTAGCACACAACTGTGATGTGTCTGCAGAGGCAAGGGGTTAATGAACAACGAACTATGTACTTTATATGACACACAAAAACACAGGTTGTTTTAACAGATAGCTGTGAGCAGTAGCTGAGAGAAGTGTGGCAAATAGGATTTTATTTTTCACTCATTCTAGATTGTGCAGTGCCCTGTACAATAATATGTACAGCACTCTTATCCTAAAACAGCAGTGCCTGGTGCAAGAAAAAATACATGAGCATTTGAAGTGAGCTGGGGGGAAAGGAGGAGAGGGAATGATACCTATGGTCACATTTGGTGAGTAACTTCCTCCAGCAGAGCTCCTGACTGGGGCTGTCTTCCTTCCTGAAGGAAGTGTAGTTACAGTGTTGCTGCTTGTTCTCCTTTAGTATGCATTCACACATTCTGTGCCCCATTTACACAAAAGCATCCACTGGTGAAACAGCAGTAATGGTGCATTATATGTCTACTGTAGATAAGGCTCAAGTCATAAAGAATCTAAAATTGGTGTAACATCCAATGAATAGCTAGAAGAGAGAAGTGTAGCAAGAAAAGCAATTAGCAGGAGGTGCAAAATGTGCGATAGTAGGTCACTTATACTTTAACTTCTTACACCTTCTGTTGGCTTCCCGGAGGCATGTTGTGCCCACTTACACTACCATAGCCTCAGACTTCCTTACCAATGTGTAATCAATACCACCTTACACATCACCTCTGTTTGCCCTGGGTAACTGTTGTCTTTATACATGCCTGTCTGGGCAGGAAGCTTTACCGGGGGCTCATTCAGCAGCAATTTCACTGACCTCTGCTGCCAGAGCCCAGACTATCCAATCTGGAGTTCCTCTGTTGCGCTTCTGTTGTGAAGTGTTTCTGCATTTTATATTTTTACATATGAAAAGGCAAGAAATGAAAAGTGAAAGAGGCTGATGCCCCTTGTGCTAAGGGAAGTTGGGTTAAGAACACCTGCTTCTACAGATCTGGGCTGATCTTTTCCTTCTAGGGCACCAGTGAGTCAGTGACTCCATGGCACTTTTTATTCTCACTTCCTCTGGCCTGTTACCCAGTCCTTGCTTTCTGTCTTGTCTCTGAATGGAGGTATTTGGAGTAGCAGTTTTGCCATTCTGGCTTTGTTTTTTGTATGTTTTTTAAACTTCCACTAACATCATTTATATGAGGAGGTCAACGCATTTTACAGATATCAGACTAAAGCCTCACGACACCTCTTGAGATGAATAAGTTTTGCAAAGGGGGAAACTGAGACACAAAGATAAATGTGATTTGCCCATAGTTACCCCGTGTCAGAGTTGAGCTGTAGGCAGCCAGCTCTAGGGATCACAACTGCAGTTAGAGTGGGAATTGGGTCAAGGATCAGGAGCAGGTCAGGAAACCATGGTTCAATGCAGCAGCCAGGTATAGGTCAGTTGTGCAGACAACTTCCTGTGCCTCTCTTTGGGTTTAAATAGGAAGCCCTGATCCATCAGAGTTCAGGATGTTTCTCCAGTCAGGCCCAGGAAGCCCTCCCTGATGTAACTTCAGGTTTTCCTGCTCTTCCTGCTCAGTTGGTTAGCAGCAAGCTGCTACGTAGGGACAGGGTAGCAATAGCTACTTAGGAGCCCTGCAGACCCAAGTTCAAGACCTGTGGGGTCATGATACCCCGTCAGTCTCTTGCTTTAACTACCAGGCCAACCTTCCTCTCAATATGAAGAGCTTCACTTCCTTTTTAAAAATAAAAAGAAAGATGTGTTGTGGTTGCTGATTACTGCTGGGTCTTTCTCTACTCAGTGTATCAGGTGACCATTTGTTTGGGGGTTGAAGCCAGGATTATTCATTGTTCAAGATGAAGGCCCTTTCTTCAACTGACTTGAAGCAAGAATCAACAGGCATTGATTCTGATCTCACTTACATAGTCATAAGTTGGGAGTAACTCCGATGAAGTCAACTAATGCTGGTGTAAGTGTGCTGGAATGAGAACAGAATCAGGCCTTCCCACTTCCAAGCTCTTCCTCTCTGCCAACTTCATTGGCTATGCTCCAACTTAAATTTAAATTTCCTAAACCAGACAGATTTATTCTTAGCACCCACTTTTTATAATATTTCAGAAGCATCCTGAGACAAATAAAGGCTCAGCTTAACACAGATGACACCTGCAACTTAGGATGTCCTCTTTCTAAGAAGCAGACAAAATGCATTTTCCAGAAAGAGAAGTGATGTGTGTCTCAAAGTAGAAGACAGCCTCTGTTATCTCTCTAAAACATATGGCAAACAATGGAAATCTACATAGCCACAGTAGCCTGCGTATTAAAAAGTTTCTGATAGTAACATGTAAAGATAATAAAATCAGATTGTCCTCCTGGGCACCCAGCTCTTGAATTGTCTTACGATGTCATGCTCTCTTCTGATGCCAACATTTCTCTACTTAGAAATCTTTCTACTCTGTACAGAGTACATAGAAGCTCCAAGAAATGTAGTGCTCACCTGGGTAGATCTACCAGCAGCTCTGTCTGAACAGAGATTCCCTCCTAGATCCTGATTGTCTGAGTCACAAACCTCTGGGTCTGTTATGTGGCACAGACTTGATCTTCCACTATCAATTTTAAAACTGTATATTTCCCTGTCTCTGTTAGTGGAGGATATATCTGGCCTTAGCATTTAGATATTAATCACTGCACAGGGCTCACTGTAAATCACCCAGTTCGAATATTAATTCTTATTCTAAGTAGATCCTTTTTTATCCAATGCATGAGAATAAATTCTGTAAAAGAAGGGATAATTCTATGAAAACATACATAGATTTTTGTCTGCCAGGTACCTCAGGAAAACATACCATACACTGGGTGGTTTATGTTTTGTGTACCTATAGATGCAGGATACTGCCTCCTGTGCTGTCTATAAGGGGCCTGATTCTCCTTCCATTTACACCAGTTTTACACTGGTGCAATGCCATTGGCTTCATTGTTATTCCTGGTTTATATTGGTGTAAGTGACAGGGAAATCAGATGGACATTAGGTAAAAATCTTTCATTCCATTATTACTGAGTGTAGCCATATGGCATGCCACCATTTTTTGTGCTTTAACAGAATAGCATTAGCTGTAGCAATAAATTTTGTCCAGACAGTTTTGTGACAAGTTATGATGATGAGTACTAATCTTCCAGGACATATCCGTGTAATGAATAATTAAAATTTGGACTCTTCATCTTACAGCTCATGGAAAGATTCATGTGTCCTTCTGATTACATCACTCTAGCTCTTGGGTAGGTAACCTGGTAGATTGGCTCTTTGTATGGTCTGGATTCAAAGTATATCAAATTATCTGTGTTCCAGGACTATGCAGGCAAAATTTAATTTAATAATCATATAAGCAAAGAATTTTACTTGTGCCTTTCAGTCTTGATTTTTAAAGAGAGAGACTTTTCACATGTTCAGACTGAAGGTATCAAAGGTATTGGGGATTAGAACACTTTCTCATACATACATAAAAGTTAAACTATAAAGGTAATGCAGCCTCAGTGCAGATATTGCCAGAGGGAATTGTCCTCATTGAATACAAGGTTAATTCTGAAAGCTATCAGCTGAAAATTGAGAGAAGATTACTTTAAAGTTCAAACTACAAAAAGAAACATTTTTTCCCATTTGTGGCACATGTTGCTGCTTTATTAAGAGACAACACTAGTTCATTAGTATTCATGGAAATTCCCCTAATTTGCACAAACAAGTTGATCTATATGTATGTTATGATAAAAGATTTGGTCACTTTAATGTCTTGATTATATTTAATGTATGCAAGACATTGAAAGCTTTGTTTTCAGTAGCAGAACATAAAATACAAAGCACAGAGCTAATAAAAACAGCCTAATTCTGTGTAACGCAGAACTCATTCTTTATTTTTAAATAAAAGGATTTTAACACACGTCCATGCTTTTCCTTTTTCAGTTTTTGAGGTAAATTATCCTGTGAATGCTAATATATATTGAATTTGAAACAATAATATGCATCACAATTGCCTTCTAAGAAAAGGTATTCTGAATAAAATTTATCAACACATTATGACTTTAAAAAAGTTGTTTGGAGTCCAAACTATTTTAATATCCAATGTTAAAATAGTTTTGGCTGCAACATTTTTTTATGTCACAGTATGTTGTTTTCTATAAAGGAATACTGTTTTAATTGTGTGAAAGCATTTCTTCTTTGGATAAAGGAAAGAGGAAAGTCTTCAAGCCAAAAACAGGCTCTTAGGAAAATGTGTGCACATTTTGACAGTAATTAAAGTTCCTGCAACATTGATAATCTCAGTGTTATTTTTAAACTAAATGTTTCTATACCAACTCTGAAACTATAGCAAGAATGTCTATATATACATTTAATTGCATCAAAATAGCATATACATCTGTGGGCTTTGTTCTACGCTTGCTGAGTGAGTTGAAAATAAGGAATGTGCTCTGCAAACGAAGCAAGTTCCTACCAGCAAGGTTTTTTTGGTGTTTTTTGAACAAATACAGTAAAAAGTAGCTGAGGAAAACTACCCAGAGAATTTGTTGGAAAATTTTAGCAGATTAATTCAGTTGTAACTAAGGTAATAGTTTCATGGCCAAGTCACCGCAAACGTATTTTCACAACAAATACAATTATGCGAATTGACCTGTTTCTCTCTCTTGTTTTTCCCCACTAGTTTTATTACTGAAGAGACAGCCCCCTGAGAAAGGTAAGCGTTGCTTTAATATTCATTGCCTTGGATCCATGTGGTCAAAATACTTTTATCAGGCTTGTGTGTATTTCTGCTGTGACAAATAAGATCTTTTCTCAGTGTATTAGGGTGAGTGTTCTGGAGCTCCCAAAAGTTACTTTTTGCTGTTTGTGTTTGTGAACTGGGAAGCCAAACATAAAATGGAATGCAGTGGCTGCATACTCAGATCTTTTGCAGAAGAGAGAGAGTTTTTGTCTTTGGTTTTCCAGTCTGATTAATCCTTTAATGAAACTGAGAGTTGTTAATTTGTGTAGCTAGATCACATGACAAGTTCTTTCTTCTTTTTAAATGTCTCTGTAGTACAGTCCTGCATTCTCGGGAAAGTCTATTCTCGGGGCTTTTTAAATTTTTTTTTAAAAAAGGTTACCTCCACATACTGTAATATCGTATTTTAATTATGGTTTGCAGTGCACTTCAGACACTGCTCCAATAGGACTGTCTAATTAACAGGATTGTTCAGCTTTTGCATAGTATCAGTCAAATAGTTGCTTAAAATGTCTTGATCTCACTTTCTGAGACTGAAGTATGAACAAAGGACACTTTGCTCCATTGTTACTAAAGGGTTGTCCAAAATGGGCAGCATCTAGTTTTCAAATATAATATTAAAATCTCTAGAAATGTCTGAGGCTTCAGTCTAGCAAAGCAGTAAGCACGTGCTTAACTTTAAACATGTGTTCCATTGACCTCAGTAGGAATTCTCACATGAGTAAAATTAAGCATATGCTTAAGTAATTTCCTTGATCACGGCCTGAGAGGCCTCATTTTCAAATGTAAAACAGAGCTTTTTACCCTGAGGAAAAGTGCTACATATTGTAGCAATTAGTACTTGCACTAGATTTTTAATATCTTGAAAATGAAGGCATGCATTTCAGATAAGATTCAATAACAATATCACAGAGAAAAAAATCATTTGGAGCCTTGAAATAAGATAGCCTTAAAAATCTCTGAGGTTATTTTTAGACTATTGGAAAGAAAAGGTGATATATGTACAGTAAGTGAGAAGGAAAGAAAGAAAACAAATATAACTGGAAACAATTCTAAAATTTAACAAAAACAAAAATGTCAGTTTTAATATCAATTTAAAACGTAATCAAAGACAAATTATGGTGAGAATTGTTATCACAAATCTTGATAGTATTGTAAATGGATTCAGGCTCAATCAAATTAAGGTTCCACTGAGGTACAGTTATCTTCACTTCCTAATTTGCTATTTTCTGTAAAAGTCAATTGACTAGAAAGAGTCATTAAAATGGAAAAGAAATAGCCCAAAGATGAGGGGAAATACTTAAGTTGTGGATCTATCACTAGCCTGGAGTAAGGCACAGTGCATAGCTGCAGTGCTCCAGCACTGGACCAGGGACCAAAATGTTATGTAAGGATCAGAATTCAGTCCCTGAGTTCCTCCTCGCTCCAGTTGGGAAGCAAAGTGCACCAGCCCATTAGGTGGCACAGATTACTTTTCTCTCCACACTCTGGACATATTTAGAGTCCCCCCTTCCCTTCTCCCCTTCTTTCTCTTCCTTCTGCCTACTCCCCTTCCCTTCCCACTACTCCTCATCTTCTGTGCAAGAAAAGGGGTAGCAGTCCTGCAAAGTTTGCTCTCCCTTTCCACATGATGCAGGTAGCCTTACACACCATACTTCCCTGTGCAGGTTTATAGGACAAGACTCAGCTTTGCATTTACTGTGGTGAATGTGATATCTATATGGAAACAAAATTGAGGCTTTAAAAATTAAAGAGAGGAACTTTCCTCATAAGAGAGAAATTCACCCTGTGCAGAGGTCTATGCACCACTTTGGTTTTATTGTGATGGCATTCATGAGACTTAAATGGTAAATCGGATATATTTCTCTTACAAAGTCATACATTACTTTCATTGGGGCTGTTTAGTCTTTGATATATCATAAAATAGATTAACATTTTAGATCAAAAAAAGATATTTCCCCTCTTTCCCCCCCCAACAAGATTAGTTCATTTTTCTCAATCAGTAAACTGAAAAACAAGCAATAATTCTGCATATGCCAGGCCTTGAAGAAAGAGCACATGCAATATCCTTATTGGAACCTAAATACATTGAGATTTATGTAGGGCTGGGTTGAACCCAGAAATAGAAATTTAAAAATTAATCATAGAAATATATAATTCTTCCCCCTCAGAAAAGCCCACAGATACTTGTTACTGATTGTAGACTATTTCAATTTTTCTGGGAAGCAATGCTGTATATCGTCTTCACCAGTTGCAGTAGTTTTGATAACAAATGTTTAAGCCATCCAGTTGCACACAAGCATTCGTTACTAAAGCTTTTGAAATGCACTCTTTATACTTTAACTTGGATCAACTGTTGATGTCTTGCAAACCTAAAGCAAATGCTAAACCCTAATGCTTTTCATATTCCTTTTGCTTGTTCTCTGAGCAGGTTTCACACAGGTAGCATAAGCTTTAATATGATGGACCTAAAAAAATGAAAGTCAAATTATTCCTATATTTGGTGTGTGTTTTTGAAAGGAGATGTTCTTTATTTTATAAACACTGATATTTTATAATGCTATGTCCAAGAATATCAGAGCAAACACAAATAGCTAGCAACAATTTAGGTGAAAAACTTTAGTTCCTCTGTACTGTGGTTATCTTGAGAAACCACGTAGCAGTACAGCTTTGTAGGTTAATGCCTTTGAATCAGCAAAGCTGCTTCAGATTAACAATTCTTTTAGCTGCTGCCATATATTTTTATTCTATACAATAATAAACATGATTATCACAGAAATACTAAGCTCTCCTTAACCTGTTTCTAATTGGGAGAATCTACAGTATCTATTCTACAGTCCAGCTGACATTGAAGATTGAAGTGTAATTACAGTACAGGCAATCTCATCTCTGGTAATTACAGCTGTCACCATCGATCCAATTAACCAGGATAACTAACTCCACTGAGCCAGAGTCGACAAAAGCTTTCTTGCTAAATCCAGATTGCTTTATAAGGGGTTTTGTTGGATTTTTGAGACTTTTCAATTGCCAAAATACTGTTGCTTAAAGAAACAGATAAACGTGGATTTCAGATTAGGGGCTAGAAGGGAAATCTCATTTCATTACATTTTAATAAGTGAAACTTCTAAATGTGCTTGCAAATCAAGTTTTGGAAATGAGAAATAGTATCTTGGGAAAATAAAATGTGGGAGAGAGAGAGACCTAAAAGGCTGCATGATGTGCAAGTTAGGGCAGAATTTGGCCCAGTGCTTCTAATGAATGGTCAACACAGCACCAAACAGCCAGCCAGCTCCTGTCTCTTTCTGTCCTAGGTCTATATCCTGAAGTTCCTCAAGATTTACACTGGTGTAACTGAGAGCAGAATCTACCCCAACTGATTGACATTTCCTTACTCCTGCTCACCAGCCTCCCCACCCCCGATACCTGGAAATAGTTTTAGATATACCCACTTGAAATATACTGTCTGTAATGACATCTAGAAGTGGAGGTGTGATTCATTGTGCACATAATACTTGAGCCCAGATTTGAAATACAAGCAGAAAGCATTCCTGATTCCAGGGGAAAAAAAGTAACTATGTGCACCTCAGCACACAATGAATATTTTACAGAAGATTCAGCACAAATATACAACTTCTCAGACATGCTTCACTGTAACTGGTTGGCATTATAGTGTAGGACAGGGACAGGAGAAGTTTGTTATCCACAACCTGCTCATGCTACAGCTGCAACTTCTGATGCATTAGAAACTGTTCCTTTCCATCCTTTTGGTTGCAGACACTGTCTGTATTTAGGACCAGATCATGATACCTTATTGTCATTAAGTACACCTAATGGCTTCACTGGGACTACTCACGGTGTACATTACTATTCTGTGTAGGTAAGAGTGTCACAATCTGGTTAATAGAGCATAGAGGGGACTCTCCATATCTTCATATATCAGTCATATTCCGTAATGCAATCCGCAATAGTTCTAAGGCACTTGAGTCTTGAAGACATGAGTGGGACTATAAAATCAGATCCTCAAAGTGTCTAAAGGTACAGCTGGGTTAGCTGTGTCACTGGTGTAATTTCGTGCTATTGCCTTCACTGGAGTTAATTCTGGTCCACTACATCAAGTACTACGTTAGAGCTTTTAGAAAATGTTGAAATTTTGTTGAAGAATGGAAAGAATTTGTGATTTGCCCTCTTCTCGAGTTTTCTGACCAACACTGTATTGTCTAGATTTTATCTGAGCTCATCAAAACTACAAAAAATGAAATATGCCCATAATGACAATGTTAGTAAAGCTGCAATGTAAAATATGAGTGTAAACACATGAAATTGCAAAGTCCAGGCTGGTCCGCATGCATGCCCAAAAGATATAGGGAGACCTTTCTTTTTAACATCCCACAACTTAACTTTGATGGAAGTATGCAGAGAGGAAGGCAGAAGAAAGTTGCCACTCCCGTTACAATTCCTCCTAATTGCAACTCAGGTCATAACTGTAGCAGAGTGGGAAAGTCTGTAGATCCCTTCAATAACCAGATGGTTCAAAGCTATCACAGGGAAACTGTCTATGGAGAAATTCACCTATCTGAAGAAAGACAAACACAATGAACTATTTCAAAATATAACCTCTCTTTGTTCAACATGCTATAAAAAAGAATTAATTCAGACAACCAAAATCTGTGGCATTCTTCACTCCTTACTAAAATGACATAGTTACTTTATGGGCAGTACTTCGCTTGTAGCTGTATTTATGACACTACTGAAAGGGAAAGAACACTGGATGTACTCCCTGTGGGACCATATGTATAGCTGCATCTGACTAGTGTATAAAAATAATCCAGAAGATACAGTGAATGACTGTGCCCTGGGCCTCACTCTCACTATAATGTCATGACATATAGTATATAGTCAATATATAATATATATTATATAAAGTTGTGACTCTATGCACCATCAATAGATGAGATATTATTATAGGGACATAAATGGAGAGTAAGATTTTTATTTTATTTTTATTTTTTTGCATTAAGCATGTGAATGTGTATATCTAAAAAAAGGTATAAGTGTAACAAAATAAAAATTCATGTTTGATGTTATGGTTGAATCAATGTTTGAGGAAGGGTTTAGAGATATATCCCAACCTTAGCATAAGCAGCAGAATTGTTAGCTAGGCTTAATCAACTGGAATTTCATCACCTTTTAAAACTATTACATTTGTTTCCTTAACACATTTGTGAATAATAATATTTTGAATAAATGGGTAAATTTAGAGGATTGCACCATACTGGCTCTCCATTTTAACAGTGATTTACAGAACAGAACAATTTACCAAGGGTCATGGTGGATGCTCTGTCACTGACCATTTTTAAATCAAGTTGTTTTTTTCCTAAAATTTTTGTTCTCGGAATTATTTTGGGGAAGTTCTACAGCCTGGGTTGTGCAGGAGCCTAATCTAGATTATTACAGTGGTCCTTTCTGCCCTTTGAATCTCTGACTATGAACTGATGCATCTTTTACCTATTGCTGGACCCTTTGCTATATGGTTGCAGCACCAATCAGTAGTGTTACTGAAGTGTCCAGCCTAGTGCATCTTGGGAAATCTCAATAGAGCAGGAAGATGGCAATTGCTGAGGTCTAGGAGCTATGTCACTAGGAGCCATTAAAAAAAATAAGGCAATGGGAATTCAATACAGCTTTTAATGTGTTCAACCTACTAATCGTGTATATTGGAAAATTTTCGTTCTCTCTAGAAGTAGCCTGCTGTATATGCTTTACTCAGACAAGACTTCCATTAACTGGACTAGGAGTTTTGCATGTGAAAGGAATGAGGCATTGAGCCTTAGAGATAAGACCTTTTAATTAAAAATATATGCAGCTAGTTCATTTGTTATGTACCAAATAGGTCCTGTTAAGATCAGTGAACCCTTGCATTTTCTGCCCCATAAATTTGACTAATTTGTAACATATGCAGATTTTCCATTTATGAATCTACGTTAATTGTTCAGGACCAATTCTCCACCCTTCTCCATTATTATTTTCCAGCTTTGGCATTGTGCGTTCTTACAACATCTGCCACAAGGCTGTCCCATTGCATAATTATCTATGCTCCCCATATCGGTGTCATGCAAGCTAGATGGGAGGTTTGCCTGTGTGAGTAACCCCCCTAATCAGTAGCTTTTAGAGCAGGTTCTTTCCAGCACTAGAGATCCATTCGGTTCTGCCTGTTTCTGAGGGTCAGCACTGGCCCCAATACAACTCAGAGCTGCTGCTGGGTAGTTCGAAGTGCACCTCTGCTATAGGATCCTTAATAATAAGGTGGCAAACATATACCCCCTAGAAAGCGCGCACACATCATTGATCCATTATAATCCAGTAGATTTGTAGCCCTCTGTGATAGAAGGTGTGGTCCAATAAACCCTCCCTATGTAGTATTACGTAGCGTTTGTATTACAACCGTGCCCACAGGCCCCATCTGAGACCTGGACCCCATTTTGCTAGGCGCTGTACATTCACTTAGTAAAAGACAGTCCCTGCCCTGAAGAGCTTGCTGTCTAAGGGCAGAACTTTCAAAAGTGATCAGCACTCCTCTAGCGCTGTTCTCATTGACGTCAATGGTAAAACTCCTATTGACTTCAAGGGAAGCAGAAGTAAGCAAATGCAGAGTGCTTTTGAAAATCCCCCTCTAACTAAACAACACAGACACACATGAACAAGTATTGGTACCCGCTCTGTACAAACGAGGATCTGAGGTACAAAGAGATGGGATAACTAGCTACAGTCGGCATGTGGCAGAACAGGAAAATGAACCCAGCTCTCCTAAGTGCCAGACTAGTGCTTTAACCATCATCTCCTATTGATTTCAACAGCAGTTCTGTAGGTGTTGGGATTGCAGGAGCAGGCCCAGGGTTTCTTCCTTTTCATGTCCCCTTTAGGCCAGTTCTGTTCAATGACTTGTCTTTGTCATATGTGTTTTTAGGAGTGGGTGCATATATTTTGTATTTTATTGTCTAACATTGTCCATTATTGAGTGCACTGACTCACATGACAGTGTAAACAGAACACAAGCAATAGATGGAATTACTTGCACAAGTCCATGTCCTGCCATCGCTCTGAATGACATCCTTTCTGATTGCATAGTTTAGTGTGCATGTTTTATTAATGGACAATATCAGATCTTGAAATATCTTAACAAACACTTAAAAAAATTATTCAAAATTTCTTCGTTGATATTTTCTCTAGAGAAAAATTCTGATTTTTTTTTCTTTCCAAAATGTAGATCTGCAACTTCTCTGAAGCAGTACAATCTTTCCCACTTCTACACAGGGTTAGCACTTGTCTCCATACGCTTATTGCTGATGCCATTTGCTTCTTCTGATATCATATTATGCAAATGTCATGCACAGTTTTGCAGTAAAAATAAGGAGCGTTTCTCAACAGTCATTTCTTTTTCACGAGTTCTACAAAGTGCATTTCACAAACCTAGTTGTTTTAACAATTGATTGAATTGGACAATGCATGAAACAAGATGCAATAGAGGAAATTCCCCAAACTACTAATCTTAAAGGTCACAGACTAAAGTAGTTTAACTTCATAAAATGGAACCCTGCATCCTGTAGGCTGGCTAGGAGAACCTCAGAACATCTTGATCTGAGGAGAGGTGAAAATCTTTGAATGTCTAATGGCCGATTTATGGCTCGGAGGAGGTCTGTGGTTGTTTTTGTAATCCCAAACACAGCTGTTTGGTTAATTGAAAAGACCTTTTAATAAAGCTGAATGGTGGATGCTTTTCAAGTAACACAATTCAGCAACTGAAGCCTTGCCTCACAGCTGAAGCAGCAACACTGTTGTGCCTAACAGCATATTCATTTTGGAAACAAATATTCAGCTTTATACTTTTTACTGGGGACGTCAAGCTGCATGTACTGGTTAAAATTACATTAATTTTAATATCACCAATATTACTGTCAACATACGTGTTTTTAAATGAGCAGTTTTATGTTAAAACTGGAGCCTAGCGGCATCTCCCAAAAGGCCCACCCAGCTGAGGATTGCTGAGGCAGTCATTAGAATGTCTTGTCTACAAAAGTGCAGGGTCAAACTTAGGTCAGAATAGCTTTCTTTCATAGTGCATGTGCCAGCTCGCTCTATGACTATAATCCTGTTATCTCTATCCAAAGTTTTGTTTTCACTCATATCCACACACATCTAGAGTCCAACCCAGCAAACGCTTGCTCACACAAGTAACTTTTATTGATATGAGAAGTCCCTTTGAAAGCAATGGAACTACTTCCACTACACTACTACAGCAGTGTCGTATCTGTTCTGCATTCTATACACAAACTCTCGAACGTTCAGTCACTTTATTTGTATATTTATTTTATTTTCCAATGTTAAGAATGTTGTGGTAGAAAAGCATTTTCCCTCCAAAGACAGTCAGCCTTAATATGAGCTAAGAAAGTATAACAAAATCATCATGAAGTCTAATGCATTTGAACATACAGCCCTAAGACCTGTTATTACTATATCAGTGAGATAAAGGACTATGAGAGAAGCACTACAGCACAGAAAAAGAAATATTAAGCGAACAAAAGGACCCTTTTTTATTTTATAGAAATACACTGTACATGGATTGAGTTTTCCAACGTGTTCAGGATAGTTTTTCAAAAAGTGTTAAAGATCATTTTAAATGAAAATATTATTATTGTTTAAACTGTATTTTAATGTCATTGAAAGCTTTTTCACATTGTAAATCTAACTCTAGAGGAACGAATCTGTTTTTACAGGAATGCTCTGTAGTTTGGGATGTAGAGGTTAAGTGAGCTAACAGTGAGTAGAGATGTGTGAATCGGCACAGTTTCAATTTACGGAGAGTTGATGTACTTTTTTTTAAATTTGGTGCAGCTCATATAGGTTACAATCTCCAAAATTTTGTTGTGAATCTTGTACATACCCACAAGATTTTGCATGGTGACAAAGCCATGTGAAAGAAATCAGTTGCCTGTATTACCATCTGGAACTAAAAATTAAGCCAGGTTTGCTCAGAACTCAAGTTTATTTCTGGTATACAGGCAGAGAAAACCATTCTGCAGTCTAGATCATCTTAGCCCAATTAATGTGGCATCTTTTACTGATGAATTTTAGAACCTATACTATCCACACAAATTTTGGAAACAGGGACAAAAGGCTTTGTAAACTTATATGTGATTTGATAGCAACAGTACAATTTGTGTCAGCCCTAGATGCCATTAGAATGAGAGTTACCCAAGTTAGTGGGTTTCATTTATACAGATGGCTTGTGAAAAGTAAGGCTGTTTAGTGGTGTCTAGTGCACTGTTATTGGCTTGCTTCAAAGTATACTGCAGCATCTAGATTGTGATCATTTAAAGATTCTGCTTAAATGATAAGGGAACTTTTCCAGAACTCTATTTTAAGGCCTGGTCTACACTACAAACTTATGTCGATGGAAGTTAACCTAATAATGTATGCGTCAACATTACCAGGTCCCTTCCACCGACCTAACTCACCTGTAATGTCAACTTAATTACTCCACCTCCCCAAGAGGCATAGAGCTTAAATTGATGTTAATGGGTTGACAGAGAGGCAGTGTAGACTTGGCATTGAGTAAGTCGACGGAATTGGCCCCCATCAGGGATCCCACAATGCTTGGCTGTGATTGCTCTGGAGATTGTTTTCAACTCTGCTGCACAGCAGTCAGGTACACGGGAAAGAGCCCCTTCCCTGTTAAAGCCTTGGGAAATTTTTTATTCCCATTTCCTGTTTCATCAGAGAGCACACCAGCCCAATTGATTATGGTGACTCTGCGCCCCAAATGTGCTCCAGCCTGGAGTACACAGGAGGTGGTGGATGTTATCATTCTGTGGGGAGAAGAGTCTGTGCAAGTCCAACTCCAATCCAGCTGAAGAAACGTACACATCTATGAAAAGATTGCCTGGGGCATGGTGGAGAAGGACTACACCAGGGACATGCAGCAGTGCTGCATGAAAATCAGAGAACTTTGGCAGGCGTACCAGAAGACAAGCGAGGTGAACAGTCGTTCTGTTCTGCACCATAGACTTTCTGCTTCTACAACGAGCTGCATGCGATTCTCGGCAGCGCCCCACCACTACCCCTAAACGCAGCATGGCTACTTCCTGGGAATCTGAGTGCAGGGCCTTCTCAGGCAACAATGAGGAGGACATTCTGGAGGAGGAGGCGAATGGGAGACAGACAAGCAGGCGATCCATACTTTCTGAGAGCCAGGAGCTATTTTTAACCCCAGAGCAGTCCAGCCAATCAAAGGACAGCATGGTGGCCAAGCGTGATGCCTGGGAAGGCGCTTCTGGTGAGTATGCAATTCCGGTCAAAATGTGAGGGTTATATGCTCTTATATTTTATGTGTAATTTGAAGAAAAAGTGAGATGCAGTGGATATCTGCTTCCACAGTGGCTGCTCTAGCTATGCAAAAGGTGCCCGCCAGAAAAGACTGTCTGTGGGCACAGGGATGACCTGGGAATCCTCTATGGAGATCTCCAGCAAAATTTCCTGGAGGTACTCTGAAATTCTTTGCAGAAGGTTCCTGGGGAAAGCTGCCTTATTTCTTCCACCACAGTAGGACACTTTCCCATGCCACTCCAATACTAACTCTGCTGGCATCATTGCGATACACAGCATAGTGGCAGAAGGACCAGGTCTGTATCCAGAAGCTTGCAGCATCTGCTCCCTTGCTGCCTCTGTTACCCTCAGGAGACTAATATCACATAGGGTCACCTAGAGGGAGATGGTGGAATGGAATGGATGGTGCAATGGAGAGGAAGGTATGGGAAGGCACAACACGGATAAGCAGCGCACATTACTGTAGCTCATTACTGAAAAGGGTTTTCAAAGCCTCCCAGAGATGCAGAGCTCCTTGCTGGAATCTTCTTATTGCCCTTATGTCTGGCCTCTCAAAATTAGCTACCAACCTATCCACCTCCACACCCCATCCCTGCAGAAACTTCTCTTCCTTTGCCTCACAAATATTATGGAGCACATCGCATGCAATGATAACACCAGGAATATTGTTTTCACTGAGGTCTAGTAAGCAAACTGCACCAGTCATCCTTTAAACGTCCAAAGGCACATTCCACCACCATTCTGCACTTGCTCAACCTATTGTTGAACTGCTCCTTACTGCTGTCCAGGTGGATGGTGTATGGCTTCATAAGCCATGGGAGCAAGGTGTAGGCTGGGTCTCCCAGGATCACTATTGGCATTTCAACATCATTAATGGTTATTTTATTAAATAAAGTCCCTGTTTGCAGCTTTCTGAACAGATCTGTATTCCTGAAGATGCATGCATCATGCCTCTTTCCTGATCATTCCACATTTATGTTGGTGAAACACCCCCTGTGATCCCCTTGCAACACCATTGAAAAGTATCTCTTTTGGTTTATGTACTCTTTGGCAAAGTGACCTGGTGCTAAGATAGGGCTATGCATGCCATCAGTTAGGGAACCCCATAGCAGCAAAACCATCCACTGTGGTGACCCAAGTCACTACCCTTCTTAGCAGAAGTTGATCAATGGCCCTGCATACTTGGATCTCAACAGCTTCCACGGTGGATTTACCAATTCCAAATTGATGCCCCACTGACTGGTAGCTGTCTGGCATCGCAAGCTTCCACAAAGAGATCACCACTCACTTCTCCACAGTCAGAGCAGCCATCATTTTAGCGTTGCTGCACTTCAGGGATGGGAAAGGTCTGCACAAAGTTCCTGGAAAATGGTCTTCCACATTTGAAAGTTCTGCAGCCTCTTCTCGTCATCCCATAGCTGCATAATGATGCAATCCCACTAATCAGTGCTTGTTTGGCCTGCAGCAGGACTGCTTAAAAGACATCACAATGTTCCACATGGCAACTTCTGTCTCAGCTCTGTAAATACTGCAGGATAAGGCACAAGATGTTTGTAATTCTCACAACAAGGGTGCACAGCTGAATGGGGTCCATGCTCCTTGAGCTATGGCATACGCGTGGCTAAACCAGGCTTTCCAAATAAGGCACAAAAAATTATGGGTTGTTTGCCATTGATATCAGGGTAGACAGGGAGGAAACTGCATAATGAGCGTCCAAAGCCATGTTCCCATCCCCCTCTGAGACAATGTTTTGGTTCCATTAGGCTTTGCAAACCCTTCCCAAAACCCCCTGAGACTAATTGCACTGTGGAATAGCTACCCATGGTGCATTGCTCTATGCATTGCTACAAGCGCAGCTAGTGAGGACTCACTCTACCAACACAATAAGTGTGGCATTAATACACCCGACCAACTTAATGACTCTGGCAGCTGGCTGGCACTTAAATTAAGTTGACTTAACTTTGTAGTGTAGACGTGCCTTGAGACTTTACTAATCTTTCTGCTAGTTTTACACTGCATTTACATAGTAAAAATGCAGAGAATTTTTTTAATGATTCAGTTGCCTTCAGTCAGTTTTTTTAGAACTGAATTTGCTTTGACTGTTTCCAAGCCTCTTTTTTGTTAATTTTCCACAGACATCTAAGCAATTGGGTATATTTGAGGTGGGTGAGGTGAGCACTGGATGAAGTTCACACCTATGCAGAAGATCATCAAAAGGCCTACACACTACTTAAATCCCATGTACATCCTCAAAATACACCTAAATAGTGTTTAAATGGGACGTGAGTGGTGCACAGGCTTTGAGCTGGCACTTTGCATGTGGTAAATTTCACCCAAGGTGAGGTATGGAAACCAGTTTGGTATTCTTTATTTGCTTATAAATATTGAGGGTGAGATTCTCATCCCCTCTGACACATTCACACAAGATAAAAGGGCTAGAACAGCATAAAGGAGTTCTAACAGCCCCTGGTCCAGCTAGGGGAGAATTCCCCTAGCACAGGAGCTGAGATAGACAGATGAAGGCTGTCTTCCAAGAACCCTTTTGCAAGCTCTGGTTTAGGGGGCCCCAAGAATGGGAGGGTAGTGTCATGGTCAAGAGGAGCTAGATGGCAGTACATAGTAGTATAGAGATGGTGGACACCACTTTTGCTGTAACTTAAGCAGCTCTGTAGTACTGTTTGAGTTACTCCAGGGGTTGCTTCATCCATGCAGCAATCTCATGCAGAGATTGCTTAACCTTTGTTCCCCTTCTCCTGGGCTGTGAGTTTTGAGCTGTTCTTGTGCTGTGCCTCTTAAAAGCTGTCACCCTGAGTGACTACTTGGATAGTGTAGAGGTGCATGGGACAGGAAACACAAGTCACACTCTGAGTGGAAACGGCCTGAAATATGCACTCTAGCCCTTAAAGAGAGCACATAATGGGGAAAGGGGGATATTTCAAAGGCCTGTACCTCCAAGGGAAATTTTGAGTGTGCATATTAATAGTTTATCAGGGAAAGGAAATACTTAAGAGGCCAATTGTTACATTGTGTAGTCCAGAGAGGGACAGCAAACTATAAGAACATAAGAGCTGCCATGCTGTGTCAGACCCTGGTCAGTCATGCCCAGTATGCTGTCTTCAACATTGGCTCATAACAGAAGTGGTACAGAACAGGGCAATTATGGAGATCCATCCCTGTCTTCCATTCCCAGCTGGTTTAGGGTCGCCCTGAGCATGGAGATGTCTCTGACCATCTTGGCTAATAGCTGCACTCTATCCTCCATGAATTTATCTAATTTTTTTTAACCTTTGACAACCACAACATTCCAAGACAATGAGATGCATAGTGAGTTGTGTGAACAAATATTTCCTCTTGTTTGTACTAAACTTGCTATTCATTTCATCTGGTGACCCCTGGTTTTTGTATTGTGTGAAAGAGTAAATAACACTTTTTCCCCCACCATTCATGATTTTATAGAACTCTATTGTATCCCAATTTAGTTGTCTTCCTTCTAAGCTGAACGGCTCTAATCTTTTTAGCCTCTCCTCATATGAAAGCTGTTCCATATTCTTTATCACCTTTGTTGCCCTTCTCTGAACATTTTGCAGATCTACTTTATCGTTTTTGAGATGGAGCAACCAAAACTGCACACAGTATTCAAAGTGTGGGTACACCATGGATTTATATAGTGGCATTGTGATATTTACTATCTTATTTTCTATCCCTTTCCAAATAGTTCCTAACATGTTAGCCTTTTTGACCGTTGCTACACACTGAGCATAAGTTTTCAGAGAAAACGTAGTTACTTACCAGTAACTGTTGTTCTTCGAGATGTGTTGCTCAGATCCATTCCACTTAGGTGTGTGCGCGCCCTCATGCACGGCTCTCCGGAGAACTTTTCCTAGCAGCCCCTGCAGGGGCCGGTCTCAGCGCCCCCTGGAGTACCGCCACTATGCAGCGGTATATATAGCACGACCGGCCCCTCCCCTCCTCAGTCCCTTCTTTCTGCCGACTCCGACAGCGGGGACGGAGGGTGGGTGTGGAATGGATCTGAGCAACACATCTCGAAGAACAACAGTTACTGGTAAGTAACTACGTTTTCTCCTTCGAGTGGTTGCTCAGATGCATTCCACTTAGGTGATTAGCGAGCCATACCTTGGAGGTGGGTAGGAGTCAACGGCGAGCTGCCCTCAGCACGGCTCTGCCGACTCGCGCGTCGTCCCTTGACTGCTGGACGACAGCGTAGTGCGCAGCAAAGGTGTGCACCGAAGACCAGGTGGCAGCCCTGCAGATGTCATCCAGGGGGACCCTTTCCAGGAAGGCTGCCGACGCGGCCTGGGCCCTCGTCGAGTGAGCCGTCACCACTCCTGGGAGCTGGACGCCTGCGCGCTCGTAGCAGAGCCGGATGCAGGCGGTGATCCACTTGGCGATGCACTGGGAGGTGACCGGGGAGCCTCTCATCCTCTCTGCCACCGCGACGAAGAGCTGCGTGGTCTTTCGGAGCGGCCTCGTCCTGTCTAGGTAGAACGCCAGCGCCCTCCTCACATCAAGGGTGTGCAGTCTCCTCTCGTCCTCGGACCCGTGCGGTTTAGGAAAAAACACGGGGAGGAAAATATCTTGGTTACAATGGAACCTGGAGACTACCTTAGGCAGGAACGCTGGGTGAGGCCTAAGCTGAACCTTGTCCGACATAGTTCCCTGCCCCATCTGAGCCGCCCACTGGGCCCACAACGGCCACTGCCAGGGTCCCTGTGGCCAGCTCAGAGGCGGCACCGGTGCCGAGGGCAAAGCCGGTGCCACAACAGACGGTGCCGGTGCCGGTAACAGTGCTGGGTGCGGTGCTGGGTGCGGTGCCGGCTGCGGTGCTGGTGCCGGCTGCGGTGCCAACGACCATATCTGTTCCTGACGTCGGGTCCGGGACCCCGAGTCAGGAGAACGCAGGCGGTGATGACGCCGGGAGGGAGCGCTCCGAGACTCGCCACGCGACGATCTCAAAGAGCGACTCCGACTTCGGTGCCGACGAGGCGACGCCGAAGAAGACGACCGGTACCGGTGGGTCTTTCGTCGCTTCGATGCTGGGGAGCGGTGCCGGGACCTGGAATGGTGCCGGGAACGATGCCGGGACCTGGAGCGGTGCCGGGAACGGTGCCGCGACGCGTCGTCCGAAGACGAAGATGGAGAGGAGCTTCCGAGCTCGACTCTCCTGCGTCGGGTGGTGGGCGGCCTGTCCACCGATGCCGGGGCCGCCCACCCTTCGGGGCCCCCCATCGTGGGTTTGCCCCGGGAAACGGGCCCTGTCTCTCTCCGATGAGAGAGTGCCGGAGGCGTAGGTAACTCCAACAAAGCCTGAGCCGCCTCGATAGCCTCTGGCGTCGAAGGGTCCCGTATAGGGGGTCCCCCACTTCTAGGAGTCGGGGGAGCCTCCCTAGTAGGTGCCGGTGCCGGGGCCGGTTCCAGAGCAGGGGCCGGTGCCGGAGCAGATGCAGGCGGCACGTCCATAAGGAGGAGCACCTCCGAACTCGACCCCGGCCGCTCCTGCGGTGCGGGGGAGGGCTGCAAGCGCGGGCGGCGCTTCTTCCTCTTCGGCACCGAGACCCCCGGTGCCGGAGGCGCACTCCGCACCGAAGACACACTCGGTGCCGGAGTAGTCCGCAATGGCTCGGATGCCGGGCTTAAAGCGGACTCCATCAAAAAAGCCCTAAGCCTCACTTCCCGCTCTCTCTGAGTCGGAGGCTTAAAGGACTTACAGATACTGCACTGATCCCTATGGTGCAGTTCCCCCAAACACCGCAAACAACGGTCATGGGGGTCGCTAGCAGGGAAGGCCTTGCCGCAGCTAGCGCATGGCTTGAAGCCCGGCGAGCCCGGCATAGCCGGGACGCCATGAGCCCGAAGGCTCCCTAAACTAACTAAAAACCCTCACTAACTAAAAACTAACTTAGTTCAGGGTGAACTGTTAAACTATCTACTCACTTTAAGGAGAAACACAAACTGTTGAAGAGCAGGGGTAGTTCTCAACTGGCCGTCACGGGCGGAAAGAAGGAACTGAGGAGGGGAGAGGCCGGTCGCGCTATATATACCGCTGCATAGTGGCGGTACTCCAGGGGGCGCTGAGACCGGCCCCTGCAGGGGCTGCTAGGAAGAGTTCTCCGGAGAGCCGTGCACGAGGGCGCGCACACACCTAAGTGGAATGCATCTGAGCAATCACTCGAAGGAGAACTATTCATGATGACTCCAAGATCTCTTTTTTGCATGGTAATAGCAAGTCCATTATTTCATATGTTTAGTTGGGGTTGTTTTTTCCAATGTGAATTACTTTGCACTTATCAGTGTTAAATTTCATCCCAGTCACTCAGCTTTGTGAGATCCCACTATAGCTCTTCACAGCCTGCTTTGGACTTAACTATCTTGAATAAGTTTGTATCATTTGCAAATTTTGCCACTTCCCTGATCCCCTCTTCTATATCATGCATGGCACATATCTTTGGGAGAATCCCACTGTTCATCTATCTCCACTGTGAAAACCAGCCATTTATTCCTATCCTTTGTTTCCTATCTTTCAATTAGCTACTGATCAATGAGACAACTTTCCCTGTTACCTCATGGCTAATGAGTTTCTTTAAGAACCTTTAGGTGAGGGACTTTGTTAAAGGCTTTCTGAAAATCCATGTATTCTCTGTTGAGTTATGATGTCATTTGTGAAACGTTGATGTTTTAGCTTATGCACACAGTGGTAAGAGCTGGAGAACTGTTACTGTACTTGCCCTAGATGTCCTTTTTAGCACTTAGGAGCTGCCTTTTACAGCTCTACATCCAGAAGATTTGATGGTGACATAAACCCAGACTCTAGGTTCAAGGTGTTCTAAGAAAACTCATCTAGTATTTTCATGGTTGTTGTGTTACCGGCTTGTCTATTGTTAGATAAATTAGAGAATGGGGAACTTAACAGTTATATTTTGTATTGCAATATGGCTGCCTACTCAGCTGCATCGCATGTGAGTCATTTGGGTTTAGGGTTTTATTGTGAAGAGGAGGATTTAATTTTTTTGGGAGGGGAATATGGGTTATTTCCTGCTATACAGAAGATTAAGCTGAACAGCCAAGAGGCCCTTCTCTCCATAGGATTTAGGCACTGGGGGAGGTAGCATCGCATCAGACAGAAGCCTGGCACCAGGAATGAGATTTAGGCTACAAAGTTACCTGCTTGTTTGTGATGTAGTTTAGCAAATAACTCTTTGCATAATGGTCATTTTTGGTTCTTGGAGATTTTTATTGTTTTGTACTATTCCATTTGTCTCTCCTTAGTTTTTTTAAGGGACGTTTTTATTCACAAATAAGACATCAGGCAGAAAGGTTCATGAAAACAGCAAATTTTAAGATTATCTTGGAGTTTGTGCAAAAGGTGAATTTTAATCACATACAAAAAGGTGTCTGCATCAGAAATCTGATTCTGAGAGTGATAGTCACCGGATCATGAAAGGAAAATGAAGCCATGTGCCCTATATGGCAATCAAAACCCACTGACACATCTTGAATATCACAAAGAACTGCTTGCAGTCTACAAAACTAGAATTATTTGCTTGATTGCAGCAAAACAAATTGTAAACTGCTCACAAGCAGATCATGAAGCTCCAGCTAGTTTACAGGCTGCGTTAGAATATCCCCTGATCCCACTAGGGCTGAGTCAAAGTAATTTAAGAAGTAACCTTGTTACTTCTCTTGATAGGAGGGTCTCAGTACTTCTCGTGATGGAAATTCAAATTAAATGAAAGTAGTCCTCACTGTATCTGACATTGAACTATGGCTGGGGGGACTGAGTGGATCCCCACGTGCTGGGCCAGCGCATGGGGTCTCCACCCTTCAAACCCCCTGGCACATACTCCAGGAGGTGAGGGCAGCCTTGCCTCCCGCTGCTTGTACCTACCTCAAGCCGGTCCTGAGGGAGGGTGCTTCCAAACTGCGCCACAGGCACATCTCCACACGCTCATGTGCCACACTCTCCATTTCCTCACCCTTGTGTCCTGCCCTGACACCAAGAGGCAGGATCTCTTACCACCTGGTTGAAGGGCAAGAGACCCCAGTGGGCCAGCCTGTATTCTACCTTGGTTCCATGGCCCACCAGGGATATTCACTGGCGACTTCTTCATGGTGCCGTGAGCATGGGCGTGTACCTGGCGCAGTTCACCCCCCATCCTGAAGCCTGTTCCTTTTGTGGCATAAGGGAGACCCTGGCGCACATCTACCTGGAGGTTGCAGCCCCTATTCTGGCTCCTCCTGAGGTTCTGGCTGCACTTCTCCCCACACCTGCTGATCTTTGCACACGCCATTTGTGGCCCCCCAAAGTCACAGAACCTCCTCGCCTTGGCCAAAGTGGCCATCTGCAATACCAGGAAGAGGAGATTGGCCTTTCAGAAGCAGTGGACGCTGTCCAGGGTCCTCTGCTCAGTGTCCTCATCAGGTTCCCTCTTTTTCGCCCTTTGACCTTCATGCCCATCTCTGTTTTTTCATTCTTTGTCCCCCATAATTAATTGAGTCCAGGTCCAATACTGCTTGTAGGCAATAAAGGTTAAACATCAAGTCACTTGAATACTTCCACCAATGCTGCCTGAAAACAAGGCTGAAGATGAAATAGCAGGATCATATGTCAAACAAAGGTCAATGAAATGACCTATATTACTGGAAATGAAGCTATTAAGTTAGTTCAGATGATAGGTCATGTCATGGGATGCCCAAGATTACTATCTGGTCAAATGAGTCCAGAAAACTGCAGGTATGGAATGCTTTAAACTTTTAAACAGTCTCTTAATACCCTTAAAGCATGCACCATTTCTACATATATTGCAGAGCAGATTGCAGATAACACAATAGAGGGCAGCAGTGGAAAACAGCAGCCTGCAAGTCAAACATCAATGTATTCTGCATACCAATGATAAACCTGTATGAGGAAAACAAAACCTAACAAGACCACAGAGCTGAGCCAACTCTGAATGGACCTTTGGAGAGCAACCATGTAACAACAGAACATGCAAGTAGTAGAGAAACTTAGGAAATGTCAGTGTAGATTCCACTGTAGATTCTTCCCCTACCCTTAGCCTTAAGTAATTCTTCTACTAAAATATCTCTCACTAAAGTCATCAAGAAAAGCAGGTGTCTGAGATCAACATTCCTCAACCATGCAGCATTGTGCTAGATCACAAGAACCACAAAGTGAAAAAGACTCTACTTTTCATTGTCCAAGCTGACAGCAATGCAGAAAAGTATCTAAAATTCTTACATGTTAATAATCAAAGATATTAATAACACAGAAATAGAGGCCAGATCCTCACCTGGTATACATTGCCTTAGCTTCAGTGGTTTCAGTGGAACCATGCAGATGTACACCAGCTGAGGAACTACTCATTTATTATTGTTTTCTTAAAAATGCATTATTTTTAGTCAGAGAGCGTCTCTGTAACTAATTAAAATAAATTAGGTTAATTCTTAAAACACAATCTAATGTCCTGTATGAAAATGGCCCTTTGTCTAAAAACCTGCTTCATTTTTAGAGTTAAACAATATATTATGAGTCAGCCAAGAATAATCTACTGCTAGAATCAGAGTTCTTGGTAATGGATATTTTCCAAATGTAGATTATATGCACTTTAAGCATATGAGCATTAGAAAACTAAGTTAAAATAACTATCTTGTGAACTATGGCCAAAACAGAACAATACTAGCTGGTGCAAATTATGAAACTTGAGTGAGCTTGAGGCTCATTGGAAAGGTTTAATTCTGAAATGGTAAGTGTACGTGAGGGACACATGAAGACAGAATTATTGCCATGTCCAAGCTTTTCATGCCCTATAGAAGCAAAGAGAGTAATTTGTATCCATTTTCATTTACCAGTCAAGCATTCTGAGGTGATGGAGTTTGGCAAGAATATGACTTGTTTAACAATTACTAAATGAGCCTCACTGTAAAATAATAAAATAAAACCCACTTTGAAATAAACTCACTTGTCTCTCTCGTTATATGAGACTAAAGGATGCCTTGAGACCAATGGAGAACTGTCATTTACAATATTAGCATTTATTGAATGAGCAAAGATTATGCTGACCTGAAAAACAATACACAAAAAACCCTAGGTGATTATATAGATAAATGTACCAGCCTTTGATTTGGAGAACCACAATCTGACTGATCTGACATGTCGTGGCAATTCACAATTGTCACCCAAATGTTCTCTTAGAGATATTTACTGGACCTCCAACTGTAATTGCTGAAATTGAAATTTTAAGGCTTCATGTAATGTAATTTGAAATCGGTATAATAACTCCAGTGCTTCGTTTTAAAGATGAAGCTTTACAAATTCTAAAGAGGACTTCACTCACTCTGCAGATTTTGCGCAAGTTAGAGTCTCAATTTTTATTTTCATTGGATGGCAATATGTTAGCATCAGTATTTGCCAACCCATATGTTTCGTAACCCTATGAATGATAAAAGAAAATGATGTTTGTTAAATATATGTAGTGATATTTTACCTTGTGCTGCTAATTAAGGCAATCCAAGTACCAAAAAACCTCCTTAGCCTTCAACTGTGGCAGCTGTTCTTTAAAACAAATAAATAAATAAAACACTCTTCCCCGTATATTTAGATTGTTGTCTACATGTAACACTGTACAGAAGTATTCTGCATTTGAGGCTGCTAAAATAAAAAGTATATTGAGCTAGCATACTGAAGTCAGCACATAAAAAAAACCATCTTTACAACAAAAAACCTTTTGCTGTCAAATGATGTTGGACAATAATCATATGATAATGAAATATATAATTAAGAATAAAAATGCCAACATCTGTTAGCCTGTAAATACTGGCTGATTTTGAGTGTACTATTTGGAATGTGTTATCATTAACTTAATTTATATTAAAATCCCTCAAATACAATATGCTTTCATTAGCTGCTAATTTAGGCTGGCACATGGCATACAGAGGAGGTTCTATTTTTTTTTCTTTGTCTATAAATTTCACAAACGTTTTTAAACCTGCTAAAATAACCCAAATGTCCTATCAGCAGATGGATCAGATTTGCTGGCTGGGTTGCTCTAAGCTGTGATTGATTGGCCCTCTAAACCTGCGCTGGTATCACTCATTCATTGGCACTTTCTGTGTCCTGATGCCCTTCTATGCACTAACCTGTTTATTTGCTCTGTTTACTTCCTTGTTACCAAAGTACAATGCATTCAGGGGCCTGTGCCATTCACAGCTGCAGCACAAATTTCCTTGGCTGTTCAGGGCTGATTTACACAGTCATACAATGGATGTTCATAAACCTCCATAGACATAGTACTGCTCCTCAGTAACGGGAAAGGCACAGTCCGGGTCTTAAAGTCAGATTTCCATAAAGATTTGACCAATAACCAGATGTCTTCACAAAATGAAAAACTTTTTTTTAACTTTTAACAAGAGAAAAATATTGGACACCAGGGATAGTTTGTTGTGTGGCAAACAAATAAAGGCTGTAGCAGAGGAGAAATTCCCATGCACATGCTATCACACCATATGTAGGGAAAATCCTACATATGGGGCTAACTATGAGGAACTGCAGGAAAAAAACCTATAAAGCAAGTCTGCCTGTCTTTTAACATGCAAATTAAAGGCATTCTGGAGTAGTCTGAAAACTCACCAGGGATTTGCAGCGGCCATCTGAAAGCTGCTTAGCTTCACAATAACATGACCCGGTGAAAACATCTGGTTTTGGATGAAGATCTCACAGAAATATCCAATTCTCTCAGCCTGAGTTGAATTGGGAAGCATTTTGTCACTTTTGTGTTTGGAGTCTGTTGGTGGCATATGTACCTATAGTCCTTCACTGAAAAGCCATTCAGTTCTATTGAAAACAGTGGGATTAGCAGCTCAGCACAGAGATCCACCCTGTTAAGCTTTCTGAAATCCAATATTTAAACATTCAGGATAAATACTATTTGTTTATTTTTAAATAATTCATAAATTGTGGATCTTGAACTGTTTTTAAATAGTGTATACAGCACAGATGCTTTCTTTTTTGCCATATATTAAAGCTGTCCACCAAAAGGGCCTGATACTCTGCTGGTGGAGCTTGAGCTATAGTAAAAGCTGCAGGATGAAACCTGACAACCTTCCACCTCTTTTTTCTTTTTTTTACATTTCATTTAAATACATGAAATATGCACAGCTACAATGCCAAGCAGGTCTGCTTCAGTGAATGCAGTGGGGAACAGCTAATGGTGTCTATTTGTTGGTTAATATGTAATTCACAAGTCAGAACTAACAGGTTATAAAAATATACTAATTACTTGAAGAAATAAAGGAAATCCAAGATTAATGCTAACAACAGCAATAAGCCATCTTTCTTCATCTTACAGTGACATTGGTATATAAATGAAAAACAACCAATCTTTCTCTGCATCTAATTAAAAGCAAACGGCAATGCCATTTTAAAACACAATAATATACCATCATTCATATCATTTGAGCTTAGCATTTACAATGTTTTCTTTTTTGTATTGACTTTCTCATTTGAACATAGCGCAGTCATACGGTGCAGTTGGCTAAAACGGAATAACGTCTATTGACCTCAATGGGAATTATGTGCACATAGTCAAGAGAAGACCGTGACCCAAATAAGACTATACAGGCTTTTGTAAACCTAAAACCCCAGAAAGTGATGCAATAAACAGGCCCTTCAAAAGCTTTGTTTTTACATGAACTGTTTCTTTGTTGCATAATTTGTCTGTGGTAATAGCTTGGGATAACTTTTTCAGGCAGGCTGTACTATATTATTAGCAGGTGGGGCACAGCTTCAGAGTTGGGTGCAATTCTAAAATGGCCTAAATGTATTATTGTTTTATTTGATTTTTTTAAACCAGTAACTCAGTGCTGGGTACAAATACTGAAATCATTGGAAAGACTGCAAGTGACTGCAGTGAGCTTTTGAACAAGGCCTATATCAAGCAAACATGAAGCAAAAAACTAATTTTTCAACGATCAAAACTAAGTGGATAAACACTGGGCATGATCCTGGGACCATACCATGCTCACTGTATCAAAGCTTGTTATTTTGTGTTCCCTCGCTCTCCATTTGTTAGATTGTGAGCTCCTTGGGCACTGACTGTCTTTTTTATTATAAGTGCGTACAGTGTCTAGGACATTGGAGCCCTGATCCCTGGTTGGGGTGTCTTAGTGCTACCCCAGTACAAATAATTAATTAATTAGTAAGTGCAAGGGACCTGAGCAGACTCTGTAAGCATGACAAGCTCAGGCCCCTAAGAATGTAACCTTCTGTAATGATTGCTTAGCCATACAGACTTCACAGTCATAGTGAGGATATTACATAGGATTTTCTGCTCCCAAAGTAGAGGCCCCATCACAATCTCCCTTAGCAGCAGTCGAAGTATGGATTATACCAGCTTTAAGTCAGCACCCAGGGGATGACGGAGATGCATATGCTTTAGTGGATCTCACACTGTATGCTGTAGAAAGCAGTGGTACACGTCCATACAAAGTATTGCCAAACGTATGCATTAGCTTATAGGTGGAGCATGGCCAATACTTGATCTGGGCCATATCTTAAATCCATTGAAATTGCTGGCAAAACACCTGTTTGCTTTAATAGGGATTAGGATTTGGCTCTTGGAAAGCAGAAATAGGGACAAAGTAAAATTCTTCAGAGACTGAACTTTATGAACAATATTACATAATATACGTATGTAATATTTCTATCAGGACTGTATCAAATTCTAAGATGAATGAAATACTGTAGCACAAATACAACATTCTCATTGGTCCATGAGTGTGCATTACCTCACATAGGTAAGTACTGCTTATAGTTAAAAATATATTATTTTTCTGGAATGAGAGTAAGCTCTTACCTATTTCCCAATAGCAAATGGAAGCTATGGCTGCCCAATGTCTGGCTTGCTTCTTTTGGCTGGTGGAGAACGTACCCATTATATTTCTGATATCAAGTTACATCATTGCACACTGGGTCCCAAGAATTAAAGAAAAAACAAACCAAAGTGTTTGTTCTGAATTTTATTTTTCATTTGATAGCTATGCTGCAAGCCTTCCTCTACCATCCCTTCTATCAGTCCTATGGAGACTGATATAGTGAATATTATTCTTTAATCAGTGATTGAAATGTGCATGTAGCACATTAGCACATTTTTCTGTGTGCTGTTAATGTTTATAATCATGTAGCTTTGAGGGATGTAATTACACCTTTGTTGCGAGTTTTAGCACTGTGAATCCCTATTAATAGTGTCCATGAAGAAGATGAAGCGCAGCCCTTTGAGGACGTATCTTAAAACATCCAGAGACTTTTGAACACAATGGAAACTATTTCACTAAAGCTATTTTTTCATCAGCTGAAAACCCATCACGTGAGCGGGTGCAATGAATATATCACACACAATTTGTGGCTATTTTTCAAGCCAACCCAAACCTTTAGATTTCAGTGTCCTGGCTGTTACAATGTTCCTGTGATTAACTGGTTGCACCTTTCTGCTCCTCTCTGCTGATTTAAGATTTGCTATTCTCAGCTCAGATCTGCTTCTGACAAAAGAAAATAAAAGGTAAATGTTTTAAAGGAATCAACTGAAAACTTGCATTCACTAAATACAGCTTCTCCCACCTAAGGTTTTGCTAAGGAAATAGGTGCAAAGTAAAGAAGCTACTCTCCTGGTAAAAAATCCGTGGGACCTATCAGACATCACCAGTTAACTGATTGGAACATGCAAAGCTACTTTTTAACTGTATAGTTCTTGATTTCCATATGGAAATTCCAGACCAGTTCAATAGGATACAAAGTTATCTATCAACAGTCTGGTGCTAAGAATCTAATTATGTGGATAGCTTTGCCCTCACAACCTTCATGTGGTTTTTCAAACTCAGGTGATCCTGTTTCTCCTGTACCACATTCAGATAATGGAAAGCGAATGCTTCCCCATCTCTAGCATAACACAGAGGATCATGCCACATCATCCCCTCTTCCATGCACGCATCCCTAGTGTGGTTCAAATACTGAATGTATTTAACTGAATAAGCTCCAAGAGCACATCATTGCCATCATCTCTGCCTCTGAAGGGAACCTGATCGCAGGCTTATGTGCCAAGTATACAGCTATCTTAAGACGTGGCACCAAGTCCAACAGACAGATAAATGCAAGTAGGGCAAAGAGCAGGTATGTCAATAAACCAGACTTGTACTGGGCATAATTCCCACATGGGAATAGTTATCTCTCTATTCCTCCTGAGCTGCTATAGAGGAATTAATACAACACTCAGATAAATTCACTTTTAATTTAAAAAGGCTTCTATGGTCACATTTTGGAAACCACAATAAAATGGAAGCACCATTACGTTTGTGTGAAGGGGAGATGTTGGGGAAACATTACAATAATATTTCAGTTTTTTTAAACTGTTTCATATGGGCAACAAACAGAAAGAAGCACATCAAACTTGTATAGCTGCAAACATTTAAAACGTCAAAAGAAAAGCTCTAGGCATAAAAAGGCCATAAAGGCTAGTAAGATGAGATCCCAATGGGCTTATTTCACTTTGGACTTCAAGGGCTGTCATGAGTTGCAGGAAGCTGGTCAATCTTCATAAGCAGGCACATAAGAAGAATATTTTGTGCATGTATGAGTTACAATGACAGCTGGGAGCTGAAAGTTGAGGCAGACACTAATAGCAAAGATTGCCTGCATTCATCATTGTGGATTTACTTACTGTGTTGCAAGTCAAACAGGCACCCTTCAAATAAATACGTCATTAACTGGAGTAAGTATTCATCATCTGCTTTGTTTGACATAAGATATGGATATGGCAAAAAGACTGCTTGATGACAATTATTTTGCGGACAAAAAAAAATGTTGGTTTAGTTTTCATAAAAGCTGCAGTTATGACCACAAATCGCTAAGCAGAATACCATTTAATTGGGGAGTAACTGACACCACATTGCATTTTCCTAAACTCTGAGTCACTAGCTTGTCTAGTCACTGCTGATTCAGTTACAAGCATATATCTACCTTATCTTTGGCTATGCAAAAACACATACAGCAGGTTTGCTTTACTATATTTTTATTAGTCTAAACTTCATAATTACAATTTTTCTAAGAGAATAATATTTTGTATGTAAAGTGTTCTTCACAATGTATTGGATTTTTAACTACAAAGATATACACCTTCATAAGTAGAGGCCATTAAAACAATTTAATAGTGTGCCAACAAGCACCAATATGTACATAAAAACAGAATCACTGGGTTTGTTTTAATGCATGGAGCCAATCCAGCTATGTACTGTCAAGTGCTATTGAGAATCACTTTCCACTAACAGGATTACATGACTGGAATTGTTTTCAGTTTAGGTCTTAATTCTCTCAAATGATACACAGTTTAACTGAATGACTGACATTTTGTGAACACATGAAGCAAGCAACTGTGAATTGCCACAAATACTGCACTGAAGGTTGAAAATTTACTTCCATTACGTATGGTATACAGAAGGACTATATAAGGGTTCATTAAAGTAGATGGGGGAGTGGAGCTGAGTGAATAATTCACAGTGAAGCATTTATGAGAAAAATTTAGCCTCGTCTGCTTGTAGAAAACCCATGAGCAGAGCACAACAGTTCTCAAATGTAATTGTTATTCAGAACAATTTTTGGATTGTTTTTTCAGTTTTCAAAATCATAGATTGATTGCAGATGGTTTCCGAAAGCAAAGGATATTCGTTATTCATGCTGTGTTGGTTAGTTGTGATTGGTCGGGTAAGTCACGAGGTATTTTTTTTGTCCCCTGGTTGGGGGAGTTTCCAAGAACTTCCTATGAAAATATTAGTAGTGCATGTGCAAATTTAAATTTTCTTTCCATCAATATCCTCACATATGAGACTGTGAAATTCACTTCCCATGAACTAGCTTACTAACTAGTAACTAGATCACTAACACTAGATTGCATGAATGTATGTGAAAATTAAACACAAAAAGGTGTGGCTGAAACAATCCATTTGAAAATAAAACTGAATATTTGTAGAACATTTTTCCAGTATTCATGTTTCTCGAGTAGGTGGGCTGGGTGAATAGGTAAGTTCAATAGAAGGTAGTCAGTCAATGGTAACTATCCTTATACTGCTGCAAGATGTGCAGCAAATATCTGTCATCTGCATTACACTATCTAATGCATTGATGCAGAAAGGACACTTCAGGTACAGTAGCTCTGAGGATATCTTTAATAATATCACTCCTGTGGATAAGAGGTGAAATCCTGATCCCACTGAAATCCGTGGGAGTGTTGCCATTGACTTCAATGGAGCCAGGATTTCACCTGGCCATGGCTGTTCTCTATGAAGCTGGTGGTGGCTCAATGTACAGAGTTCTGTAGCTTTCTTCCTTTAAGAGTCAGGATTCTTTGTACCACAGATTTTGCTTTCCTCCCCAGTAGTCAGTGCCACTATCTGCTTTGAGACCGGTGGATTAAAAGCTTTATAGAAGTGCTAAGAATGAACATTATTATTTTAAATATCACCATTTTCAGAAGTATTTCCCAGGAAAGCAGAAATTCTATGAATCAAGATCATAAGGTCAGACAACGTTGAGTGGCTGACAGTGTAATAGCAATAGAACTATTTCAGATGGAAAGGTGGCTATCCCCCGTTCATTTTGATAACTCACAAGTAAGGAGGTGATTTGGAGGACGCCTGTGGGTAAAGTTCCATCTCTAATCAGAAGGGAACAGTCAAAAAGTCAATAAAATTAAATTCCCTTTGAGAGCTGTTAGGAGAAAAGATTCACTTATGTAATATTCAGACACTGAATCCCATTAGCAAAACCAATAGGCAATTGATACTTAAAAACATATAAAAGATTTCTCTGGATGCTGTTTTAGAACTCCCGTGTGTTGCCAAAGGTTACACCTCATGTCTTTTTCTTTTTATGTGACAAACATGCCTGTACACCTGGAAAGCAGCAAGCTGTGTTGTTAGGCACAGAGGGTGGATTAGGTTACAGGAGGAGGGAAAGATGATGGGGAATTCTCATGAGGCGTGTCTGAATTATTTTGAAGAAGAAAGGCTTCAAATGGCACTGTAACCTGATGCTTTTTTAAATGTGTAAGCATGCTTAAAGAGCAGCACTATTTAGTTTCTTTCTACTTAAGAGAAATTTAAATCCTCCGTAAATAACTCCTTCTCTTCAAGTGCTATACAAACTAAAACCACATGATCAAAATGCAGACAAGCTCCTACTCTTGGTGCACCTTCCAAATCGTTCAAGAAATGGGAGGGATGGGGAACTGTTCTTACTTCCTAAAACAAAGCAGGTTCAGCCGCTCACAACAGGGATTACCAAGGACCAAATTCTGCCCTTGGGTCACAAGCGCAGCCATCATGCAGTCAACAGGATTATTTGAGGGCAGATTCAGAAGTCTGTGGAGGAGGATGGCATCCAAAGAAAGTGCCTCTCTAGTTTATTACTCACTTTGCTAGCGTTAGCTTCAGAATAAGAGTCCTTCTCACCTTGAAACAAACACACAGGCACGCCTACAAACTGGGCAATAACATATGAGATGTAGAGAGAAGGCAATTGGGAAAATAAAGAGCCAGTGAAGATTTTAAAAGGTAACTAATAAATTAGGAAATTCCTCTCACTTTCCTCTAAAGGTCTTAGTCACAGATGCTAATGCAAATAACTCCCTCAAAGCTAAGCCTGCAGGAACAAGGGAGAAAGTAAAAAACAGACGATCAAGATGATGAAGCAACCTTTCAAAGGTCACTGCTGCCACTGGCTGGGCAATGTGATTGTACTAGTTTGCTTGAGTATAATCAGTGGTCAGCGAGAGACCCTGTTCAAATCCCTTTCCCCCCCTTGGCGGAAGGCCCTGAACCAGGGATCTGCTGCATCTGCACTGAATACCTGGTCCCTTACCACTGGGCTAAAGATTGAGAGGGAGGTGGTCCTTCTCCCTGGCCTCTTGCACAAATGGCATTGGCACTTAAAGACAAGAGAGGGTTTGCCGCTGAGAATCCCAAGTAGAGATCGTTGTCTCCCAGCAGCCTGGATTCAGGTAGCTATTTCCTTGAGGGAGAGGGGTGGGGCTGAGGATGCACCTCTTGCATTGGCATATCCCATTGGCTAGCTTAGATCAGAAGCCGCCCTGCTGGTTGGCTTTTGTGAATCCCATTGTGAGGCACCCGTCTCTGCCCCTTCAGGTATAGGGAGCCCAGGTGCCTCACCCAGCCTTTATGAATCCCAATAATTTTCTAGGCGGCCAAAAGCTGAGTGGTGACGCTCAGTCACCATACTTAAGTTTCTTTGTGAATCTAGCCCTCAGTCCTCTGCAGCTGCTCACTGCTGCAAGAGGAACCCAGGGAATGTTGAGAGGCATCCCCAGAGCAAGGGGCTCTTGGCATATTCCTTGCATTTCTCCCAGAGACAATTCACAAGAGTGGCAAAGGGCATGCAGAACCCTGCTCGTATGTGCCGTAAGGTCAAATAACAATGAGCTGATGGAAATGCCTCAGCAACGATGAGCATCGAATCAGAAAAGCAGTTTGTTGCCCAATATCACAGGTGATTTATAATGAATCTAAACAACTGTACTGCTGACCAAACTCCAGATACACTTGCATCATCAGAACACACTGAATGCAGTTCCTTGGCACCGCTCTTCTACATATTTGCTGCACGCTAAGAGCATTCGCAGAATAAGATTCAACCCAGCGGCTAAGATAATGGAACATCTTGGCTGAGATTTAAACCTACAGAGGTCGAAAATTCAGAGGGAAGGCTGAACTCTTTGTTCCCATCCCTCTCTTCCTTGACATGCAACCCTAATTTCTACCCTTCGTATGCAGACATTACAGTCAGAGCTAGGTGAAATGGTTCTTATAAACCATCCTGAACCTTCTCCAGCTCTTTTATCCAAAATGCAATTGGATAAATGCAATTCCTTTTGTGTGCCGGGTTTAAAATTGAGACATACAAGAGAAGAAGGAAAGAACAGAGGAGTAGAGGATCACCTCTCAGCCTCCTCAGCAATTCTGATGTGCCTTGTGGTTTGTCCTCTCTCCCCGCTTTCCACCACTTGCAGGTCTTGCCAACCTGTCTCAGCTCCCCACAACATGCACTGTATGTAAATCAAAGATAAGATAAGTGGCAGTTTGAGTTTATTTTACAAATCTTTATCCAATAGCAAAAACTTGGGAACTTGTGGCTCCAAAGTTGAGAATGTTTTAAATCCCCTTTGAAGGAAGCAGAATGACCAGACACCCATATTTTAAAGAAAAACCCTGCCATATACACCTGAATTGTTAAAATACAATGTTGGGAAATGTATTACAATGTTAACACTAGCAATCTGAAAGAAAAGACCCATAAATCATTTTTTCAGTGGGTCATGAACTTACAACTGTGCATTCATCTCAGCAGTTTCATTAGAGCAGGATAACCTTATTTTCTTACAGAGAAAATCCTAGTACATCTTGAAGTAACAAATCATTCTTTTGTTTCAGTGCTAGTTTGCAATATCACTGATATCACTGAAAAAAGCCATACTTGTCAAATGCTGCCTGGAAGCGGGTAAGTTGAGGAATAGTGGAGATGTTGCCTCACTTATTGAGACGTTCCAGTTGGCATCAAAGGAATGTGTTATGCAGGTTGAAGATGAGTTATGGCAATGATTAATGGACTCAAAAACAAACTACAATAGAACCTCAGGGTTACAAACACCTCGGGAATGGAGGTTGTTAGTAACTCCGAAATGTTCGTACCTCCGAACAAGATGTGATGGTCGTTCTTTCAAAAGTTTGCAACTGAACATGGACTTAATAGAGCTTTGAAACTTTACTACGCAGAAGAAAAATGCTACTTTTAGTCATCTTAATTTAAATGAAACAAGCACAGAAACAATTTCCATATCTTGTTGAATCTTTTTAAACTTTCCCTTTATTGTTTTACTAGCTTACGTTTAACACAGTACTGTACTGTTTCCCTTTTTTTTTTTTTTTTTTGGTCTCTGCTGCTGCCTGATTGCGTATTTCCGGTTTGAAATGAGGTGTGTGGTTGACCTGTCAAGTTCTTAACTCTGACATTCTATTTTATATACATATCGGTCTGAAGCTCAACTTGTAACATAGTTAAAGAGTTCATTATTATAGTTATCTTGCCACACTATGATGCTGACTGATAGTGTATGTTACGAATGTGTTGATGGCATTACTTTGATAGCAGGAGGATACTGACTCAATGTAAATTTGCTTAAATAGTATTCCTTATAGAGGAGCATTATAACCACTTTGAGCTCATGTGCTTGTGGCACACTGGTTTTACATATAGTGAGAAAATCTAATGTTTCCCAATTGCAATAATTATCCCCATATATTTAGTCTATTTAGTTATGTATTCTGTTGAAAGCTTATAGTGAACCCAAATATAAGGTCACAGTTTGTGACTGATCTAGTAACATACCCTTATCTTCCTGGATTTTATCGGATTCTGAGTCTTGTTCAAAATATCTATCAAAATGAAAATTGGTGTGTTACAATTACGTTAAAGATCAGTTCTTCCCAGAGATACGCATGCACAGCTCCCATTGACTTCACTGAGAGAGAAATGGAGATATCTGAAGAAACAATTGTGAACGAAGACTATAGCTACAATAGCATCTTTCTAAAATCTTCTGATGCAGTATTCCACACTCCCTGGTAGGAATGGTGGGAGTGTTAGTACAGACAGGACACTGAAGTTTTAACTGCCATATAATCTAACCTTACTCATAACATTCTCCTGTTTTAAAAAGTTCCAGATTTTCTGGTTTTCCATTTTACAGACCTTGGACCCAATCATGCACTTATCAAAGTTGATGGAAAAACTCCCATTGACTTCAACAAGAACGGGATTGGGTCTTTTGCTATGATTAAAGTTTTAGGCAAGGTTATAAACTCTGTGTAAATAACAATGAACTGTCAGACAACCTTAAGTGCTAGCAAATCAGTCAAGTCATTTTCTTAGGTTTACTATAAAAAGTGATATGGCCTTGGGCGTAGCAAACATTACAACTAATGATAAAGTGTGACACATTCTGGCCGGCCTTGAAAGTCTGGAGCTACTGCAGCTGTTGGTGCTTTATACTACTTCACATCCTGTTTATAAACAGCCAGCAGAAATATGTAATTTTCTCTGATTTTTGCTGTTTGCTCTGGCTAAATATGTATGATAGTGCATTGGAATTGTCTCAGCCAGTCAGAATACATTTTTTCCTTCAGCTATACAATTCTCAGCTCACTAATTGGTTGTGGTCCTCTGCTGCATACAAACACTATGCAGTTATTTCTCAACAACCATGCTAGGAATATGCCAAACTCCCTCCTCTGATTGGTTCCCATACTAAGACTTTTTAAGTTGTTTGTTTTGACAACCCAGGAGCTTATCACTCTTTGCACAGGAGGCAGATAACTCAGAAGTGTATACGAAAAGAAAAAATATCATACCAAAAAGCAAAGAGAGTTGGACTGTCGATCTGCTAGAAGAGAAACACTATTAAGAAAAGAGTTTTTAAAAGGAAGTTTAACTCAGTTACCGTCTTCAGAAAGGCTATGCCCATGTGTGAGCCCTTGTGCCTAGCAGTAAGTGCTGCTCATGGCAATAAGTCTGACACAGTGAGTGTTTACAGGGTTGGGTCTATGGATGAGACACATTCCCAGAAGTCCTAAAGTTTATACAGTGCACACACTCAACACCACTTTCCAGTTTAATATTTGGCATTCATCTACACTGTGCCAAGTGGAAGTGTTTAGAAAGAGGGTTTTTTTAAGGGTTCTGTCAGGTAGTTTTCAGCCTAAAATATATAGATTTGTTGTTGTTGTTGTTTTTAAAGGGAGTGTTTTGGCATCTTTGTGTGGGTTTGTGCATGTACAGATGAACGTGTGGCCAACCTGCTGCATGTTTTACACCTTCCGGTACTGATCCTGCAAACGCCTATACTATACACATGCTAGATGTCTCATGGAAGTCAGTGGGGTCTTAGGTCCTCATCCTGCAATGAGATGAGTCTTGGCAGAGCCTTATGCCTTTATGGAGCCCCATTCAAATCAGTGTGTCTCTGTGTGGGCACAAGTGTCTCCTGAAACACA
This sequence comes from Mesoclemmys tuberculata, assembly GCA_007922155.1. NCBI lineage: Eukaryota > Metazoa > Chordata > Testudines > Chelidae > Mesoclemmys > Mesoclemmys tuberculata. Next base: position 4,912,113 of record ML675644.1, read on the forward strand.
TTTCATTACAGGATGGGCGCCTCAGACCCTAGTTAAGCAAAGCACTTAAGCATACGAATTGCGATTAAGTCCAGGCCACTTAAATGGGACTTAAGCACATGCTGAAAATTAATTATGTGTCTAAGTGCTTTGTTGAACCAGGTCCTCAATGGGCATGTTTGATCTGAGCAAGGACTTCAGAACTGGTCCCAGTGGAAATGGGCAGAAATGTGCACATAATTTCTCAAAAATTTAAAGTAACTTAAACATATATATAAATATTTCCCCTGCTATGCTGGAAACAAATACAGTTCCATTGTGTTAGGTAGGGGAGGAGCCAGAAATGAAATGTGAAACTGACCAATCTAGTCGAACTGCTCAAGCTCAGACTAGATTGGACAAAGTAAACACACAATAAAAAAGGAGAAAAGTCAGATATTTAGTCTTTCCCTTTTACTCATCTAAGGTACTGTGGGTCACATAAATAAGGAGGTTTTTTAATATAACTTTTATCTTAATATTGCTTCATTTAGAACTGGGTGAATCATAAAAACAGTCAAAATATTTTTTTAAACTTTGCGAAACTTCTCTAATTCTTTGACAAATATGTTCAGGAATTATGCACCCAATTTTGCAAGCTGCATGAGTTTTGGAAAACAATTGTCTCATCATTTAAAAAATATCGTGAAGTTCATAGAATAAGTTATATGGGACTATATTGAGCCGTTAGCCTCAGTCTCATGTAAGATGCCTAGCTTTCCCAACTCAAGAGTCACAGTTCCTCCCCTGCTCCCCTTTTGCTCCTGTGAAAAATAAGTTCTGATACCCCTTCAGAATGGCCCAGCTTATGTCTCCCTTGCACTGTCCCAGTTCTGCTGTAGATTCTTTGAGGAGCAGAGAGGGGGAAAAGTAACGACCACGGAGGGGATTGTAGAGGAGGTAATTTTACTCTCTCCCTGACCTCTGCCTCCATATACGGTCACGTTAGGGCTAGTCATGATCTAGTGTTTGACAAACATTGTTTGATCAGCTCTAGTACTGTTAATGTTTTAAATGACAGGAGCACAGTGATATTTGCATATGCAATTGTAGGTTGTGGCTACGCTAAATTTGACCGGGAAATCTTCTACCATTGGTGCCACTGCACTAGTGGTAGAATGGTGGAAGCCCGAATGTAGACAGAGTGTAATGTAGACCAGGCTTCCCCAAGCTATGGGGTCAGGAATGCTGCTCTTACATTGTATTTATGGTATAGAAAATACAAACTGCTGTGGGGAATGTTCTGAGAGATTCTCCAAATGCCTGTGCCACCTATAACAAAAGCCTCTCTGTAATGACTCCTCCTTGGGGTTGCTGGGACTCCTTCACCAAGGGCAGGTTGACTATCTCTTCCTCTCTCAATGCTCTTCCTGCTGCTGCGCAGACAGTTGGGAATTGCTGGATAGACAGCAGCAAAATGGCTCCTTAGTCTCCCAGAGAGAGAGAGAAGTTAGGAAAGGTCAAGCTACCTTGCATTCATGTGGACAGCAGCTTCAGGTTCAAGTCCTCAGACACCAGCATCTATCCAGTTCAATCAGAAAAGCCACCATCCAGTACCAGTCAAACCCAACCTGCACCCACTTCAAAGCAAAACAAAAGCCCTTTCTTAACCCAACTGTCATCCAGCTCCACAACCTCTGTCGTCATCCCCTTCTGCAGCCTCTCTGTTGCTAACAGCCCAGATTGTCACAAATAAACAGGGCCATTAAACTCCTCAAAGATTAGAAGAACTTTTAAAAAACGTATACTTTGTGTAATAATTTCCCAGCATAATAGCGATGATGTGTAGCTATGAGTAGTATACTCACAGTTAATGGCTTTCAGGTCTGGTAAACACTTCATCTGGCAGCCATTTATTGCCTTATAGACTAGTCACGACCGCACATTATCATTTAATTATGCTGAAATGATACAGGCTTATCCAGTCAGAGGGCAGAGATGCTACAGAATTACTGAATCACAACTGTATGACATATTTCAGTAACCATTCAGCATGCCTTGCCCTGTCCTGTGATTGGATACAAACTGCCTGCTTGTTTTAGTAACCGTATAGCTTGTTTAACCCTCAATTCCAACTGGTACTCTTCAAGCCTATAACAATCATGGACACTCCCAGCTTCTCAATATGCCCAGCTGGTAGAAGAGTTAAATCTTCAAATACAGTCACTTATTGGGATTTCCATCCAATATTAAGTTGACGGTGCTTCCTGTTTATAATAATACTTATCTCTCATATAGCACATCATCCAGAGATCTCAAAGCACTTTACAAAACAGGGTGAGTGTCATTACCGACATTTCACAGATGGAGAAACTGAGGGCAGAGCCAGGAACAGAATCTCAAGTGTCCTGACTGAACCCAGTGTCTTCTCTACTTAACTATGTTGCTTCCCTTCGTTGTGAACGTGTCAAAAACCACATGATGTACTAATAAATATCTTGACCTTGGAGTTTATTTAACCCAGGATTCAGTTATTGCTTCGTAGACAAGAAACACTCTCAAGTTATCATCTTAAATACTTCATCATAAAAATTGTTGTAGCAACATAAAAAATATTTCAGGGTTACTGGACCAAATTCTGCTCCAAGTAACACTATGCAGTCCTACTGAAGTGACTGTCATTACATGAGTGTGTAACTAAGTGCAGAATTTGGCTTATGGTGTCGAATTCTTCATTGATATAACTCCCAATATAGTGTAAAGGAAGCAATCATCATATAGCCTCTTTCAGTAAAAGAATAGATTTTTAACAAATTTTCTGCAGAAGTGTTTACTGGATATAATCTATTAACTGATTACTTTATCTCCCTGGATCATGAGGTCAGATCTCAGGAGGGCCCAATTCATTGTTATGGATATTTGACCTTGTTTTTCAATGCATTACACCTTGGGTAGTCATTTACACCTAAGTAAACTAGGGGTAAAAGGTCACCACTCTGTTCTGGTAGCACTTAGCGCAAGTGTGAATGACAAGTGCAAAAGAGTGGAGAATCCAGCACACTGAGTCAATGCAGTTTACTCTTTTTGATAGCCTTTAAAAATTGAGACCAGTTCTGGGTGACATTAAAGATCTCATGGCAATTTTCTTAAGAGGAAGGAATATTTTATTATTATTATTATTATTTTGGTGTCCTTGGCCAAAATTTTCTGTTCTCCAGGCTGTTATATAATGCAGACAGTGGCGGTCCTGCAGTTCACAGGTGGCAGTCTTTCAGTGGTGCTTTCAGAATTTAGTTTTTTAAGAGCTTTGGGGACTTTCTAGATGAAAGGGGCAGACTACATGTAAAATGATATTATTATGTGAGCAGGGCATTTTTCTGTAAGTAATATGTTAGGAAATGCTGAACCAATTTAAATGGCAGTGAAGTTTTTATTGTTTGAGCTTTAGAAAGGCAGCAAGCTAGATTCTGAGCTGACCTGCATCCTGTGTGAACTCATTTGTTAAGAGCAGAGTTTGAGGGATAAATCAGTGCAGAATTAGCTCAGTATTGTTTTCAGGTTATGACTCAATAACCGAGTTTTTACATTAATTTGATTACAATTTTATTGTGCGGAGAACTTTCCTGCATCTATTTCACAGATATCAACCTTTTAAATTTTATTTAATTTGTATTGATTTTTGCTGCATTTTTATAAGCAGACATCACACATCTGAGCACACACAAAAATGATTACTTAAGTGATAATTTAAAAATAATGGATGTACATTAGCACATGAATGATTAATTCCTCTTTGTGAGTACAGGCATCCAGGCTATGGCTGAGTAAAATATTGATGTTACAGAGGAAATGAGCTGTTTCTTAATTTAGTTTTGTTCTGGTAATGTGTAACTAATGTTGTTTCCTTCTAGCAATATGCATTTAGTGACCCTTTTAAATTTTAATACCTAACGATAGCTAAACTAATAGCTGCACAAGGATATACAGGGTGAATTTTTAAAAGGTATGGATATATTTTACATACATTAATTTGGGACCCTCTTTAGTAGATATAATACATGAAAGTTGTAAAGGACCCAGATAAAGCCTCCACACCCCAGCTGGAAAGATTTTCAGTAGAAGACAAGACTAACCTGTAGCCATTTTGCCAAGATATATAACTATAGGAGAGCTGCTGAAGGGTGGCCACTTCATTATAATTCCACGCCTTTGCCCTCAGGGAACACAAATCTCAGTTCACCAAGGCCTAAACAGTTACCTTAAGCAGCTGTAAGAGTAACTTTACCTACACTGTCAGTAAGAATGGCAGAATCTTGTACTCTAAATCACAGGCATGGATGCTCTTCATCACCTAACATTCTGACATTCTTGGATGGGAATCCAGCTTCTTTTACTCAAGGCTAATATACAGACAGGTTCTCTAGCATGCCTACCCTCTGGCCCCTCTGTTAGAATAGTATTTTGCCCAATGATGTGGTGATATGCTAGTTTTCCTTTGGAGTAAGTGCCTTGTAACAATGAGTTTAGAAAAGTAGCCTTTTCAAAGAAGCAAATGACACTTCTTCAGTGAGCTATTTTTGGAATGGGAACACTGGTGGCATGCATTGTAAAAGAACCAAACCACCTTCTATTGAATCAATGGGAAAAATCCATTCACTACAATAGGGCAAGTTTCGGCCCAAAATTAGAGCCATGAAGAGGGATCACTTTCTGTTGCACTTGGAGGGTCTTCAGATCAGATATTAGGAAAAAGCTTTCTAACTATAAAGATAGTTAAGCACTGGAACAGTTTACCATGGGAGGTTGGGGAGTCCCCATCACTGGGGGTTTTTAAAAACAGGTTAGATGAACACCTGTCAGGGATGGTCCTGCCTCAGTTCAGGGGGATGGACTAAATGACCTCTCAAGATCCCTTTCAGCCCAACATTTCTGTGCTATTAAGGTAAGATGGGAGAGAAAGAGCTGCAGAAGATGAAGCAAAGTTGTGCAATTAAAGGAGCAGGAGTCTGGCAGTGCCAAAAATCAGAATTGGTTGCCCTTGTGTTTGCCTCCTAAATGATATAATGGCAGTATATACTGGTGCCAAGGCTTAAGTGTGTGGTTTATATCATGTGTACTCATTCACTTCTTGTAAGTGGAAATTTTTATCCTGCACTCATATTAACTTGAAGAGCACAGAATAGAGAAAATTAAATCTTTCATGGATAGTTCTGTCGTGGCTATTCAGTGGAAAGGTTTTTGCAGTTGAATACTGAAATAAACCAAAGAGAACACTGAGGGTCACCCAAAACCAGAAATATTTTGTTCGAGCTAAGTGTCATGTCAGATAACGCAGCGATGTTGAAAAATAATTAAGGGGATCTACCTATGTTCCCAAAATAAAATGCTGTAGGGTAAGGTCTTATAGTAACATGTCAAGGGCATAATACTAAATGTGAAGCCAAGTGAATAGTGCCAAAGGCAAAATATCACTTTATTTGCTATGAACGTTATGATGTGTTGCGGAGATAAGAGTAAATATCATCTTGATCATCTATGTCCAAAGCTACACTTACACAGCTAGGTTTAGCCAAGTGTCTAAACTCAGTTGTTTAGGAATACCTGTGAGGAAAAGAGAAAAGCCTTTTCTTGGAGCTTAAGCAGATATAAACTAACAAGCAGTTTATTCCTCTGTCTTTAGTGGTGATATTAGTTAGCCATTTTCTACCTATACTATATACATCAAATATGAAAATCACCTGGATATTTTGTAACAACTTGATTGCTGTAGCCAAAATCAAGAAGAGTTTTTGTCTCCTGAATCAGGCTTACAGCTAACCATGGAAGCCCAAAGACGTATCACAAGTTTATACTTGGGAGACACAAACTGAGTTACATAATATTCTTAGTGGCATTTACTGCCCTTGTACATACAGTTATATGGGGTGCGTGCACACTCACACACAACTCCTTTTAATGCAATGTTAAAAAACTCCTCCAAATATTATAGAATATCATCAGCTGTGTTGTCAATGGATTCACCTTTGTGTGGGATTCAAAAATTATGTGAAGCCAAGATGATTAATGTTGGATTTTGTGGAATGTGGCATATGATACTATTCTACAGATAAACTAATCTGATGGTATTTATAACTAGTGAGCAATTGCCTCACCCATAAACTAAAGGTTTCAGTATGCAATAGTTACAGCAGAAGATAGTTTTATTACAACATTTCTGAGCCATTTAGTGCTTCTGTGAAACCTGTGTTACTGGCTGAAGTTCTAAGAGCAGATTTGATCTACCTTAAAGAAAAATTGACACTATATACATCAATATATCAAATATCTCACCTTCAAACATTTTTTACTGATAGGTTGCAATGTATTTTTTTGAGCCAGTATATAAAGCATTAAAATGTGAGGCTGATGAAGTCAGTAAAAGTGGTAAAATTACAGTTCACCTCCATCTTTTATTTTCTTTTAATTTACCCAGAAACAAAAGAAATAATGAAATGTTTTCAGCCCGGTCCAGCCATTGAAGTTGCAAGCCTCCATGCAAGGGCATGGGTCTGCCCACACTAAATCAATTGTAGGATTAGGGCCTTTGGAGAGCAAAGTATTTTGCGTAATACAGCGGTTGCTACATGTAATTAAACACATCCTGTTATACTCCTTGTAATTCTGTTTGCAGATACACACAAGAAGTCTAGTACAAAGATTTTTTTATCCAACTACGTCCAGTTTTACTACCAACATGGGAACCTGTAGGCTAATGCTGGTGACTGCAAGTCTGTATTGTGTATCTGTATGACAAATGAAAGTTAGGAAATTAAAATTGCCGATGTTGCTGAAGACTTTCCATTAGTCTTGGAAACATGCCATTAAATTTAATTAGAGTATTCTGCTGTTGTGGCCCTAGATGTTTGAAACGAACTCCCTCTGTCAGATCATAGGTAATGTCATGTACCAAACTAAAAAGCTAATCACTGTAAAATTGAAGTGAACATTTTTTCCCTTCTTTTTCATGTTTTTGTAGACATTTCATTATAGTGAGCCTTGTGAAGTCTGCCACTAACAGTGCAGCTGAAACATTCAGAAACACCTATCATTCTCAGTGCATGATATTTAGTCATTCTCTTATTTATTTCCATTTATTTCATAACCAAAAAAAAAGATGAAGTGGACGCTAATCCCTCTGATACAGGTCAAGTGAGCTATAGTCAGGGGGTTAACACCAGTCTTACAAAGACCTGTCAAAAGAAGCATACAATAAAGGCTTCTCCTACCCATGTACTTAAATTGAGAGTTCAAAAGGGCTTCTCGTGGCCCAGATATCTTTAAAAATTAATAAATGATTGCTCTTTTGCAGCCAGAGTTCAGGTTCTTCACAAAGTGGAGTTCTTCCCATCTATTCTGCCCATACCATATTCTATTCTGTTTAGGTTCTCTTAGTGCATCTATCACCACTGTTGATGAGCCTGACCCCTGACCCCCATGGGTCTAGCTATCTCAAAGTCCTTGGAGCTACTTGTTACAGGGTCTGATTCTGTGCATTCAGATAAATGGGAGCTTCAGCATTGACTTCAGTGGCTGTTCTGGGGGCATGAAGAGAATGATGCAATTCACCACAGCTGGGGCGGGCCTGACTTGTATTCAGCTGGGTCCCTGACAGTGCCTGCACTGAGAGCATGCAGCTGGACTTCTTTCCTCATGGAGAGTAAACCCTCTCTTTGCCAGCCACTGAGTGGGGCCTATACATCCTGTCACACTTGGTTTATTTACAGGGTGGTTCTTTTTAAAGGATTAGGAATTATGTAGTTTTTACCACTGCAGCTTTCTTTCCACGGGAAAGCCAAGGCAGAAGTTTTCATCTTGAAAGAATGTTTGCTTTGCACTTCATTTAAAACCAAAATGTTCAAGATGAAAAGGTGCTTGGAAAAGCAATTTTGCCAGCTCCTATGAACTTTTTTTTTTAAAGGCTCAATGTTGCGGCTAGTGCTTGGGTATGCTAGGGCCTTGCTACCTTGCTATGGTCACTATGGGAATTGATTTTATTCTCTTTGACTTCTAAGCACCCAGATTTCACTTCGGGCAGGTGGCAATAAGTGAAATATGCAATACAAAGAATTTACAAACAACAGGCCAGTTCCTTACTCCACCTTTACTGAGGCAATCTTTATCCTGCAACCAGCTGTGAGGGTCCTTGTAAAAGCAAGGGAATAGAAATTCCTTGCCCTGCATCACCTTGCAAGGAGCAGAATCCTTCTTGTTAGTCACTGGGAGCAAGGGAGTAGGGCAGAAAATAGAACAGGGGCAACATGAACAATGTGTGGTTCTCTTTTATTATATAAATTGTTACTATCATGTTGCATCTGCCTCCATCAAGTGGATTGGGGGTGTGGAGACAGACTGGATTTAACTTCAGTAGGGGTTTGTGTTTTGTCTGAGGAAGGGCTCAGAGTGGATTTCAAGATTATCACTTTAAAATCCAAATATATTGCTAGCCTGTGTTCTGCACCTCGCCCCCCCCAGTCCCCTCCCTCCCAAGACCTACTGATTTTAGTGGTAGTTTTGAGTGTACGAGGAATGCAAGATTGGACCCCCCCCGTTGCACTTTTGTCATTTATATTTCTAGATGGCATGAGCGTATGCAGACACTGATGCAATACAGTTGTCAAGATGGGGTAAAGGTAGAAATCCCATCCATGTTAGCAGAAAATTATCCCCATATCTTTGAGATACAGGTATGCCATCTAAGGCTTCCACACATCTGGAGATACAAGGCAAGCTAGAAACATAGAAAACAGGAGAACAATGATTTTAAAGTGAGAGGTTGCCAGTCAGAAGCATTTTAAGAAAAACTTTCAACACAACCATCATGAAGATGCTAAAAAAGTTACATGTCTATTAGGCATGTTTTAGATAGCTATAATCATTTAAAAATCTCTCCCATAATTTTCTTGAGTAATGGTATAATAGGAGTCATTACAGAAAATGTGAGGAAATACCCTTTTTAATATTATGGAGGATTATGCTAATGTGCAATGTGGATTGGATATTATTTAGAGATTAAACTGTGATTTCTTCCTTTATGCTTGCTGTCTGTTGGTGCTGTACTTGAGTTACAAATAATTGTTTCCCAGTATTGATACAACCCAGAAGTCTAGCAATTTGCTAAGTCTAGCTTATTGCAGTAAATCACGAGTGGAAGTGTTCCACTTCTGACTTGTGTTATTGGATACCAGGACTCAAGGAACAAAAGTGGCTGGCCCACTTGTAATGCTCTGCCTGTCAAGCAGAGGAATTTGAATCCTAGGTTTACATTCCCCATTCCAGCAGAAGCTGGGAACACTGAATAGGCAGCACAGTCAAGTCTGAGCACAGAGCATCTTCACTCCGACCAATTAAAGGCTGGTGTTAATGGGCTCCTAAGGGAGGACTGAACAATCAACCACTAATAGGATGGTGGCTGTGATATGGGTTCCAAGGGACAGAAGGCTAAAGCAAGGAAACCTAAAGGTTCCTCAGGTAGACATCAGGTATATTAAACCCCTTTTAATTTTGTATATGCAATGGGATTTTGTATACCAGGGAACACGTGGTAACTGTAGCGAGTCTGTAGGTCCATACCACTGTACCAGTGATGAGAGAAGAAATATCAGTCTGGATTTCCTATTTTCAGCATTTATCATTCTAAAACTCCAGAGAAAGGCTTCAAGAAGAGGGTTCTTTAATAATAGTACAGATGAAAAGCCCATTTTTTCCTTGAACTGCTTTGCATTTATTCATGTGGTGCTCACTATACTGTCTGTGACTATCAGCCCTTCCCCCTAGTGCCGCTCCCCAGTGTGATATTGACTGGGGCTAATGCTGCATGAAACCAAGAGCTGCATGAAAATAATGTTTTGTGGATATCAGTGTAAACTAATATCAGTACAAACCATTATTTATCTCTGCTTTGGGGGCTTGGGAATTAGTCACTAAATATCACTTTAAATCTAATATTGTCAGCCCTAATTACAAGCAGTCATAATAACTACAATCTATACAAGTTATTTCATTTTTTTATCTTTATTACAGTAGTGTAAGTCATAATGTATCTCTTCATTTTGCAAGTATGATTCAAAGGCAGTTAATACAATAAGAACTGGGCACATCTTCACAGTAATTAATTACATATCAAATAGTTCTGTACGGTACTCCCTTGAAATGCATTGGATTGGGAGCATTTATTTCAGGAAAATAAAAGAAAAAATGGTAAATACTTTTGCTAAAACAGAGTGACTGTGATGATTTAACCATTTTCAGACCCTAACATTATTGTGATTTGACATGATGACACCATAATTGACACCACTATTTTTATAGAAAATGCAATTGGACCTAAAATGAGGACAAGACATCAAACACTAGCTTTACATCTTAGCTAAAGGACATCACCTGATGTGTCAATGTTCTGAGATGCTGGTTCACCAGACTCACAGTAGAGTGACACTTGCTGACTTACCCACACTATTTCCCACATTATGTAGGTGTTGCCTAAAGGTTGTGCATTTCAAGCAAACCTTGCCAGGTTTATGAGCCCTGAGATTGGTATCCCAAATATACAAATTAGCAAGAATTGTGTACAGTTCTCGCCAGCCATCAACAGGTTGTGTTAGTGATTTCTGTATCAAATTTTAGATCCCATTTTAACAAATTATATACAAATTTATTTCTGGTTGTGAGTCTACTGACATCACTGGAGTAGCATAGACCCTGACTTCTGCTTTTTTTCTTCCGCATTTAGCATTACGTGGTAACGTTGGGGACTCAACATAACAATTTAATTTAGTTTAACATAAAATATCTTTGCATTGATAGTATTTTTAATGAAACAAAAACTCAATTCTGCAAATCATTGACATAATAGGCTATGATAGTTATATCAGTGTACGCACTATGAATACTTTGGCCCCAAATTCAACGTACTTTATAAATTGTATAACAACAGTGATGATGCTTATCTTTATAAAGCACTTTGATGATGAAAAGTGCTTCAGAAAACTTAAACCAATGACTCCTCAAGATACCCCTGTGAAATAAGATGGGTAAACACTATTATTTTCATTTTGTAGATAGAGAAACTAAGTCAAAGAGGTTAAGGCCCAGATGCAATGGGAGTTAAGGACCTAAATACCTTTGAGAGTCTGGGCCCCACTCATGTCGTCAGGAACTGAGTGGAAATCACTGTCAGGATTAGGGTTAAGATTAGAATTCAAGCACTCCTGGCTCCCAGTCCTGTTTTCAGTCCATTTGATTGTATCTCTTTACCACCTGATTCCACAGATGTGTTTCTTTTACATATCATTCATTCTAATTGTAATTAACATCTAAAAGCCATGTTTCTTTTAAGTCTATTAATGTATTTGCAAAAAGAAAAAATATGTTGGCAGAATCCAAAGGGTCAGATTTACAATGAGGAACAAGTTTTAGGATAAATCAAAGTTAAGCCTAAATATCTCAACACTACTCCTTGTAATATGCACACTATTGACACAATAGTGATCCACTGTGTCAGTGAGGATTTAAGGAGCTTTTATGCACGTTTCTGCTGGTTTATCATGTCAACAGGAGCTTGCATATATATATGTGTTAAAACCAGTCACTGTATACTTCCCTTACTGAATTGTGCTGGTACAATGAATTTGCATATTTGAAATCCCTTATTTAAAGTGGATACTGTGCATGCACAACAGCAGGTTTCAAACCTTAATGAACCACTAGATTCAATATTTTAAAATAAACCAGAGATGCTAGTCTATGTTGCGTACCAAAATCCTCCACAACGTCATGTGTTAAACTGAACACCTTTAAGCATTCTATAAGCATCTTCTGATGCCACAACCTATTATCAAATTGATTCAAACACAATGAGGCGTTTTTAAAAAATTGTTCTCCCATGCTGATCTCTGGACTGTTAAGGGCCAAATTGTGAGTGGGAAAGAGGTCACAAGGAGTCTTCCGCTGCCTTTGCTAACCTGCGTTGTGGCGCTATGCTAGACGTCCCATGGAACCTACAGTAAGGATACCCCTACGTTTCAGTGCAGCTGAATTTTCATGGTCCAGTTATAAAAACCTTGAAGAATGAGTTTCAGCGTGAAAATCCTGTAGACTCTCATGGCTGCCATTTTCCTAGTAGGACATGATGTAGGGCATTCAGAGAACAGGCAGCCTTACACTCTCCCTCCCCGCAGTTTTATTTTTTTTTAAATGGACATCCTGCATATAGGAATATGAAATGTCTGTAAAATGAAAGAATTGTGGCTCTTGCGCACCGTATATGTTCCTGAGTATAAAGGCTGCAGAGATATTTAGTGAACTGAATCCTTCTCCTTGATGCAGTCACATTGCACACTATAAGCTTTTTCTGCCCTCAGGTTTGCAATTTGATTCCTAATCAAGCCAGTAGTCACCATCCCAGCATCTTCAGTCAGTGTACAAATTTTGATGCCTGCAGCATAGGGCTATTCCCTGAAAGCAGAAAATAAAGAATGTCCTCACGCCTCTAACGCAAAAGCTTCTGGGTCACAAAATAGCTATGCTGAATGTCTTCTGTAAAGAAGTCTGCAATGATGTATCCTTCAGCCTGTCGCCACCAGAGAACATCAGAGTGAAACAGACAAAGGATTGATTTGCCAGAAATGTCCTATTCCCATGGCTGATAAATTTTGTTGGCACAGTCACTGAAGAGAATTTACTGTGAGCCAGATCCTGCAGTCCTTACTCAATTTACTCAGATCTCAACATGCAAAATGCCTGCTGTGAAGGCAATGTGAGTTTGGCTGAGTACAGATTTGCAGGATGAGCCCAATGTATTTCTTGACTGTAATACTACTCACAAGTTCTGTAGGGGGAAAACTAGGGGAAAGACAGTGCAGCAACAACCCTGAGTCGTCACTGTTATTCAGTTTCACATCTTTAGGCGAACTTGTTGGGTAGGTGGGTTCCAAAACGTGAGTTACTCAAAGCCTTTCCCAGTGACAAGGGGTGAAGTATTTTTAAGATGAAATTTTGTTTTCCCATAAGAAAGGGAGCACAGATGATGAAGTTTGGCGTGTAATCTTCCCTGTCTTTCTTTTTTCCAAGGCACACCATAAAACTTTCATACCATTTTAGATTTTAAGTGATTCATATTCCACCTGAAAATTAAAAAATAATGGCTGACTCCTGGAATTAATTTCTAAGCTCGAACCCTTTTTTTTTTTTAAATATATAACTGTTTTCCCCTGATGGGCCACTTAAAATGCTATCACTTCAAGGACATCTCTTTCCCCTCCCCCCCCCCTTTTGCTGTAAGACTGACTCTCATTAATCTGCAAAAAGGCACTGTACCATGGCTTTCATTCGCAGTAGAACTGAGCGTGTGTACAACCACACAGCAAGCTAAAATGCGGTTTGAGTGCCTCTTCCCAGCTGGTCACCTTAGCGCCTCTAAGTGGTGGGTTGGTGGGAGGAAAGCAATGGCCTGCCCTAGAAGCGCTAAGGCTGAACTTTGCCGGAGGACTGTGCGTGCGGCTCCTTTTGGCAGCAGTTGTGTGTCCTCGGGCTGTCTGAACTAAGCCCTGCATAATAAAAGCCGGGGGGGGGCAGGCTCCGGCATGACCGCTGCACACGGCGAGCCAGTGGCGGCGGGGCTTGGCGCTGGCAGCGCTCGCAGGAGGCGGCGGGGGCTGTGGCGGAGGAGGCGAGGCCACGGAAGGGTCACCGCGCGCGGGGGGAGCCTCAGCAACAGCCGCCGGTGAGGCCGCTCAGCCCAAGCCTCGCGCCCGGGTGGGTGGGACCCGCGCGCCCGTCGCCTGCTGGCGGGGAGGCGGGACGCTGCGGCGCGGGGCGGCTGGCGATGGTCGCGTTACACCGCTCGCTGCGCTGGGCGCGCCGGGTGGTTTTGCGGGCGGTGTCCCGCGCGCGCTGGAGCCGGCGGGGCGCTCTGCCGAGCCCGGGCCTCATGAGGTAGGAGCGCGGCGCGGGCAGCCCGGGCCGGGGCGCGCCTGTGCCACCCGCACGGCCAGGTGGGGGTGTCGGGCACGGGCATTGGGGGTGGCGGTGTGGGGGGGGGCCCCCAGCGCCAGCCGCGGGGCGGAACTACCTGTTACCCCCCAGCCGGGCCGCCGCTGCAGGGGGCCCGCCCGAGCGAGCGGCGCGGCACATGCCCGGCCGCCTGCGCTGCCCTGGCTGGCGCCGCCGCTGCCCCGCAGGGCCGGGGATGCACGGCACGGCACCGCTCCGGACCGCGCGGGCCCCCTGGGCCGGCTCGGGCCCGCTAGGGACGAGCGAGCGGGTCGGGGCCCCGCGGTCCGTCCGTCGGTGGTGGCCGGGACACATCAGCGAGTCCGTGCGGCACTCGCCCCTGGCAGGGGCCAGCCCCGCTCAGCCCCGCCGCTGACGGCAACGCTTCGTTCACGGGGACGGCGGGGAAACTTTGCTTCAGCCCCGCACAGCTGGCCGTGGGTTGGAGCCACCTTTCTTGCTTGTCAAACCGGGCTGGAAATGAACGGTCGCACGGCCTTTCCTGGGTGGAGACTGTGCCTGTGTTTTAAAAGGGATCTTTCCTGAATGCCTCTCCTTGTGCTGTGTGGCTCTTTGAACACAGACCGTGTGGCTGGAAAGGCAACCAAATGCTTTACGCTTCCCAATTTCATTAATTCAAAACGCTATAGCTCTACCTGCTGTCCCACTTGTTAGCATCGCAGAATCATCCAGTGCATAGCAGTTCTCTGGTCTCCAGCTTGTTCAACAGTGGTGGTCAAATTCTGCTGGTCTTAGGTCTATGAGAAACCCTAGCGAAATGTCACTCTCAGTACATAAAGGCAGCCATAAAATAGCTACACACACACATCTGTGTAGAACGTACTTACTCTTGCGCATGTCAGCAGTAATGTGACTGTTCATAATGTATACAGATGTAGTACTTACTTCGCAATCAGTATCGTACTTTGTCTGTATGCCCCACCTAACCCCAGAGAACAATATTGAGAATTTGCAGCAAAGAACTGTTACTGAAAAATTAATGATCCTTCTCTAAAATCCATGACATTTTGCAAGTTATTTTCAATTATTACCTGACTGTAATAGAATAACTTTAGTTCTGCATTAAATCATTAGTGTTCCAAAGAAGCATAAAAGTCTTTTATTAATGGTGTTAATTCTTACTTCACTTAAACGTCATCGTTGTCTTGGTGGCATGTCTGCCTAATTCTGCAGAGGCTTTTTACTTCTTGTGTATCACTCTCATAAAAACACTTTGAGAGAGAATTTTTCCAAGGTCGCTTTTCTACATTCTTGAGGCTCACGATGAGGCTGTACTATCATGTTTGTGGCAAAAGAGAGCAGGCTGTTACTCTGCTTTATTCACACTATAAATATATATCCACCTCTAATGTGTATGTAGCTAATTCAGTAAATTAAGCAGTATATAATCATGTTTAAAGTAGTGAGTGACAGGCCTATTCTGTTACATTAGCTAATATTGAACAAACATTTACTCTGGCTTGGACAAATAGAAATTGCCAGATGAGCCTGTGATTTTTTTCTCTATATAATTGTAAACTTTAACACTTTTTCTAGTAACTAATACACTCAGCTGTTTTTAAAATGGGGGGAAGAGTTTACATTAGGAATTTACTAGCATTTTGAATTAAATAGATTGAATTTGTTTTCAAAAGGACAGCCAAAGTGTAACCCTGAGGCTTTAAATTGGGTTATTTAACAGGCTGCTCACTTTCATCTGCATCTTTAGTTACATTAAACAACCTCCTCCTTCATAGCCTGCAGTCTGTCACCACTCGGCTCATTTCTGCGAGGGATGCAACAAAGATAGCATCATTGGCTAAACATGCTTTGTGTGATGCAGGAGGGTGTGCTAGGAATACAGTGACCAGCCTTGTCACAGCTCCACAAGCCAGCTGTGCGGCTGCATTTGTTTCAATCATCGGTGCCCTTTTAGTTGGACCATCTAATGTTTTTACCTCTTTTGTATTCTCTGAGCTGAACTGACTGTGGCAGCAAACGCTTTAGCCGTTGCAACTGCTAGAACTTTGATCTAGTCTTATGAAGTTCACACATTTCGATAGAATGCTTAATTGTGTGTCCAGTTCTGTGTAGAAATGGGTTCCAGCTCAAATGAGTCATAGGATAGTAAAAGAGTAGAAGTAAAAAGCTCATTTAAAAACATGTATGTATGTGTCACCTGCTGGTCTGTTTACAATTAGTCATAATTATTTGGAGCCCTGTAGGTTGATTTTTTTAAAATTACTGTACTTAACACAGGATTGGGTCCTGCTCACATTGAAGGTATAGGAGTTTTGCTATTAGTTTCAATGGGAGTAGTCGATAGCCCCCTTTTATATATATATATTGAAAATGGCTCGGTTATTCTTTTTTCCAAAAAACAAAAAAAATTAAATCTCCAAGAAGTCACATGAGGAGTGTATGTGGATATGGCCAGTTTTCTCCATGCATTTTATCGTGAGTAAAATGATAACAGACCCTAACTTAGCTTCAATTTTTGTCTTTGCCTTGTAAGTCCAAAAAAATACTTGCATTATTTGTTTATTGCACAGCTGTTTCATAATATTTTCCAATGAACATTATCTTTTTACTTCGGTTAATAAACACAGGAGATTGAGGAGGGAGCTATCCAATTTCTTGCTTACCAACTTATATAAGAGGGTTATCACATACATGTTAAAATATACTACAATTCCAATAAGAAATGTAAACATACATCCTGCTGTTGGATAAATTAATAATTTGCTTCAGGAGCAGTTAAGGAGAAGATGGAAGGCATAATATTTGCATTGGGTCATACACGTTTTTTTTCAATCTTAGCAGTCCTATATGTAATTAAAATGGTTCAGATCTTGATTTAATCAAAACTGCTGTTCTTCTTAGTGCATGCTAACGTACCTCAGGTAGCACATGACCAGGATTCATCACTGAATTTGGTCTGCTGGTTGGATCATAAACTTCCCCGACTTGGGCGAGATACTGATGGGGGGAGTGGGAGGTGAACGCTTATTCATGCTCCCCAAACTGCTGTTAGAACAGATGATCTCTTTTTATGCATCAGATAAGCTTGCTGCAGTTAAAATCCATCTAAGCCATTTTACTAAGTTGTTACTTGTTCTGTGAATAGCTGCCAGCTTTAGGTTCAAAAGAAAGTATGTTCTGATTTGTTCCCACAGCACATGGAAGAAAGGTTCAGTGACAATCATATTGCTAGCCTTAGGATGCTGTTTTCAATAGTTGTGTATTGTCTGCCTTAGCCCACTTTCCCTTGTCGTGCAGTGACACTAATGATAGTACAGCTAATACCAAAAGTTGATTCAGTTTATTCAAACAGGAAAATGGTTAAATTGTCTAACTTCCAAAGGCAAATGTTTGTGTCACTACAGAGATCAAATATGGAGTGTACATATATAACATACGAGATGTGTTTATTTCCCTAACTTTTCTGTTCCATTAGGCTTTTGTTAACTAACCTAAATTAGCATTTTAACAACCCTGAAGTGAACTTCTGCCATTCTTTCTACTTGGACAGTGTGTGTAAATCATCCATCATTCTGTCCTTGGCCACAACAGGCTACTGGCTCCATAACCATTTGGAGCTACACAGAAACCATCCGACTGTGAACAGCACAGCTGGCTGCAGCAATTTTTCCTTCCATACCACTGGCAGCATTGTCTGGCTATGGTAACTAAAGTTAACATCCAGAACATGACGTTTCTTTTGTTTGGCAGGTTTAGCCCTGCCCTGAGGCAGCTCAGTGGGCACACCTGCAGAAAAGTCACAAAATGGCTGCTAGAAAGGAAAGGCACCAACGGACAATTTTAAAGAATCTGGCTTTGGGATCCCAATCGATTCTTCGAGTGTGATTATTAATTCGATTATTACTTGAATGAGAACTTATTTGAATCCTACTCTTTCAGTTTGGCAATTATGGCATATTTTGAAAAAGGATAAAGAAACAGAACTTTCTTTGACAAACTGGCAAAGATCCGAGAAAGAGACAAATTCTTCCATATATTCTACACAGCCCTGCAAAAGCTGTTTTCCTTCTACAACAGGAAATGTGATTTAGCAGAATCAGTGCTCAGAGTCTAATAGTTGAAACAGATGCTTTTCTAGGTTTATTTTGCAGATTTAGGTACTTAATATAAAAGAACTACATAAATTCCAGTATTTATCACTTTACTCCTGAATTGTGCAAAGAAAGTCAGGTAACCAGCAGGTGAATACAGTCAGGGCTCTATTGTAATCTTGGGGTTTTAGCATAATTAAAAAAAGTTGGCCTAATATGCTGTCTCTTGTGGCAAATCCATGGCTTTCCTCCTAGAATCTACTTCTCATTGGGAGGTCAAGAGGTGTTGTCGAAAAAAGGGGGGAGGAGGGAGGGAGGAAGTGGGAAAAGGAGAGCAGCACGGGGCTTAAGCAAGCTAGTGACATTTGTTCTGTCCAGAATGTTTAAGAACCTTGTAAATTAAATCAGTCTCTAGACAGCTTTGATTTATACTCTTACACAGCAGCTTGCCCTTGCTCTGTCTGACCTTGGTAACATTACAGGGGTCATATTTACACACAGATATTCTTCTTGAATAATGGGTAATTGCTGAATAATGTTTTGTTCTGCCATTTCTGTACAGGCTTTTCTTAAACACAAGCTGTACAGTTCATCTCTTTTCTGCAGATGAAATAACTCTGACAACATCCCTCTTGTAGCGTCTTGAATAATAGTAATGTACATGATCACCTACCAATGGCAGGCCTCCCCTCAGAGTTTACTGCGCTATAGAACAAATGGCACTTATCTCACTTTTTCCAAGAGTATCTCTGTATTAGGGCCTTATTGAGGTTCCCTTCCCCTGTGTTGGCATGCAAGGACCCAGAGTGTGCTCTGGTCCCTTTTCCCAAGGATGTTTAGTGGCACCATCAATGGAGATCAGCAGTTATTCAGGCACTAGGAACATCACCACATGGACAGATGGGGCTGCTGCTACTCCACTATGTACCGTAACACACACTTGTCAGAGTCAGAAGAAAATTCTCATACTCATATATGAAATCCTCATTCATTTATAACTTCATTCAAACACTAGCCAGTCATCAGTGTGTCTGTGTGCTGAGCATACACATAAAGGGTGAACTGCCAGATGGTATAAAAACCTAGCTGGTGTTTTGAAAACATAGTGTTAGCAAAATAGCCATTACTCTGTCCATTATTGTAAGCTGTATTTTAAAAAAGGGACACAACTGCACTCCATGTCGCCATAGTCAAATAGCACACAATTAAATTGATGGGCATAAGATTTTCGTATCAGCCAGGCTAAAGAAATTTTGGTAATTTATAGAAGTGATGCATTCAGTGTCTAAGATCAGATAATTAGCAAACCAGTATAGGATCATTCTCCATTCCCCGCAACTGGCTAAAAGCCAGCTTTTTTGCAAATATAGCTATTCTGTGTTGTTATGTGTAGAAAGAGTGCTGAGGTGAGAGGAGTGGGGATCAAAGTGGAAAACTAGTTGTGTGAAAGATGGAAACAGTGAGAGAACAATATCCCCATGTGACTCAAGAAAGGAGAATAAGAAAAAAAAATCATTGTACAGACTTAATTCAATTTGCAAAGATCTGCTTCTCCATGATAGCTCCTTAAATCCAACACGTGTGTATCAAAGATTAAGACACTTGAAAGGCTAGTCATTTGTTTTTCTTGACTAAATCATATACTTTCATAATGTAAATGCTGTGCAGATATTTTTAGCAATACATGTTTTGATTTAATGATAACCTAGGGCAAGGATAATCAAATAACATGCTTCAGGGCTTAATCTGATTCCCTGCAGGGGTGAGGATAGAAATTTTTGCTCTTCATACACAACTGTACAGGTTTTTCTAGGTGTGCTGTAGATGATGTTTTCCTTCCCCTGAAGCATAAGACTAAAGTTTGTTTTGTGCAGTTGTAGAGATATATATGAATGCATGTGTGTGTTGTTTGGGTCAGATATATGTGTTCATTAATTCCTCCTTGTGCTGGTGCTGTTTGTAATACAAGGGCTGAGTGGTTTGTGCCTCCCCTATTCACGATCTGTTGGGAGCTACTATGGGAGGAAGGATGGTGTAGTGGTTAGGGTGCTAGATGAGGACTTAAAAGATCCAAATTTAATTCCCTTCTCTGCCCCAGGCTTTCTTTGTGACCTTGTGCAAATCATTCATCCTCTCTGCCCAGTGGGGATAATAGTACCTCCCTGCCTCACAGGTGTGTTGTGAAGATACATACGTTGCAGATGCTCAGCTACTACAATGACGTGGGTGATAGGTTCTTATCTCTAAGACAGCTGGTGCATGCTGGCCATATGTACAGGCTATTGCTGCCCTAAATTGTGCCACTCCTGCAAAGAGACATCACAGTGGTGCAAGAGCACCTAACTACTCCTCCTCCAATCTCTGAAACCACACCTGCTCCCACTACAGGTGTCGCCTTTTAGAATGGGGAGTAGAGCCAGCTCTGTAGCTCCTGCAGATGGCCTTTTGCACCAGGCATATCCCCCAGGAGGTCATGGCACAATAATGAATCCCCTCTCTCGCCAAGTGTGTATGTGCATGTATATGATACATTTACAAATATACACTCACAAACAACAAAAGCAGCAAATGTAATAATGTGATCCCAATGTTCAGTGCTAAGCTACAAAGAAATGTTTTTCTGCCATTATGTGAAAATTTAGCATGACTGGAACAGAGTCTGCATTTGATTAGGCAATTTAAAAAATGTAAGAGACTTTACACTTGAGGGCAATGCTGCAAAACAGTTGCACAGTACATGTTATAAAATTGGTTTGCCTTCACCAGATTTTCATGTTTTTATGCACTGTGTCCCAAATGATAAATCTAAAACGTCACATGGTAAATTAATGCTTTTTGATGTCATAGAGTAGATAAAAGCAACAGGGTAAACAATTACTCAAAAATTTAAATAAGATTTAAAGAGAAAGAAGAATATAATTCATGGTGCATTCTCTTCTCCAGCACAAGAGAAACATTTCATACAACATTATTTCCCGGTAGTAGTTAATCTTTAACATTTAACAAGATAATATTAAGAATTAACTATGAGCTCCAGTTTTGTATACTTTTTCATGTCTGCATTCGCATTCAGTTGCCTGTTCCCATAGAAGTGGCGAGCACAGCTTTTCGTTTTCCAATGGGTCAGTTTAGTGACAAGCTACTAGATTAGTCTATAGAAGAGGTTCACATATATTCAAAACAGTTGTTCACCCATTTTTACAGGCAAAATCCAGTGTGTGGGCAAAATTAGAGGCTGGCTGAAAATTCAGCCTTCAATGTATGTACTAGTAATCCTGCCCCCAAGGTGCTTAGGGGGCAGTGGCCTTTTCATTGCTAGATATGACTCTTCCTCTCTTTCCCTGCACCTTTTCAAGCAGCCATTTACTTCCTTTTTGAAGTACTGGCCCCCTCCAAGAGCGGCCCCTCCAAAAGCAGCACTCCTGCCCAGCACCCTTCAAGCCAACAGCTCCACCGCTATCTTTCCACCAGCAGGTGCACTGATATCCAGAGCCACAGTATCCTGGGATGCATGAGGAGATCATTCATGAAACAATACACAGCGCTACACTGACTAGGCCACTGACTGTTAGGCACAGATATGCCTCCCCAGTGCAATTCTCTCGCTCCTCAGCATCCTACTCCTGACGGGTACTATGGTCTTCAAATATCTTCCTTTCCTTAACATTTCAAAACATTTCATACCTCACTGTCTCGTCCCTCATGTATTGGCCAGGGGTGCTATTGGAATTCTAGGGAGTGCAGTTCACGGGAAGGGTCATTTTCTCCAGCCTTGAAAAATGGTAGTGCTCACGAAAGAGAGAAGCGGATGGTGCTGTAGCAGAATAAAGTACACCTTAATCTACATTATATTCTCACTTGCACACACTAGGTTATATTTGTCCCAAAGCTCTCCGTGTCAGGTACTACTAAGCATGCTGAAATGAACGGTGGTGTTGCAGTACAAAATCATGCACTATAGGTTTTGCATAAAAACTGTTACTTAGTTCACTTGTGACTCATCTGCATTTAAAACTAAGTCTCCAGCAGTGAAAGGTATTAGTTCATTTTAGCTTAGGTTTTGTTGAGTTTTTTGTTTGTTTCTAAATCTATATTAAAGCCGCTATCTAATAATATAAATATTTGTATCTTCATCATCAGAGAGCTTGGAAATGCTTGCTTTAGATTTCAGTCTCAAAGAAACTGCGCACCAAAAGGCACCCATGGAAAAAACACTGGGCAACTTTGACATCCGTTTAAAAATCACAAGAACCATGGAAGTTAACTCTTAATGGGTCTCATAAAACACAGGGTATTGAGCTGAGAAGAAAAAAGAAAAGTACCTGAGTATTTATGACCCTAAACTATTATCTTGTTGGCAGTATTGATCCCTGCAGCTCAGGGCCAGAACACTGAGTAGAAGCTTGCATTACTGCTGTCTTGCTGCGCCTGTTCTGGGAATAAATAGAAGCCCTAGATCTCCAGGGTTGGCAATATGGCACTTTTCTTGAACGCTAAAAACAAAGCAACTACACACCGTACATTTTCATACAGTACTGCTTGGGTGCTTGTAACTCGTAAAACCAACATATCATAGAGCATTCTCAGTCCCAGCAAGCAGTTTAAATTAGTAAAATGGAGGTCTGTTAAAATGGTTAATCAGAATACCGCATAAGCAAATGTACCTTGCACTTTGTCACCAAGCTCAGGCTCTGGCAAACTGTCAAAGGGACCATGTCCCACAGAAGTTATATAAAATGAGAACCAATTTGGCAGCAGGTTCTGCTTCAAAACAGCTCGCGTTCAACTGTAGAACTTGTGTATTGCCTTGGCAAAGGACAGAAAATAGAGTAATAAGTCAAAAAATCAGCTTAAATAATGATAATTGAAGGGATCACTTATGCTTTGGTCAATGTCTGATTTCATTTCGTGCTGAAACTACCTTGCTTGAGTACATTTTTGATCATAAGTGAATTCAGTCCTCAAAAGTATGTCTAATCAACCCCTGAGAATTTGCATCACTATAAGTCACCCCAGCCATTTAGCAAGCATTCTGTCACTTTCTTCTGGAGTAAAGGAAGGAAGGCATGCTCTCTCTCTAATGTTAAAAGCCTGCAAACAACTGAAGTGTAACGAACAATGCTATAAGCCAATTAAGATCAAAACTCTGATATTCAGTACTAGGCTTTCATCACTTTAATATTAAACAATATTTTACTTCAGCATAGATGGAGAAGTTTTAATACGGACTCCTTTAAACAAGTCAAACAGTATCTTAAAGAGACTGATCTCCTGTTTGTTCTGTCAGAATCAGTTAGTAGCATGGCTCCAGATAGCCTAAATTTTCCTAGAAATTTTATAAAAATCATCACCATAAGGAAGTGTAAATGTATGTGTATTGCAGGGACCCACATTTAGCACCCATCATGTCAAAAGTGTACCTGTATATGGTCCATAGCATAAACACATTTTTCTTCAGTTCATTTTATGACTGATGTGTTTAATTATATGCAGTCTTCAAGTAAGCTTTTTTTTTTTTTTTTTTTAAAGGGCCACAGGAATATTGTAAGTATGTAACTTTGTATTATAAGGTCAGAATATTCTCCTTCTCTACTCTTTATTTGATAATTAGCCTAAATGGATTAATGTTATCAAACTCTTAAATATGGATTTACCACAGCACAGCCAACCTATGTGACGTCAATGTAGAATAAACGCCTTGTGCCAAACATTGCCCTTAGTAAAATGCATGCAGCATCACTGAAGTCAGTCCATCTTAAAAGAAAAACGCATCAGAGAAAGTCCATTGAAGAAACCCAGCTTTTATCTTCCTGCAGAAGTTGCACCACTTTAATGATACCAGTTAAATCAGTTACATCCCCCTCACGTGTGGACACACTTATACCAGTAAAAAGATGCCTTATATTGGTATAACTGATTCCCCTTCCTGTATGGGGAAAAAGTAATACCAACATGCATGTTTATACCATACAACTATGCCAACACTGGGAGGGGAGGCAGCGGGGGGAAGGAGAGTGGAGCGGTTATACTGATGGAACTATACTGGTATAGTTAAAGTGGTACAACTTTTGTATGTAGACAAGTTGGTGTCTTGAATGGGATTTCTTTGTACTTTATTTCTGTATTTATTTGAATGGGATTTCTTTGTAACTTTATTGGTAAAAAAATCACACCACCTGCCAGACATAATCATACCAATACAAAAATCAATGTCCAGATCAGGCATAAGACCAAACTTTGGCCCCTTGATTGTAGAATTAACCATACTTAGCACTTCTAGAGATGTGTACATTTAAAGAGCTTTGCATTAAAGCTACTGAATATTTACGCTGCTCCTGTGGTATAGGAAGCAGGGGCATGCACAAGTGGAGGGCAAGTAGAGACACAGGCCCCCCAATAATCATCTCTGCCATCACTCCCAGCTTCTGCCCTCCCCGCCCCCTGGGATCCCCCTTTCTGCCAGAGTGGGAGTCTGGCTGAGTGCATCTGAAAGGACATGCCTGGAAAGGCATGGCAGCTAGCACTCCCACTGAACCCCACTAGATGGTACCCAGAGCCGGGAGGCCAGGCTGGCAGCGTGTCTGCTAGAGAGGCTGTGGGGAAACCTGCTGAGCCCTGCCCCTTCCTTGCACGCAGCCTCCAGTGAGTGTCAGGAACCTGCCTAGGGTTACAGACTGGAGCTCCAGACTGTGGGGGGAGAGAAGCAGGCCCTAGAGGTGTTGGGGGGATGGGTGGAGAGACAGCAGGGGCCTGATGCGTGGGGGAGGCAGTAGGGGAGACAGCAGGATCTGAGGGCACTAGGTGGGGAGCCAGTGTTTAAAGTGCCCCTCCAGAAGTCATCACATTCAAATCCCTGTGCATGTCCCTGAGAGAAAGTAAACATCATTCTAGTTCACAAACCATTGAGAGGTTAACCAAGGCCACAACAGCACAGTGGCAGGATCAGGATCAGAACTCAGGAAAGCCTGTCCCTCAGTCCTGTGCTCAGGCCACTAGACCATACTGTTTTTATATTTTGATTTAGTAAATACAGAACACAGTGTTTTCAACATTCACCTACAAATACATGGGGCCTGATTCACCATTAGCCTGCACCTTGTGAGCCATTTACACTTGTGTACAAGAGGTATAAAACTACCATTCTGATTTAGTAACACTGTACACCCACTTCACCCAAGGGTAGATAACTACTGCACAAGTTATGGGACAACAGCGAATCAGGTCCAGCGTTGGCTTTAGTTGTTAGGGCCTAGATTCAGTAAAAAGTCTCCAAAGCCCCCGAGAAGGAGGGGGCTGCTACAGAAAGCAATAAAAAAAATTCACTCCATTTTGTTCTCTGGGGGTGAGCTGCAACTCATGTCCCCTGCATCCTGCTACTTCAGCCTCTCAAGCCCTTCCAGCCCTCTCACCAAGGGCCATTTATCAGCCATAGGCTGAATGCATAGTAAGAAATCAGGCCCCACTGAAGTCTGGCAAAACTACCTCCCTGGGATTAGGATTTCACTCAGTTTTCTTGACAAAAACTCATCCCCCAAGCGCCATTCAGGGATGTGCTCAGCAAGTCCCTCCAATAGCCGTGTCAAGAATTTGATTACCACTAGAGTGCAGTGGAAGTGGCTGCAGAATGCTGCCTTAGGCATTCTCTGAGGTCTAGAAAGTGTGTCTAGTCTCCCTTTGGAATGGGGGCAGCATTCACAGCTAAGGAGCCTCAGAAACTTGGTGAGCATGTGTGAGCCAGCAGCGACCGAGAATTGGAAATTGTATTATTGGAATGAAAATGTTTACAGCTTTTTTCAAAAGGTGCACGCCTCAAAAGTGTACTAGCATGCATCATAATTTCAGAAAAGCACCTGTGCACTCAATTACACACACGCCTATTTGTATTCACAAATATTTTCATATGTACATGCTAGTTTCTCAGCACACCCTAACTTGCAAATCTTGGTGCTTTGAACCATCAGGCAAATTCCAGATTTATACAGGAGAGCTTCTGGAAAACTCAGGGGATAGTCAAAACAAAAAAATATCCTGATGACTTTGCCAAACCAGAATCTAGTAGTAAAATGGTAGGTAGTAATCTGGTAAGAAAAAAAAGAAAATGACATGGTTAAAGCGTACTTCCAAGACACATACCATTTCCCCGCAAATAAATCCCTTTGCTGTGCTGCGTGAAGAAAGAAAATGGCAAAGTTTGGCACACTCATTTAATACTTTTCATTATATTAGCTTTTTTAACTCCCAAGTTTCATTTTTCCTTCTCAAGAGATTTCAGTACCATTTAAGGATGATTAGTAGCTAGAATTGTTTCTTTCCAACCTGTCTTGAAGTTCTCTGCATTTACCCCCCACTATATCCCCACTCTGTGCTTGATAATATATGAAATATTCATAGTATAAAGTGATTTGGATATAAAAATTGTTTGGTTTCGATCTATTTTATTTAATGATTGCTTCTCTACAGCTGATTCACTTTCCCTTCCCCCATTTCCTTCTACATGGCAGAAACATGCAACAATGATTAATGCAGTGTCACACATAAATTGACAATGTTTGGCGTAGATTAATGGATAAGGAACACTGTCCTTTCCCTGTTAAGTGTGATTGCTTGAAGCCAGGCTCATCTTTTAAGGGGAATGGTATTGGATTTCACCAATCGAGAATTGAAAGGTGGCATTCTTATCGAAGAACGACAGGCACTAGCCACAAATAGGCAGCTAAAGATTTGGGGACGCTTCTTGCAAAGCCAGACCATTACTCCCTGTAAAACAGATAATGAATGAGGACTGATTTTTAGCCAAGCCAGCTTCCTTTTTACAGGTGCAAGTTTGCGCCAACAGAAAACTGCACTTGCATTTTAGTACAAAATTCTAGATAAGGCACTGGACTGGAGCCCAAAGATCTAGGTCAATCCCCATTTCTTCCATGGACTTTATGTATGACCTTGGACAAGTCACCTGACCTCTTTGGACAATTGGGCCTTAAAACCTAATAGTTTCCATTGTTTGCAGAGGGCTTACTGGCTGCTGATCTCTTTGGAAAAATCTGCCCCCCCCCCGGTTGTAGATACTGAACCTTTCTGAAAATTCTTGCTTTAATTTGTCATTTATTCAGCTCCCCAACTGTGAAATGGGGCTAGGAATACTTTAGCTACCAGTATTTGCACCTATGATAAATTATAAGAGCAAAAATGTTGGTGCTACAATTTGTAGGGAAAATTAATCAAAGACCAGTTTGAAGCCTGGCTGAAAAGAATCAGACACAGGGAGTGTAACTGATCTCTAAATTTTCTTCTGGATTCCAACAATTCATAATCAGATGATTCTGGTCAAATAAATACTTCAGCATTTCTATTTGTATAGTCCCCTGCAGACCTCCATTAACAGGGTTGAATGAGGTAAGAATTATGTATTTTTCACAATAGCATATCTGTGTGCAACAGAAGCATGCACCTGGCTGGCAAAGCCAGTGTTCTGGTGGCCAAGTTGAGTAAATTTTCCATTCATCCCAGGACCAGTCTTTCTGCAGATTTTATTCTTTCTTTGCAGTCCTGATCTCAGTCTGTTTGTGTCCAGGCTGCCAAAGGTGTGATAATCAGTAGATCCAAATGTCTTCACAGAGTGGCTATCTTTTCCTTCCTACACAGATTGGAAGTGCGAGCGGATACTTATTTTCTTCCAATGCTTTTCACATGCAAAGAAACCTTTACTGCTACAATCACTGGTGAGCGAGTCTAGCTTTCTTTGTTGGATCTTCTCCCTCTTCATGACAAAGATCTGTCCACACAGAAATAGATGTTTCCTATAATAAGAGTTTGTGAAAGGTGAGGTTGGGTTAGATGGGATTTACAGACACAACATTTCTTAGCTTTTTAAATTTGCATAAAGTTTCCACTTTCGAAGCAATCCGCTCTGCCCAAGGAAGATTTAAATGCAGGGTTTTTGTCCATGTCAGTTCTGGAAAATTTCTCTGAGGGGACTCAGCCACTAGCATTAGACTGCTCTTTATCTCCTGGGATTTTAACGTGTTACTGAGAAGACTGATTCTCACTTTGTTCACCCTGTAGTATGCGGGCGTTTTTCCTTTTAGCAAAGTTATTTTTTAAGTCATTATGATCTTTGACCAGCACAAATGTAGCTTCCCTTTGTTCTTGATTGCTATATTGGCTTTTATTTTTCACCGGTGAAAAAAAAAGGCCCTGTCTCAAGTACTCTTCTTTGTGACAGGGGTTACATCTAGGTTTCACGTGTATTTTCTTCAGATGTTTGTCCTGATCTTTTTGGGTTGGGGGGAAGGGGCTGGGAGGAGGGAATCCTTCCTGTGTCTCATATACCCACAATCTCAGAAATGTTTCTATAGTTAGGATAGTAGATTGGGAATTCTAGAAATCTCAGAATGTGATTATTTTGTGGAAGGGGCAAGCCCTCAAAATATCATGGCATGAGGCACATGAATTGATGCATCTCCTGATTCAACTAGCTAGTATATTCCTAAATCCTACCAGGCCAAAAAAGCTCCTTGGTCAGTTAGAATTCATGGCCCTTGCCCTCACCCTACATCTCTTCTGGGTAGATGGAGGCATCAGGAGAGGAGTTCTATAAGGTCCTTTACCAGACATTATGCCTTTGTATCCATTGTGTTTGACCTACTACATTTTGATGTCTTTGATGCCTCTCTTCATTTTTTTCTTAGCCTTGAGAGCAGGATTGGTATTCAGAGCTTGTGAGAGCCAGAGTTCTGTTTGCAGAACGAAGAATGTTTTTAACCGTTAATGGTTTTTATGCATGTCAGAGCCACTAAGCTGCAGTATCCCACTCTGATGTGTATTTAAACAAGAACGAACTAACTTGACTAACATTATTAATTCCAGTTTGTTTCAGTGCATTCACTAGCAATTTAATGCTAGATGCTTCATCTGAGGAGGCTGTGTCAAGCCAAGGACAGTGCCAGGAATCATTAGCGTTTATTAGCCACTGCTGCTTATCAATCTTGGCTAAGAGTATGAACCATCAGTTCTGGCCTGGTGTACTTGAGATGCAGAAACATCAGTAACAGTTAAAAATGCATCTTTTACAGGTCAGTCTGTAATGGATAGGAACTCATACATACTTCCCATTGCTAAGGACTGCTTCCGTCTATGCTGGTCTCACTTAGTCCAGCCTGAGCTCACTCAGGTCAGCTTCAATATGAGCTTGGACAATCCTTGCACAGAACCAGCCTTAGGATTGAGACCAACCTTTTCATTTTAGCCAGCGACCTAACTTTCAGTAGCATTTAAGCACAATGTAACTGGACAGCAAAATATTAAATAGCATTGCAAGCAAGTCCTGAGGCTTCTCACATGCTTGTTGAAGTGCTTTGCTGGCTCAGGACAACAGCAGGGCCCTGCTGCCCGCAGCAGCTCAGAGCTCTGGAGCACCCGCTAGCTGACAGTTCTGGCCCCGCCATCCCTGCCACAGAGCTGAAGCTGAAGGGAAAATGTCACGCAATCTCTGAAAGTCACAGAGTCTGTGACTTCCATAGCCCCCATGACAAAACCTTAATCCATATGTATTTGTGTACATCTCTCATTGTAATTCTCAGAAATACTAGGAATCAGGAGATCTGTTTTATTTTCTTAAGACAATTAATTTACTAGACCAAGAGATTTCAACAACTGCGGAACACAGTGTTTATGGTTCAAGCAATAGAGATTTGTACCTGCAAGTCAGAAGTAACTAATGCTTTGGAAAGCTGCCATGTGGAATGGTACTGCAGTTGCCATATTTCTAATGTGAAATAAAACCTATGCCCAGACCACTTGTGGTCATTAAAGATCCCGTTTCACGTTGAGACATGTTTTCTTGCAATGTGCACAAACTGCAACTTAAAGTCATTACTTTCTGTCTGCTAAAACACAGCTGTCAGTTGGCAAAATTATGTTTCACTTGCCCCCTTCAAAGGACTGTTGTTACAGTGCTACTTCTGCATTTCCATGGTGGCTGTAGTGATCTCAACACAGACTGTACAGGCTGCTGGGTGTCTTAGACTAAACAGGTGCTACATAATTAGGTTTGGAAGGATTAGATTTTTTAATGGGTAAATGTTGGTAAACATCAGTTTTGTTGGACATACACACACAGATGAAAAATATTTCCTGGGATGATAATCAAAATTTATTGACAGGAAAAGCAAGGCAAATGCTGCTTGAGAACTTAATGTGAAGAATTTACTATGTATATTTTGATGTGATGTTGACAGTTTGTTTTGTAATGGTTATAAAGAATTACCTTTTTAATCTTAGCATCTACTGTCACTAAATAATTACTGTCTGACCCCCTCATAATCTGCCACACCTGTGAAAATTTAAATGGCTAAAAATATGAAAAAAATGCTTAAAAAGAAACATTGATATTATATGTGGACATTATAAAAATAAAAGTTGAATTCTACCAAGTCTGCATGTATTTATCAGCATTATTTAGTTAGTTACAGAACTGGGGGGAAATACATTCTCAGGGACTGAGTCTCCCCGTCACTCTGCACACCAGTGCAAAAGTGGGTGACAAGTGTTACCAAATTAGCAAGCATTTTACACTCACCTTGCACACGTGTAAATCCCTATGCAAGGAAAAAGGGAATAGAGAGTCAGACATTGATGGCTAGAGTTATAAAGGAACCTGTATGTGGTGACGCTGAATGTCACCACATCTAACTTTTAGGTGCCTAGAAAATCACTGGATTCACAAAGCCTGAATTAGGCACCTAGATTCCCTGTACAATCAATGGGGAGAGATAGGTGCCTGAGAATGAGATTTTCAAAAACTCACGATAGGCAGCTCCTCACCTCAGCTAGTTTATGGGAGATGCCAAACCAAGGGGTATATGCTAAGCTGCACCCCGCTCTTAGGGTTAGGTACCTAAGCCCAGGCTGCAGAGAGGTGCTTTGTAGAGCTCTGCTTGGGACTGTTGTTTAATCCCGCTCCCACCCGCCCCTACTGTTATAGCAGCAGGTCCTGCAGGACCCATAGGATCCCAGTCCCACTCCAGGGCTCTACACTAGTTCCGTGCCAAGATCTAGTGCTTCCCACCATTTGGAATTCTCAGCAGCAAACCCTCTCTTGGTGATATGTGCCTATGCCATTTTTGCAAGAAGCTAGTAGAGGGAGGAGGACCTCCCTCGTAACTTTCAGTCTCCCCTATTGAAGCTGTTTCACTATGGCTAAATAATGAAGGAATCACTGAGGCAGAAAGCGGGCACATGAGAATTATTCTGTAACATGGTGAGAGCACTCACCTAGGAGACCCAGGGTCCAGTCTCCTGGATCCAGTGATTAGCTTAGCCACAGTGGAACAGTTTTAAGTGGAGACACTAAGGGCACCCCACATCAGACAAAGCCCAGCAGGTAAGGCACTCATCTGAGATATGGCAGATCCCAGTTCAAAGTACTTCTGCCCCTCAGGCTGAAGGGGGACCTGAACCAGAGGTCTCCGACATCCCAGATGAGTACCCTAACTAACTATTATAAGGACCTCCTCCTCCACTCTCTCCATAGGGGCCCAATCCAGTGGCAAGGTCTGAACACACTTATGGGATAAGGCCCCGTAGGCACGTTAGGTGTTCCTCTGCCTGTCTTCCCCTGGTTTGTGCGTTTGAATGCCTGGTGTGGAGCTGTAGTGCGCATGCTCAGAGAAAGAAACACAGGGACCTAGGAAGCGTTTACTGCAAAACTTTAGGCACCAAACAAATGGTTTGAGTGCAGTTGGGCAGGGGTTTTGTAACTCAGTGGGGTCTGATTCTGGGATTTAATTGCCTGTAGTGGTGGTTAGGCACCTAAATCCTTTTGTGACTCTAGTCCTAGCAAGATTAGACTACGAGCACGTCTACACTACAAACTTAAGTTGACGGAGATAGGTTCATGTCCACATTACCCTCCTTCTGTCGGTGGGGCACCTCCTCACTAAGAGCGCTTCTACTGACTTCAGAGGGGCAGGGGACTAAGAGCTCCAACTCTGAGCTGTGAAATTGAGAAGAATGAGTCAACAGCCTATGTGTATCTTGATTTTGGTAGATAAGATTTAGGTAGTTTATGGGAAAGGGCTTTATTGGCTGACATCCAATAATAGAGAAAGGGAAAGACTGCAGTTTAATTAAAATTCTAATCCCAATTTTAACAGTGTTCGCACCAAGTCAGCAGCCTGCATGTATACTTGGGATCCTTGTGATTAGCTTGGATGACATTCATCAGCTACCTCTAAAATGCCTCTAAATTCAACTAAAAATTGGCAAATGTCAATACAGTTCACAAAAGCTTTAGTCAGCGTTGTCACGTACCCATTGTCTGTCAGCACACACAAAGGGGTCTTTTATAAAAGCCAGTTACTCCGCCAATGCTAACATTCAAATAAAAAGCTCTCTCTCCAATAAGGTCACTTTTAGTGTCCCTCCTGCAGTATTATAACCTCATTGACACATTTCTATTTTACAGGTAGTTAAATAGTGTTACCAAGAAGCTGGTGCTATATTTTTCACCAACCATGAGGCTGCCCCTGCTTTGTGCCTGTATAATGCTATTGACTGTGTCCCAATCCCTAGCTGTCAGCTTTCCTGAAGACGATGACCCTATTAATATCGTCGACTACCATTGTAAGTGATCTGCAAATTGCTTACCTTTCAAACGCTAGACGCTTGTTTTGTTTAACTGAAATTTTAATTAACATGTAGACACATAAAATGTTTATTCTTTTGCAAATGGATTCGTCACCATATTTATTTACTGGCTCTTACTCTTTTTAAAAAAAAAAAAAAGAACCAGAAACACTGCGATAATTTCAGTAAAAAGAACATTTGCTGACATTGGCCATCTTTTATTCATTCATATTCAAGACATTACTTGAGGAATTTAGCTTAAACCCTTCTACACCTGGTATATACAGCTAATCAATGCTGTATATTGATTCTTTAGCTCTGTAATCCTGAGTGATGGTGTAGCTCATTTTTACTTGCAGATTCAAGGCAATATCCAGTATTTAAAGGACGCCCTTCAGGCAATGAATCTCAACACAGGCTGGACTTTCAACTGATGTTGAAAATTCGAGACACACTTTATATCGCTGGCAGGTAATTTTCCTGTAGTCAGTTTATTAGATTTAAATTCTTCTCTCTCCTAGTTTGCCACTAATGTGGTCAATTTGTTAAAATAATCTTCTTCAGACTATGAACAAAATTAGAATTGGGGTGGGAGGAAACTGTCAGAGAAACAAACAGTATCTATAACCCATATATAAAAATTGGATTTGAAGGCCGAAGACAGCAATATGTTGCTGCAGTTATGCTAAACCATTTTCCTTCTTTTACATTACAGTCCTGATTAAAATGTTTCCTAATAACTTTAAACTTCGAATGACACTTCAGGGATATAAGAAAAAGGTCTAAAACTTTTGAACGTTGACACACTGATCTGGACTTGGACAACATGTGGTAGATAAGAGCTGAATAGCTGAAAAACATAGATGTTATCTAAAACTACTACACTTACTGGAACCAAAGATGCCCAATGTTGACGACCTTGTGTTAGACAAGAAAATCCATAAGGGCTTCAAAATATATTCTTTGTCTAGCAAGTGTCCTAATAAATAGATCTATAACAAATCCATGCAGACATTGAAAATATTCATGCATTCACTTAATGTGTCTTATTCTCTTGTTTGCAATAGGGATCAAGTTTATACTGTAAATTTAAATGATGTTCCGAAGACAGAAGTTACTCCAAGCAAGGTGAGTAGATATAAAGAAATTGATTTGATTTTTTTTTTAAAAGGAATTTTCAGGACAAGATGTAAACTTTGATTTGATTTGATTTAAACAGAAATTAACCTGGAGATCCAGACAGCAGGACAGAGAGAACTGTGCTATGAAAGGCAAACACAAAGTATGTTGATCATATACAGAGCAGCAAATGTACTACTACTAATTGCAGGTGTGAAATCTGTTTTTAATCAAAGGTTTTTTTTTCAGGATGAATGCCATAACTTTATTAAAGTCTTTGTTCCCAGAAATGATGATATGGTGTTTGTCTGTGGTACAAATGCTTTTAACCCCATGTGCAGATACTACTGGGTAAGTGCATTAAATAATATGCCATTAATCTGTTATTGTATAGGTTTGCAAAGTAGTAGTTGTGATGGTTAAACTTTTTGGGGTGTGTGTTTGCAGAATGCTTCTGTTCCTGAATATTATGGAATATTAGATAAAAATGCATAGAAACCATCATATAGAGTTAAGGTATATATGTAAAAGTAATGTAACTCCTTCATGGTGGTATGTAGAACAGAGAGGATGCCACCACCAATTTATTTTTCTTCTCTAGCTGAATACGTTAGAGTATGACGGAGAGGAAATTAGTGGACTGGCAAGATGCCCATTTGATGCCAGACAAACCAACGTTGCCCTCTTTGCTGGTAAGAATTTTTCCTGTAACCAATCTCAATCATTAATGATGCAGAAGGTGCCAGAAGGCTTTAAAAGAAAGCACAGAGAAGCTGCAGGTGTCAATGTGCCTCAGATTGTAAGATTACATTAAAGGGTCTCAAAAGGGTTAGAAGCTAAATTGTTAAAATTTAGGTTAGAGTAAATTTGGGGAGAGTGGCAGTACAAAGAGAGAAGATTATAGGCTAGTCAGAGTTCTATGTATTATTAATGGCCCATTAATACCACATTTTGACTCTTGTTTTAGATGGAAAGTTGTATTCAGCAACAGTAGCAGACTTTTTGGCAAGTGATGCTGTTATTTATCGCAGCATGGGAGACGGATCTGCCCTAAGAACAATAAAATACGATTCCAAATGGATAAAAGGTAATTGTGAAAAAATTAATTTCCTGGGTATGTGACATGTAATTTTATTGGCCTTGAGGATCAAATGTATCATAGCCAGTATGTTTTGATATAAACACTGTGTTAATGTACATGCAATGTTTGGTATAGCAAGATCAAAATGATAAGAAAGCAACTTTGTGCTGATAAAGCACAATCTTTGTTTAAAATGTAAGGGTCCCCCCCCACTCACAGTTAAATAGGTTAATGAATGAATCTGTAGTAACAAAGACCATCACTGTAATACAATTCCTTTGAGGCCTTTTTACAGTCCATTAGCTGACATTAAAGACTGTAAGTTCATTTAAGCGTGAATGCACCCATATTTGGACTTCCTAAAGTGTTTTGAATATTGGAGTTCACTTTAGTTGGTATGTAACTAAGGGAAAGCCTTTAAATCATGCATAGCAGTCAGTGTCTTATACTTATTGAATGGTTTTAGGTAAACAGTTTTCTCTTCATTCTTTCTTACAGAACCACATTTCCTCCATGCCATAGAATATGGCAACTACGTTTATTTCTTCTTTCGAGAAATTGCTGTAGAGCATAATAATTTAGGCAAGGTAGGTATATAAAGTCAGTGTGTCACAATCAGCTATGAAGTATCAAAAAAATCTTATCAGGGTGAGATCTGGTTTTCATGGAAAATAGCCTCAGCAACAAGTTTAGTTTACAACATACCGTACGAACTAGTATAAAGTTGAAACAGTTATTTTCATCCTTATAATGGTCAGAACAGGCAGACCAACGTATAATGTTGTAGCTGGAACTTTAAAAACCTTAAATCTTGTTGCAATCTCCCTGTCCTGTTGTTAACAAAGTTCTCTACAGGTATCCTTTAGCACTGCCATTTCCTTAATGCAGGAAATTAGCACATGCTCTGCTTATGCCTACTGTTAAAAAAAATGGAGGAGGGTTCAAAAGGTAGTTAGTTCCCTAATGCCTCTAGATAATGAATATTTTAGTCATACTAATGCAGTGTATGATACTTCTGCTTCATCATGGAAGGATATTCTATAGTAAATTATTAAACCATTTACATGTGGTTAATTAAAGACTTTAAATCTCACTATGATTTTAGAGGTGGAGGCAAGGCTAGTAGTGGTGTGGTGGCTCAGTGATGCATTAAAATGTCTATGCACTAGCAGCTAAATGTTGTTTGCTTTCTTCCTTTCAGTCCAGACTCAGAAAAGCAGCTATAGAGCCGCAATGTTCCTGTTAACAAAATTATCCTTGGAAAATAAGGATATTTTTCATAGCATTTCATATGTCTTCTCTTTGCCTTTTGTTTCCTGTAAAGGCTGTGTATTCCCGTGTGGCACGTATATGCAAAAATGACATGGGTGGTTCCCAAAGAGTACTGGAGAAACACTGGACTTCATTTCTAAAAGCTCGGCTCAACTGTTCTGTTCCTGGGGATTCATTTTTCTACTTTGATGTTCTGCAGTCTGTCACAGACATAATAGCAATCAATGGAGTTCCTACTGTTGTCGGTGTATTCACCACACAGCTTAACAGGTGAGAGAAGAGCAACCTCTAACATCAAAAGAAGTTCTCCAGTTCCCTGTTACAGCTAAGATTGTTGCAAGAATTCAGACTACAATGGCACCATTTTGTTTTTTTTATTTTACAGCATCCCTGGTTCAGCAGTGTGTGCTTTCAGCATGGATGACATTGAAAAAGTATTCAAAGGGAGATTTAAAGAACAAAAGACCCCAGACTCTGTTTGGACAGCTGTACCTGAAGAAAAAGTACCTAAGCCAAGGTAGAAGATACTTGCTCGTGACACAATATTATTCCTGTAAACTTCTACCTTTAAGTCAGTGACACATTGGAGAGTCTAGTCTAGAAGCAGCAGTTTTCACTTGGACCATAAGTATTCTCATCAGCTGCCTGCCCTGCTCTTTCAGGATGCTTACCTTTTCTCATTAACAAAAATACTGAGAGAAAAAATGTTGCTTTTTTTTTCCCAGACCAGGCTGCTGTGCAAAACATGGTCTAGCAGAGGCTTACAAAACCTCCATTGATTTCCCAGATGAAACCCTATCCTTCATTAAATCCCATCCACTGATGGATTCTGCAGTTCCATCAGTCATTGAGGAGCCCTGGTTCACAAAGACACGGGTCAGGTATGACATCTTTGTGAAGTAAGTCACATCTGTACACTTAAAAAAAAAAAGCCTCCTTCTGAAAGGAATGAACGATGTGCCTTTTTGATTTTGGTAGATATAGATTGACTGCAGTTGCTGTAGACCATTCTGCTGGACCCTACCAAAACTACACAGTCCTATTTGTTGGTTCTGAAGCAGGAATGGTGCTTAAAATCTTGGCAAAGACCAGACCTTTTTCTTTGAATGACAGTGCATTACTGGAAGAGATTGATGCTTATAATCATGCAAAGTAGGTATTATTTTATGAGAACTGCTTTCCAGAATATCAAATATATTCCAGTGTATATTTCATTTAGTCATTTTTTTCTTGTGGCTTACCTGCTGATGTTTTTTCTTTCCTGCCATCTTTTGCAAGTAACAAAGAATATTTTAATTCCATGCCTGTTAAGTCATTGATGCAATCTAGTTACTCTGCAAGTAGATAAATCCTTTCTTCTGCATACCAAACACCAGTACCATACACAGTGTTAGCTTAGCTAAGGAGTTCCTCTAAAGAATTGTAGTGTTCAGTGGTAAATAAAATGATCACTAATGAAATACAGATTGTTGTTCTGTAAGCAAAGAATTTGGGGCGGGCCATGTGAGGTGTTCCATTTAAAATCCAAATGGACCCAATGCAGGTTTTTAGTTTCTGCTGTAAGACAGGTGGTATTAGACATAGTGAGATCACAAAGCTAGTGGGTTTGGAGTTTTTCTACAAGGGTCACAGACCATGGGACCAAAAAACTGCTCTAACAATTCTTGGTTGTATGGAGATCACCCTACAAACTAGACTGAATTACATGGATTTGAAAGCATTTCCACAGCACTCATCATTGTAATGTCAGAGCAATAGTAATTCTTGAGCATATTATTTTCAGAGCCTACACATCTATAATTAACTGACAAATCAAAAATGTTTCCAAAGTAAGCTTTACACAAGATGTATCAATAACCATTTCATATGACTTATCAAACAGGTGTAGTGCAGAGAGTGAAGAGGACAAGAAAGTAATTTCCCTTCAGTTGGATAAAGAACACCATGCTTTATTTGTGGCATTCTCCAGTTGCGTTATTAGAATTCCGCTCAGTCGCTGTGAGCGTCATGGATCATGTAAAAAGTAAGCCTACATTCCTGAACTCTCCCTAAAGTAAGGGCACAGCAATCTCTGGTGATGGAAGAAACATCATTTTCTCTGGTTTGGTCTTGCACAGGTCTTGTATTGCGGCACGAGACCCCTACTGTGGCTGGCTAGACGAGGGGACATGTGGAAGAGTGAAACCTGGCATGTTGTAAGTGCTATTTTTATAACCAGCCCAATGTGTCTACAGTACGTTACTGCATGTGTTTTACATACACTATATGCACATTTATAATATATATGTGCATGCACTTTTAGCAATGCTCTAAAAAGACTACATTTCTCTTAGTATACGTAAGAAAACAGAATGCTAAATTCTGGTCCAATTCTGTAATCTTTATTTAGGGAAAGCTTTGATTTTAATATGTACTTTACCTGTGTAAGTACAGTCAGACCCATAGAGAAGGCAACCTGGAGCATGACAGACAAATTATTGATCATAAACAATATCAATATAGCAAAGAGATTACAATATTATAGTAACTCATTCACAGGAGCCCACAACTGCCAAAAATGCATTTAGACTTGGATTATTTCCTCTCTTATTTTCACACTCTCATAACTACCTGGGAAAAAGTCTCCCCTACAGCTTACATTTCTGTTTGTCTCAACTTCTTGGATTACTAGCATGAAGTTTGCTCACTTGATTTGTAGAAAACATATTTTGTAGTAGAAAACATACAAGACTTTTCCACAGCCAATCCATACCTATTGATGCTTTCTGAAGGCATTTTGCAGAATCAGGCCCATGGAGCATGTTGAATTACCAATTGTAATGTTAAATGCGATATTTATAATGGGTCCAATATTACCCTTTGATAGGCATGCCCAACTCCAGTTGAAACAAGAGTGGTTGCAATGTACGTAAGTTAAGGATTAGTGTGAGAATTTCGTTTATTTCTTGGTGTACGTGCTTCACATTTTAAAGCTTTAACATAATTCTTGTATTTAATATACAGTGTGTATCCAGTTTATGCTTTCAGAAGAAAATCATTTGTTTCCCTACTAATGCTATTAATTGCAGGTTCTCTTTGTTTGTTTCATACAACCACAGCACTGGAGGCTATGAGCAAGACGTAGACTATGGAAATACAGGCCAGCTTGGGGACTGCCATGGTAAGATAGTCATTGTTGCTAATTTATAATGGGTCAGCAGTAATTGGTGGCCATGCCTCACTGTGGTTGTTAAATTTATGATAAGCTGTTCAGTGACACCCTGCACACACCAGCTAGTATCACCGCGAACAGTCACACAGCTGAGGTCGTGGGTGGCAGAGATGTTTTACCTCCTCCCTTCCCATTCCCCACTTTGCTATCAACTCTAAGGAGCAATAAGGTATTGAACAATTTCCCTTTTTTGATAACAGAACGTATTTTCTTTTTTATTTTCAGTTACTCAGGTCTTAAAATCTTTTGCTTTCTTTTGGTTACTTTTCACTGATTACTTGTTCCTTTAATTCTTTTAGAAATTTTGCCTACTACAACTACACCAGATTACAAAATATTTGGCGACCCAACATCTGGTTAGTTTTTTTTAATTTTTTTGAATTAATGACCTTTTCTTTCCTTCAGTTCAGCATTTTCAGCCCTTTTTTCCCTTCCTTTTGCGCAATTGGCAAGCCTTCATTTTTGTGCTTTTACTCATGTTCCCACTGATGGTAAAGATAGCTGGACTCGTCTCACTCAGCACTTCACCCTGTGTAGCCGCATGTTAACTGCTCATTATTTATTGAAACATATCTTTTATTAAAGAGCCTGATTAACATCGATGACATCTTCACTGCTCGAAAGTCCACTGAGCTTTACTCTTTCTCCCCACCCATGCATCTGTGAATGCCCCTGCCACGCATCTCTAGTAGATGGATGGCAAAATCTCATCATCTTCCTCCTTTTTTCCCTCTACCTCCTCCCCCGCACCACCTTATCAAGCAAATACACATTGTCTAAAAATGTTTCAATAATTTATGCTAATATTAATCATTTAACATCAACAAATTGTGTAGCAGAACAAGGGCTATAGCAGACTGATGCTGGAGTAGAGACTTTGGTGCAGTGTTGTCACGGTCTTTTC
The DNA here is from genome assembly GCA_007922155.1 of Mesoclemmys tuberculata. NCBI lineage: Eukaryota > Metazoa > Chordata > Testudines > Chelidae > Mesoclemmys > Mesoclemmys tuberculata. The sequence goes on from ML675644.1 coordinate 4,952,384, forward strand.
TCCTTTCAGCATTTTTCCCCCACAGCATTTTCACTGAAAACCCGTTTTCCTGGAATCTAGGAGCCAATGCTGCTTTGTTGAATTCAATAGTAAAACCATTATTGACTTCGACAGGAGCACGATCAAGCCCTTATTTTCTGGAGTCTGGTCCAGACTGAAACTTGATCTCTGGGGTTTCAGCCATGGGGCATTCCTGTTTGCCAAATCTGAAGGATATCTGTGTGATTGTTTAAATTGTGGGAATGCAACAGATTTTGTGGTTTGGTTTCTGATGGTATTTGCACTTCTCTGTAGCTCACCCAGGGGGCTGTGTTTGATAAATAAATAGTTTGCAGATTTATTTGTCCATAACGTAAATTAGGGTGTAAATTTGGGGGGTGGTGGAAGAAATGAGCCTATTACTTGAAAGTTCTATTTTATCTGCATGAAAGTTTACTTAATTGATTAAACTTTTAGTCTGATTTGTTAGGACACAGACATAATGAACCTGATATTCAAGCCCTGAATTAGCACATATTTGAGTGCTTACTTTTCTAAGGCAAATCCCCGATTGTCAGCACACCTGGCTAAATCTGTCTACCCCTGTGTGCAAAATTAGCAATTTGCACATGCAAAGTAGGCTCAATGTAAACTATTAGGCTCAATAGGTCTGCTGATCATGTGTATTACCACATAGGCCATAATGACTTTATACACTAAATTCATTATTAAAAAGGATCTAGACAGCACAGTTCCTTAGGAGCCATTACAATAGAAGGGATAAAAATGTGTATTTTCTGCAACTGGTGCCTGTAACAGGTCTAACAGAGCTGATCTGTTCTCTCAGGAATAGTCAGTATTTTGGCCTCTTACAAGGTCACCAATACACATTTTTAGAGATTTTTAGAAGACAGTGAAATAAAATAAACAGCTTGACTAACTAAACTATACAGCCATGAAGTAGAATAAGTTGTGCATTCTCCCCTTCCCCTCCTCAGTTGCTTACAATAAATTCCACACTGCCTTCCTTTTAACTTTCCTGGCTTTTGAACAACAGCCCTAATGTTATTTAATGTATTATTTGTACTTTTAATCTCATTTTTGGCAGCCCTGTGTACTTCTGTGAAGTGTAGGTCATATATTGCCCTGACATGTAACTCCCATTAAATGCTATAATTTAGAAATATCACGCAATAGTGAGGAAAGCCTGTTTGTAATACACATTAATAAAAATCTGTTTGCCACCACAGACATGGAGTTATCCTCAGCTTCCATTACCACACTGGCAAGTATCCCAGTTCTATCACCTAAAGTGATTGGTTCCTGGAAACCTAAAGTGACTGGCTCTCGGAAATTTGTAGTTCAAGATGACCCAAACACTTCTGACTATTCTGATCCATTATCAGGTGTCCCAAAGGGTAAGGCCTTACCAGGGAAAACATTACAGCTGAGTGGAAACCTGATAGCTACAGTTAAAATTTTGAAAATGTTAGGTCTATTATCATTTGAATATGTTTATACTATTTCCTGTGAATATACAGAAAGTGCAATCACGGTTCTCTTGCCCACATCTACTAAGTGATGTTCATAGCTTGGAAAACTCCAGCTGAAGTCAGCAGGAAGTCTGGCTGCACAGCAAATATAAATTCAAGCCTTACATCAGGTAGTTGGTTACTAGAGCTGGGTGAAATTTTTCAGATGAAACTTTCACTAAAAGAAGCAGATTCAGGGTCACCCAAAATATTTTACAAATTCAGGTTGATTTCCCCGACACGGTGTAGTTAAATGTCCCAAAAAAGCAAAAGTTTTGTTTCAACACTTTTAAGTGAAATATTTTCAATTTCAACAACTTTTTGCTGTGAAACTTTATTTTAAAAATACACAAAGTATTTTAAAATGCTCAAATTAAACAAAGCTTTGATCAGCCCAAAATTTATTTATTACACTTTTTGGTTTACCAAAAGTTTTGAAAGATTGTCACAAGGTTGACCCAAAACAATCCCCCCAATTTTTCCAAATGGCCAATGAACTGAAAAACCAGTTATTTGCCCCTCTCTATGAGTTAGAGAGCAGAAATACTACTAGAACTTGGATAAGATTGCTGGTTTCCCAGCCGAACAGACAGTGCTTTGGCTATGGTTTAAAGGCAAATTCTAAAGTAGAGTATAAGAGCCCATGATGTGGGCAAAACTCCTTAGGTGAAGTCCAACCCTGTACTCTAACACCCAAAACTCCCATTCTGTTCAGTAGGCTTGTAAGGAATGCAGGCTCAGGTTTGGGTTTGAGATTCAGTCTGCTGAAATTATACTTTGAACAGCGGAGTAAGAGAGCTTGCACTCAGACAGCTGTGTAGAGGTTCTCCATACACACTCCCTACTCATCTGAAAACTAAAAAACCTGTGAAGTCTGATTTCATATATTACATTCAATTACCTTCCTTTGCCTTTCCTTTCAATCAAGTGAAAGATCACACAGGCTGTTACAGAAACAAAGAATTCAGATTGGCAAAACAATATTACAATCAACACAGCCAAAACGTCAAATGAGACTTATGATATCTGGCGACAGACATGTTTGCACAATTCTGCTTTTATTGAAAATGTCACAAGCCAAGAAAAGGTCTTCAGTTGTACAAATCATGAAAATATATCAGGTTTCCTATCAGCCATTATGGCAGTGCATTTGTAATTTTAATTTGTTTCAGTTGTTTTCAGTTTTGTTTTGCTTTAAGTCAGTATGGTTTTGTCCTAATTTGCTCCTTTCTTATTCACATTCTGTGACATTTCTATTAGTGATCCTTTACTCTTCTTTCCTTTCCTCTTCTGCACACCACCACCATTAAAACCTATATCCCTGAACATTAACAGTGTTTCAAGGCCTTGCCTCTAACAAAAGACAATATATTCCTACAATCTCACTCTTCTTCATGTTAGCTTCCCCTGGGACAGTTAACAGAATTATTTTTGAAAACTAACATCGCCATTGCAAAATGTCTGTGGTTGCTTTAAAAACAAAAACCCAAAAATCTTAGAAATACTATGCTAATTTGTGAATTATAAACTAATCCAATATTCATTCTTCTAGATTTTAACAAACTAATACTTTTTCTTAATCATGTATTTTTAAATTATATGCAATTTGGAATGCTCATTATTGACTAAAGAACAGTAAAATACATCTAAATAGTGTAATTGTGAATTGTAAAAAATACAAATAATCATGCAGAGTACGGTACTCTAAGGATAGCAGAGTATGAAAGTATTAGTTCATACGGTTTTCACAGTATTTTCATGTTTATAACACTGCAGTATGTACGTTATTTAGTTTTACATAATATTTGCATAATCCTATCTCTTGATTTATGAGTTCAGCATGAAATTGAGAGAGAAATTCCTCCGTAAGTTATTAAATGCAGTCTGGCAGAGTAGCACCTTCTAACCCCAATTTTCCAGCAGAAATAGTTAATGTTAATAACATACAAACAACTAGTTGTGAGCCTTAAAGGATATTTGGGGACAAATATAGACACTTGACCAATACAGTATATAACTAGATGTAATCTGGGGAATGAAACACTGACAAGCTTTTCTCATCAAATGAAGTGAAGAGTCTCTATTTGTGCTGCTCAATACTAGCATAGTAAATTTTATTTTAGAAAATTTACACTCTCCAATGCAATAGAGAGTAGAATCCAGAAACACTCATCTAATTTTATATCCTTGTCCTTCACCAAGGCAGGCAACCTTTATTTTGGCTTGCGTGAGCGTGATGTACGTTATTTTAACCTATCACGTACGTTTGTTGCAGGTGTAAGGTGGGAAGTACAGTCAGGAGACTCCAACCAAATGGTACACATGAACGTCCTGATCACTTGCGTCTTTGCTGCTTTTGTCCTGGGAGCTTTCCTTGCGGGAGTGGCCGTTTACTGTTACCGAGATATATTTGTACGGAAATCCAGAAAAATACACAAAGATGCAGAATCTGCTCAGTCTTGTACAGACTCCAGTGGAAGTTTTGCTAAACTGAATGGGTTATTTGATAGCCCTGTCAAGGAATATCAGCAAAACATTGATTCGCCTAAACTGTACACAAACCTTTTGAGTAGCAGAAAAGAACTGCCACCAAATGGTGATACAAAGTCCATGATAATGGACCACAGAGGCCAGCCTCCAGAATTAGCTGCACTTCCTACTCCTGAATCCACGCCAGTACTGCAACAAAAGACACTGCAGGTGATGAAGACTCAGCCAGAGAAGGCACACAGCAACCTCAATGCTTCAAGAAAAGAAACCTCTCTAAAAAGTCCTCAGTTTTTTCCTTCTAGTCCCCCACCCCATTCGCCATTAAGTCATGGACATATTCCCAGTGCTATTGTTCTTCCCAATGCCACCCATGACTACAACACATCTTTCTCAAATTCTAATGCACATAAAGCAGACAAAAAGATGCAAAATATCGATCACCCACTGACAAAACCATCAAGCAAAAGAGACCACAGAAGATCTGTTGATTCCAGGAACACCCTGAATGATTTTCTGAAACATTTAAACGAAACTCCTAATAATCCCAAATCAATTATGGGAGACATTCAAGTGGCTCGCCAGACTTTAATGCTGGATCCAATGGGAAATATGTCTGAGATTCCCCCTAAAGTTCCTAACAGGGAGGCATCTTTATACTCTCCTCCATCTACTCTTCCACGAAATAGTCCAACAAAACGGGTGGACGTCCCTACTTCCCCAGCAGTACCAATGACCTCTTTAGAAAGGCAAAGGGGCTATCACAAAAATCCTTCACAAAGGCATTCAATATCTGCCCTTCCTAAAAACTTAAACTCACCAAATGGTGTTTTGTTATCCAGACAGCCTAGCATTAACCGTGGGGGGTACATGCCTCCTGCTACAGGCACAAAGATGGACTACATGCAAGGGACGCCAGTGAGTGTTCACCTACAGCCTTCTTTATCCAGACAAAGTAGTTACACAAGCAGTGGAACCCTTCCTCGCACAGGGATAAAGAGGACACCATCCATAAAACCTGACGTGCCACCAAAACCCTCTTTCGTTCCTCAAACAACTTCAGTCAGACCACTGAACAAATACAGCTACTAGGACTTGTATATTCTATTAGTGTGTGGTATTGACCTGTACAGGTTGTGGGATGATGTTGTGGGAGAGACATAAGACAGAGACTTGCTTGTAATTAAAGAGGACAAAGTGGCCAAAGAAACTGTCTTTACTTCAGCAACATCTATATCTTGCCACACATCACTACAGCAAGATTTGCTAAAATAAACAAAGAAAGATGCTGGTCATTATATTTCTTTTGTTTGGAGCTAAGGAGACATGTAGCACAACAGGAGTGGGGCTACTTTACTGTTCTAACTAGCTGATAAAATACTTGGAAAAAATCTGTAAGCAATTACTTGAAAAATGGGTTCCATTTTAGACTGCCGTTATGGGTGGTCTTCCCATTAAATGTGAACACTTTAGTATGTATGCATTCACCTTGCCTCTTGCACAAATGTCAGAAAAGGGTAATGTCTCAACGAATATCTGGGTTTATAAGCAATTTGCTGAAATTCAGTCTCTGGCCGAACAGTAGCATTGTCTGTCTCCATGTTTGGCATTTTGTTTATGCCACAGATAAAACTGTGTGTGTGTGTGTGTATATGTATGTGTGCGTATGTGTGTATTGTACACACTAGGTGGTACTTAGATTGCCATTGCATCTTTTATGCTGTGGAATTGTTTACATTGATCATGACTGAACAAACAAATGACTCTCTTCCTTCTGCAGTCCATTGGGTTCAGTTTGGAGATAGCTAGAGAGGAACTGTGCATCTCAGTCAACGTTCCAGATAATAGGCATTGCTCAATTTGTAACCCAATGAAAGAGTACAAATCATTCAATTCTAAACTAACTTTATTATGCTGCTATTGAGTCAGGTCTGTACATTTCAAATCTAGCATTTTGGGGTGAGATGGGGGGGAATCTCACTGTATTTCCACAGTTCCTCCATTCAATACCTGGCCACTGTGAATTTGAGCCCCTGTAGTTCTCACTCAGGGCAGCTATCTAGAACACACCAGGCAATGCCTGTATAATAAAAGATCACCTTTTTGTTGCATTTAATAACATCCTACACTCTGATAGACCCTTGTCAATGTAAAGGAGGAAGCACTAATTGGCTGGCAGAAGCAGTGTGAAAACTCAACTGTAGTGCAATCAATTTGTTTATGTTGTGTAATGTAAGTACTTTCTTCAAAGTCATGCAGGTAATGACGATATTCTGTAAATATTATGTGTGAGTTTACCTGAATCTGTGCATTTTGTGCCTTATTCATGCGAATGATAAAAGTACTAAGAAAATCTGTCAAGTGTCCTCAATCCAGCACATCATATTTTCTGCGCGCCAGTTGTAATTCTCTTAACAAGCACCCAAAAAAGATAAAAAGCAGGAATAATTAATGGTAAATAAAGGCAGCCTACAATTCAAGAAGACAGCAGTATTAAATCACCTTGCCATGATAAGCATTCCACTGATCAGGTATAATGTGAAATCAAATGAGGTTTCTAGGGTAATGGAACACCTGCTAAAGTTCGCTAAACCATTTAGTTGGTTTTACAGTATCCACTTGCAGCTGAAGTTCAGCACAGGTGGCTGTTTTAGCTTGCAAACTATACACTACTACATTGTTCATTGACCATAACCCTAGAAATAACCATGGCAGAGAAATACTTATTAATTAGTAAGACAAATCCCTTCAGTCAGTTTCAGAGATGATGGAGATTTAGGTTATATGTCGAGGAAGAGAAAAGGCTAGTCTGAAAACTAGATCACTGTTACAAAACATAGAATAAAGAATAGAACTTGTTCCTCTTTGTTTTCAGGCTGTTTTTGGTCAGGAACTTTTATTTCCCGAGACCTATAGATCCACAATCCTGTGCTCTCTTTTCTTAAAACGTTTCGCAACTAAAACGCTATAGATTAATAAAAGTTAAAAAACAAACTCTAGTCAATCAGCAAATGACAGACTGATTTGAAATCACTTTACAAATATTAATACAGACTTGTGTGAAACCGAAACAAATATATATGAACACTGACATGAACCCTGATAACTTTCTGTAACATTGTGCTGCCTTGTAGATGGTAATGTGAGTTCTATCAGTATTTATGTTGAAATTTCTAACATTCAACCTAGTCATTCTGTTAATTTAATAATAAAAAAAATGCTTTATCCATTTGTGCAAAGGTAAACGCAGATTGTCTCTTTTTTAAATGGTACGGCATAAAAAGTAACCCTAAAAAAGAAGCTGCTCTGTACTACAGAGTACTTTAACATGTATAGGTATCTTGTAAACTGGTATTGTGGATGTGTAAATAATATGTTCTTTGGGTTTTTAACACCGCATGTAAAGTCAAAATAAAATATTCCAATCTATTGAATGTCTATCATTTTGTTATTGACCATATTTATAAAATGTATTGTCCTTCTGACTAAAGAGAAGGAAAAACTCTGCTTGCTTTTAATAGCTTCATTAAGAAACCACAGGGACATCCCTCATCAGCAGTACTGAGTATCACACAGCTTGTAAAAGACTGATGGCATGGCACACAGGTGTACTTCCGTTTTCATAATAGTCTCAAGAGCCTTCATGTCCGCATTAGAGAATGCGTGTGTGCAGACAACTGTCAGACTCCTGAGTTAAATTAAAAACAACTGGTGTATAAAGGGAAGATGCAATACTGTGTCAGATTAGTTCAAATGATTCATTGCACAGATGCATTTAATTTGAAAAACGCACACCACCTCTGAAATCTGTACTGTAACTTGATTTGAGTCTTACAGCTGGCAGACCTGCTTCCTGTAAATCTCTCTCTTTAGTATCTAGTAACCCTTCTCTATTCCATTCCTTATGCAAATCCAGTATACTATTAAGATGGACAGTTTTTCCCGCCATAAATGATTTGCTATGATTTTCAGATCATTAATTACCTGAAATTACTGTATAAGTTATATCAAGAAAGTGGCACCTGAAAGTAGTTTCACTAAAAGCATTTTAAATTTTTTTAAACACATTAGGATGAAAAACCTGGTAACAATGTATTTTTTTAAACCAAAAACAAATTTAGGTTTATTTATGGAAGGTTTTAGCTGATATACATGAAATACAGATTTAAATGTGTAACTGCATTTCCCATATTTGCTCAAAGCACATACATGCTCCATTGTAAAAGTAACTACATGTCAAAAATGACAAATATACCCAAACTTGTTCCTTAATATACACACCTTTTGAAACTTGACTAATTTTCAGTAAGACAGTAATTGTTAAGAATTACTAGATTAGTATGTAAAATACATTTAGTCCCACACAGCGAGATGTTTTGTTCCCAAAATAGCTTTGTTTATTCTATCCTCAAGCCTTCCATCACCACATCTCACACTTTTTTTTTTTTTTTTAAATATTGAACTTTTCCAGATTTCCCAGAGTAATATGCTCTTTGGTGGTACATTATAGAGTGTTATATCACTATGAACTCTCCGTCCTAGATTCCACACACACCATAGCAACCTGGCAAAATGTTTTATTCAACACTGAAATTAGAAGATTGGGGTACAAGAAAAAGATCCTTTCAAAAAACTTAATCAAAGGAAAAAGTGCCACAAACAAAAGAGACTCCAGCACATCATAGCCAGATCCAAAGTATGATCATGCAACTGCAGATCTGGAGTTACTTTGTCTTTTTACCAATGAAGACAAAGCAGTTGTAGGTGGGCTCTCTCTCCCGGAAGGGAATTGAATAAGCAGGAAGGGTTATCTTGACCTTGAATGTTGGGGGTATGTGTGTTTTCAGTGTCTAGAGTGCAATCTCTCTTGAAATAAAAATCACACATGGAGGGATGTAAATAAAAAATAGGAAAAGGGTATTGAAGCTGAAAGGCAGAAAGATGTTTTGCTCAAAAAGTGAACAAGGGGGATTGCACTGAGCCCCCAGATTAAATTTTTAATTCTTGGACACGTGGTTCCCTCAATCTGGGGGCTCGGTGCAGAGGAGAGGCCCAGCACATTTAGCCATCTTCCCTCATCTGTAAGCAATGGGGGGGAGGGTGAAGAGATTCCTCTTCTCCTTTATGTCCCTCTTTCCCAGTTTCCTGAAGAAAAGAAAAATGTAGAAAGTTGAAAAAAAACGCAGCAGACTAAGACTGCGTTCACATGACAATGGGATGGCGGTGGGGAGAGAGAATTTGTGAAAATACTGAGTAACTACATACAGCAAAATTCTGTGCAATTTTAAGAATGTCAGAAAATTGTGTCTTACTAAAAAGCCATTCATATAACGTGGTTTAGAGTTAGAATAGGTGACTGGGGGATCAAGACTGGCATGTCTTAGACCAATCTTTGCCACTGAGTCACTGTGTGACCTTGGGCAAGTGGGCTTAATTGGTTTAACATGTATATTGTGTTTTGAGATCCTCAGATCGAAGTATGATGCTGAGTATTTCAAGTTTCCTTATTTGAATCAAGTTTCCCCTTGACTAAGTTCTGCTTTTTTCTCTACCTCCCATTCTGGGCCTTCTGGGTCTTATTTAATTCCTCCAAGTAAATAAAGGAACAAATCCCACTGAAGGGCACTTTCCTTGGAAAGGTTAGGGGGACATGGGAGGGACTTGTGCTAGTTTCCCCAAGTGTATGCAAATTACATAGGATGGAAAAATATTTTTAAATTAATCAGGACCCACTAGCCTCATAAATACAGCATCTGGCGTTCAATTGGTGCGTGAACTGTAAGTATAAGGACCCTATTGCCATAGATGCAACCAACTGAGTTGGTTTGAAGTTCGAATTTCTTGTTAAAAAAAGATAGCAAGAAAAAAATTTTAAAAACTCTTGAACTGCTTTTTGTTAGCTTGCACTTCACTAGATGGATTAGTGATAACTGTATTTTTACTCTAAAAAATAGCGAACACCAACCAGCTTGGGGAGCCAGATTCTATTCTCATTGTCTGCCACACATTTCTGCTTGTATGCAAGCGCTTTTGTGAATTTTTTGAGACATACTGCATTTTGCTTTCACAGATCTGAAATTATAATCTATCCTGAACCATATACTGTGGGAATGTTTCGACCCTGCCTGAAATGAAATTTAGTGGAAGCTCTGATTTTATTAGTGCTTTCTGAATCCATACAATGACCTGATTTATGGCCTGACTGCTTACTTTTTCCTACAGTCAGACATGCTTTGTGAACTGTTTCTTGAAATGGTAAGTGGATCCACCTAATTGTGCTATCCTGTTAACGTAACTCAACAAACCATGTATGTTACTGGGTGAGGCCCTCCAGGCAGTCAGAGAATCCCCTAGACCCCTGAGTAGTACAGAATTCTTCCCAACATTGGCATGTCTGTTCCTGATGTCAGCCATGGAGAGCTGTATATATTTTCTTGCTCTATTTTGTGTAATACTTGGAGGAGGAGGAAAAGGAGAAGAAAAATAAAATCTACCACATAGAAAAAAGTCTTCTTGGTTGTTGTCAGGAATGGCCCTATCACTCAGCAAGGAGAGAGGTTTACTGTGGGAAAATTTAAATATTAGGAGTACTGCACATTCTTATGGTCCCAATCCTGCAAAAGGAACTGTTAGCACAGACCTTTATCACAAAGCAGAGACCCAAAGATATCAGTCGGACTGCAAAAATATAAAGGGTCACACTAATGGATCCTTTTTTAGAATCAGGCTTAGAAGAAGCATGGTTGGGTTTAAAACATTCTCCAGTATCTCAGTTTAACCACTGTCAGAAAAAGGACAGCAAAATACACTGATTCTTGTTCTGTTCCTGTATGACAATTCTTACAGTGTATACAGCCTCTGATAGACATGGAACAGCCATCTAGCAGGGCAGGGTTTTGTTTTTAAGTGGGTCACTTGGATCACACTTACCTCCCAACTGATCACACATGATAAAATTATAGAGAGGAGAGCTGAGTACATGAGTCTCAACAAAAATATATTAGATGAATGCAACTTCCCTTTCTGAACAGGAAATAGCCAGGAGATCATGATTTTCTCAAAAGTAGTTGTTGGTCAAATGTATTCAAGGAATATCTTCACATTTTTTGTTAAGGGTCGACTGACTATTTTAAATTCAAACTATGTTGTGTAATAATGAATTTCAAATTAGTCACATGGTATGGCTGCTGTTCCATGATTGAGTGAATTCACAAGCACTTCCAACTGTGAGAATTGTTTTTGAGAGTATATGCACGCACACAGAATATGGCTATGTGTGCACAACTTTTAAATTCTCTATGAAAGCACATAATATGAGATATATTGAATTGACAACTTGGGCCCAATCCCACATGCACATAATTTATACACATGAACTCAGTGAGACTCCTTAGGTAAGTAAAGTTAGAAATACACAGAATAGTTTGTGGAATCAGCATCTTTTTAGTACAGTATTTTTGCAGAGAACTTCATGTCTACTAATTACTATATTCTATACCAGGATTTACATACATAGATTACTGCTGAACCTTCAAAACGATCACAATTTTTCAAAATTTCCCCTTTGCAAAAATGAATAGTTTAAAAAATTTGAGAGCTTTTGGGAAAATATCAAAACTGCTCGTTCATGACATTTTCATTTTTTAACTTTAATTGGAAGAGAGATTAATGTAATCATCACTCAGCTTTACCAATTTTTATGAGAGATCTTTTATATTCAACTGTTCCCTTTTCTCATAAAAGTTGAAGTCTTTATCTTCAGGTCTTATATTGAACCATTCTTCCCCAGGCTCAGGGAAATTTGGAAATAGACTATTACTTTTACAACAATAGACAATAATTCTCTTTAACATGCATAAAGTGTGCATCTTTAATTGCAACTTTAAAAGTGCAACTTTAATTTAATTTAATTAACTTCATTGTTCAGTTCCCAGAGGACATAAGCTAATCTTAAAATGCAACTCTATGTGAGTCCTTCACATAAAGTGATATCATGATCAAAATCCAGGTTATGTGAAGTACAGCCAGCTTTGAAGAAGTCGCACGTAATTTCAGAGCTGCTCCATAATTGGGGCTGATAGTCTAGAAAGCTCTCGAAAATTACATTTCCTTTATCCACAGCGTCTGCTCTGGTTTTGACACCTTGTAGGTTTCTGATTATGCATGTGCATTGCTGGAACGTTCAGTCAAAGGGGGATTTTCTCCTCCGAAGGAACAAATGACTCCCTGTAATTCCATTCAGATTTATGGCTACATGGAGCAGAAAACACCCCAAAAGCCCTTAGCTCTGCCCATTGTGAACAGTCTCAGTCCTAAGAGTCAAACAAGTCACACAGGCCACAAAGTATAATCAATTGCCAAAAATATATGTTTTTCACATTTCAAAATAAAACCACTTAGAAACCACTCTTCTGACATACAGGATGATTTTGAACCAACAACCTACAGACCTACAAAGTCCGATATGTTTAAGAATTTTTTTTAATTGTTCAAAGCTGTGGATTCTTTTGACAGGTTTTTGGTTTATTATTGTTGTGGTAGGAGGTTGGTTTTGGAAGGGGTGAGATTTTTAAATATTAATAAGTTCATGCAACTTTTTGTTGTTGTTCAAACCTAAAGATGCTGTCCTGAACTCTAATTTTTTTTCCAGATTTCATAAGTTTGGGCCAGGCCAATAGTATTAATTTTACACAATGTGTGTTAAATCTTGGAAGTTAAATGGAGGCCCATGAGAGTCAAAGTATTTTTAATGTGTAATTTCCCAGTCTTTTTCAAGATGTGCATATATTTGATCCAATAACCAGCAAGGCTGCAAAGGGATCATTAAGGTCTTTTAACTCAGTGAGCATTAAGGGACTCATTAATATGTAGCTAACAGACATGATAGACTGCTGAAGATATCACAGTCTATACGTTATTGTTACACTAACTATCTACTAAAAATTCTTGAGAAAAGGTTACTGCCCACTCAGTCAGTCATTCTTCAAAAAGCACTATACTGTTAATTGTCTCCCTCTACCCCCAAAAATGTACTGGCACTTAGCCACAAAGACCTGTTAAATCCCGTTTTAAAGAACCAAGATGATTTACTTCTGAACCCCAAAACTGCTTTTGAAACCAAACCATTTCCGCCACATCTCAACCTGCAAATGAGAGTGGCCAAGCCTGTTTTTTATTTGACATATAGTAGAGATTACGCCTATGAAGGAACCTGCTGGCCTAAGTGACCACTCCAAAATATTCCCAAAACATACTGCATACAGTTCTTATCCATTTTTATTATAAAGCTATCTGCACTTAGCAACCAACTTTTGTTGGCCACATGAGTGGCCACTTAAGACAGGTTTCACTGAATACATACACATTGGGATTATGCTTGTGGACTGAGACTGAATTCAAGAGAATTAAATATAACCCTCACTACATCACCGGTAAACAGTTCTCCTGGGTATGTATATGAGAACTCTATAAACCCCAGTTATCCCCACTCTTCGCCTTTAACTATAGTCGTGGTTGAAGGTCGTTAAATACACCTGCCATCGCATTCTTAACCATCACTTAAACCCTATGTGCAGAATTATGAAGAGGGGGAGTAACTATTTAAAGACAAACAATCAAGAATTTAAGAGTAAAACATTCAAAGCATCGCACTGACTTTAGCTACATGCTTCCATGCCAAGGGAGCACCAAGTGTTTTTACATCCACTGTGTCTGCAAGAGGCAGAGCTAATGTGCTAGAAACAGAATTTCAGGCTGCAGAATCCCTTCTATTTTAAATCCTCAAGCACAAATATCTTGGTTTATTCCCCAGATATTTAAACACCCTAGAACTGATGCAGCAAATTATTCCTGATCACGCTAGACAGGGATTTATCGACACCACCTGAGTTCTCGTCATGATAGGCTGCCTTATCCTGAGTAGCCACACTTTGTTCTTGTTACGTAAACAAGACTGGCCCACTGAAAAGTCCCCCGTGCACTTTATATTAGGTACTGGACTCAAATGAGCATTTCAATTAGATTCATTAAGGAAGTTATTACTTGTTAATTGACTAGCAGCAGACTGCTAAGGATCACTTATTGAGGTCTACTAAGTATGTAAGAGAGAAATCTACTCCTTGTGTAATTCCATCAACAATAAACTAGTGTAATTAGATTCTTACTAACAAACTCAAATTGCCAGGAATGTTGAAGCAGATAATTGGCACTTACTACAGGTATCTTCTTCAGTTAGTGCAATATCAATTAACACACTTATAAATGCCAGTTTAAACTCTTAAATAATTAATACCAATGGATTGTGGGTCACCTGGTTAAATACTGTTTAAATATTTAAACTTTCATATTAAAAAAAATTGAATATAACTCTTACAAATACAACTGCTCTTTTTAAATACTACATACCATATACTATGGTACTACTTTGGATTTCAACAGCACCTTCTATCACAGGATCTCAGATCTCTTGGCAATATGAACAAATTAAGTCCCTTGTATAGATAGGAAGTCTCCTTATGGAGAAACTGAGGCAGAGAGAAACTCAGTGACTCACCCAAGATTCAGAAGGATTGTGGCAGCTCTTGAGTAAAGGCCAGTAGATTCAGGGTATGCCTGCACAGTAGAGTAAACTGATGGTAGTGTCAGTAGGTATACCCATACTAGGCTTTTATCTTGCTTGCAAAAGTAACAATAATGAAGACATGGTGGCAGACTTCAGTGCAAGCTACCCTACTCATGCTACAATCTTTCTTCATTTGTTGTGCTACCCTCTGTTAGAACCTTTCAAATAATTTCTGTTGCTTTCCACTAGTTTCACTGGCCCCAGGAACCAGTACACCAAATAAATATACCTCTTGGTTCTAAAGTCTAGCTGGGTTACTAGAACAAGTTGGACATTTTCAACTGGAATTTCTGCTCAGGAGAGGCGGGAACTGAACCCTCCTCCCTTTCTCCTGATCCTGTACTTCAGCCACACAACCATCCTTTCTCCTAGGGCGCTAACTCCTGGTGTGAAATGAGAACACCTGCGCTTTCTGTTTGAGCTCATCCCGGTTTTGGCTACAGGAATGGACCATTTGGACAATGAACACAGATGCTTTTGGAGGATCCACATCTATCAATGTCCTTTTATATCATGAAATCACCTGCACCACCCCACAGACTGCTGCTCCCCTGTGATTCACTATTTAGGCTTGGTCTACTCAAACATTTGGCCGGAATTGCCTTGTTGGAGGCAGGAGAGAGTGTGAAAATCTTTTTTTGTTTGGTGGGGGCATTAATATACCAGGAAAACCCCCTAGGCAGTAAGGCTTACTTTGCTTGGGGACCTGGTATAAGCTACACCAGAAATAATTTTTTTTTTTTTGCTGGTATAAATTGCATCTACACTAGAAGGCAGGGAGTGTAGACAAAAGTCTTAGACTGTAAACTTTGCAGGGCAGGAACCATCTTTTTGTTCTGTGTTTGTACAGTGCCTAGAATAATAAGGTCCTGGTCCATGACTAGGGCTCTTAGGTGCTGCTGCAGCAATAAGAATAATTCAAACTTCCAGAGCCCCAGAGAGATGGTGCCCGAATCCCTCTCACAGAACTCGCCCACATTCTTCTACTAACAATCTTCTATCTACACCAATTCAGTTGTCAAAATGCACCCCTAGCCCAGTGTGGCTTTGTGGGTAATCAGTATCTGCCTGGAGCCCAGCATATCTCACTTCACACAAAGGCCCCCCAAAACCTAAGGCTGGCTCTGTATCCTTCTAATCCCTGAAGAGCCTGAAAGTATTTGAAGGATGGTTGAGTTCTGTATGAAGTACGTAGAATCTAGGTAATTGGGGGAAAGGCAATCTTTAAATAATAAACACCACACTCTCCAACATGCTTTTTAAAGCTTCAGTCCTCTTCTAATTTAATGTTTGAGATGCTATTCTAGTCCTTTGGAAGCCTTTTCCCTCTCCACTGGCAATGATAGTCTGTCTTCCAAGACATTTGAATAATGTCTCTGTTCCTCTTGTAACATCTTCCTTGACTACTCCTCATGCATAATAATGCTAATAATCTTGCAGCTTTCAGTGACATTTTTCTTCCCTTAAGTGAATGCCTAGTTTTATGCAGGGTTGTTTTGTTCAGTGCCTTGTCTTCTGCATGTCTTTTTCTATTAAATGGTGTACCTGTGCACACACACGAGTCTGTTTATTATTTTCCATTCTGAGTTGATTATGCTGCATTTATTAGTATACAGGTGAAACAGATTAATAGATTATTTATGTTATTTAAATTGCAGCAATGCCTAAAGGGCCCAATCAAGATTAGGGCACCACTGTATTGTGTTCTTTATGAACGATATGAAGCCATAATCCATGTTCTGAAGACCTCATACTATATAATTAACCAGGGACCTTTTGTATGTGAAATGAACTTGACCCTCAGTAAACTATACGTCATGAAGTACTGTGCAACGCTGTACCAGTCCAGAACTGTATGTTTTATACTATACCATCAGCATGGATTTCCAAAGCTCCTTTCCTCAGAGATTAATTCAGCTTCACAACACTCCAATAATGTAGGCAAATACTGCCCCCATTTTTCAGATGGGAAACTGGGGCACAGAGGTTGAGTGAGAGAGTGGTAGAGCTGGGAATGAAACCAAGAACTCAATTCCTAGTTCTATGCACTAACCACTAAACAACGATGTTTCCTCCCTCAGGTAATAAGCTAATGTTCTTTAGGTTTCTAAGAAATCTTTAAATACCTTCCTAGTAATCATTAACTGTTAGAAGTAGCTTTTGTCTCATGTGAAGGGTTTTGTTAGAGTCTCACGGTTTCTAAAGTTTCTCCATAATCCAAATCCCCATATGTCAATGTCCATGTAAGTGCATTTGATTTGAATGATATTAACAGTATGGACTTAATGGATGGCTTCAGTGGAGTTACACCAGGGTTGAATTTTGCCTAGGGCCTTCAATTTATTACAAAGACTACTACCCCTGCTAACCTGAATACAGTTTAGAATCCAGATGATGAGACAATGGTCTGCAAATCACACACCTCAGGCCCACCTATGTTTTATCATCATTCCTTCCAATGTTTCTAATGTAGTAACTGTAAAACCTGTCTGTGTAAAAACCCTGAGGAGCCATTTACATCCCCAGAGAATAGGCCCCTTTTTAAAAATAAATCATGAAACAAAGTTGCATGCCATGTCCTCAAAAACAGAGTCAGAGTTATGTGCCATTAAACATAAAAGACATCTTAGAAAAACATCTTAGAAAAAGGGTGACAAACACAGACATGTTCAGAACTGCTAACATGATTATAGCAAGTGCTGTAATAGTCATTGCTTTTCTTTGGAATTGATGTTAACAAGTAAAGCATTTTACTTGTCTTTGTTTACTGGAGCAATATAAATACTGCATGAACTGCATTTCCTTGCCATCTAAGCATTGTGTACATGATGGCAGCTTGTTCTAACAACAGTGTTTACAATTTCAAAAGAGTTGAAAGCCCAGCAGTGGAGGAGGAGGGCTTGGGGTCTTATTTACATGTGAAATGTGTTGTTCTTTAAAAAGCTGAATAAACCTCCAGTACTGCACCCCTAATTCTTCCCGAGATTTGCAATGCAGTACAGATCTTAAGTGACTTAGGAGCCTATATTTTTAAAAGTGACAGGCATTTGTGGATTCACAAGAGGGAATCAGGCATCTAACTGCCATTTAAAGGCATCCTAGGTCCAACATTTACTTGTCACCGGTACTCACATAACCCCTCGCTCAGCTGCCACTTAACCCTGTAATCATCTGAAGGTTCTAGGCATGTAAGTTCCACCATTAAGGTGCACAAGGCACCTACATTTCTACTGCCAGGCGTCCTGACACTGCCCGATACAAAACTCACACCTAAGCATTCCCCAGCCTCTCTCACCTTCACTGCCTGTTCCAGTAGATCTGGATCTGCTCTGAGCAGAGGCTGCTCTAGCTATAGACAGCTGCCAGCCCTCCGCCGCCATCATGACAGAGGCACAGCAGCTACTAAATTTCAAATAAAATAGTGCGATTATTACAATGAGCTATTTAACAACAAACAACAGCAACAAGCTACTATTACAACAAACTACGGCAACAAGCCATCTGCCAGCCCAGGCCTATGGGGAAAGGGCAGCAGATTGTCTAAGAGCAGCCACTGGTTTTGAGTACACCTAAAACAGCTGGAGAAGGAGCCCCCTCTTTTATAACCATTAGTGTCTTGCTTAGAGGGCTCACCCAGGAGGTGGGAGACAGCATCAATTCCCCTCTATGCCTGATAAGGACCAGGGTGTCTCTGATGGCCCAGGAGGGCATCTTAACCACTGGGATAGAGAGTCATTCTGATTCGCTTGCTGGCCCAAATTTGATGAGCTTTGGATCAGGCCCTTAGAGAACTTTCATAGAACACCACAAAATAAACTGACCCATCTAAAAATGAAACAGACATTATGCATATTAAGCAATACACAGAACAAATATTCCACAGCAGCAAGCAAAGAGCGGAGCACAGAGATGAGCTTTGCATTATGCTTGGCATGGGATGGGGAATGAGTTGTGGGGCCATCCACTGCAAAAGCCATTTTATCAGTCCCCCTATCTCCCAAAAGTAGACACTTTTGCCAAGACATCAAGAGCTGATTTCAACTTAACTGCTCCAATATGGGCATGATGGACAGGTCCAGTTCTGCAGCCAAAAGCTGCAAGCAGGCTGGAGTCCCATTGTTAGGATCTATGGAGCCAAAGGAAATGAAATTATTTTAATATTTTTGTTCAATGGTTGAGCCAGCTCAGTGAAATATATTTCTATAGGATCTCATTCTCTCTCTTTTAATCACGCCAAAGAGATGTTGTCCTGTGTGCAGTTCTAGGCGCTGCATTTTGGGAAAGATGTGGACAAATTGGAGAAAGTCCAGAGGAGAGCAACAAAAATGATTCAAGGTCTAGAAAACATGACCTACAAGGAAAGATTAAAAAATTGGATTTGTTTCATCTGGAGAGGAGAAGACGGAAGGGGGGACATAACAGTCTTCAAGTAAGTTAAAAGTTGTTATAAAGAGGAGGGTGATAAATTGTTCTCCTTTGGACAAGTACTAATGGGCTTCAATTGCAGCAAGGGAGATTTAAGCTAGACATTAGGAACAACTTCTTAACTGTAAGTGTAGTTAAGCACCGGAACAAGTTACCTAGGGAATCGCCATCATCGGAGGTTTTTAAAAAGAGGTTAGACAAACACCTGTCAGAGATGGTCTAGATAATACCTAGTCCTGCTTCAGTGCAGGGGACTTGACTAAATGACTTATCAAGGTCCCTTCCAGGCCTACACTTCTATGATTCTGCTATCTTGCTGAAACACTAGTTCTGATTTCCCATTTCATATGGGAAGCAAAACAAGATAATGAAATGCACAAGTGCAGTTGTTCCATTTGGCTAACATAAACAGGGCTGTGCTCCGTAGATTAGTGGATGAAATTTTAGCACCAAGGACCACCAAGCAGAGGGCAGCAGCTGGCAAAAAAAAAAAAAAATCTATTATAAAGCAATTTTCATGAGGTTTACAGAAGAACAGGAAACTGCAAATGGAAGAATGCAGCAAAGGGAATTCTAACAGGTTGTACATTGTCAGTGCTTCTCTTTCCAACTGCAGTGAACCAGCTAATGTAATGCAAAGGGCCATGCAGTCCAAACACCAGAGAAGTAAGACAGCCCCTAAGGAGGGTGTCTCTGGATGATATAATTTTAATATGGTGGATTTAAATGGTGATTCGCTAGTCAATGTATATTAGAAAAAGTATTGGAACAGTGTAAAATGAAGTGTAAAGCATCAAGATCTAGCCCCGTGTCTGGTGTTGCATGTCAAAAAAGTAATGAAAAGATTCAAGTTAAGGAGCTTTACGGTAAAAGAGATGGATTTATAAAAGGAACAGATGAGTAATCTTGATAAACATATATAAATAGGAGAAAAAAGTTCTGATGGTTAGAAAGCAAGAACAACAAACAGGCCAAGGAGTTCTGGAGATGAAATGTTCTTTACTGGATCTGGGAGAGAAATAAACCAAAAAGCAGCTAAACTGCAGCCCATGCTATTTGCAAATATGTAACAAGGAGGCTGAAAATAGATACAATGACAGCTGCAGCCTAATTGATAGGAGACTTGCCTAACAGGTTGTCAGACTGCTGTGTGGCTTTAGTCCAGGCCATGTGGCTGGAGGCACAATGTTAGAAATCCTGACAAACGTTTACTAAAAAATAAATAATTTTTTTCCAGGGCAAAGGGAAATATGGCTCCAAGTAACTAGTCACAGTATTGTGTTAGATCTCTAGGAAAGTGTACAGCTGAGAGTGTGATAGTCCCCCCCCAAGGCCCATGTGATAGACACAGGCAGCCTGCTAAGTAATTTTATAATGGTTGCTGTCTTGCCAGGGGCATTGGCTCTGGGTGTGTGAGAGCATAATGTTGCAGGGGCGAAGAAAATAACTTCCAAATTAGCGAAGAGCACAATCAAAGAGTTGACTGACCAGACGAGAAAGTGAGATGTGAGATATGAATACAGAAATGCTCAATGGGATGGGAGTAGTGGGGAGGGGAAAAAAATCACAGGTGAGAGTCTGAAGAAAGTAGAACAGAGGAAATTGACTCCATTTTCCCTGTGGCTATTGGGAATGCGTGTAGGACTATTTGACCACTGTAGATGGGATGTAGTGGGAGGTGGCAGAAGGTAGAGGGCAGATAGGTTTTTGGGCCCTGTACTCAGCACATCAGCATTCCCGAAGAACTATTCCCAGCGGAGGGGGATGCTGGATAAAGTTTAGGGTGTGTGTGGTGGGTATTGGTTTTTTTTTTAAGCAGAAATATGCTCAGGGCAGGGAAGGTTGAAGACAGGACCTCTGGACCACAGCCCTGAGGTCAGCAGTAAGGGCAAGGCAGCCATCAGCCTCACTCAAGAGCCACCAGCCTCATCTGAGGCAATGATAAAAGAATTTTGCAGTGAGAAGAAGGCCACAGTCCATTCCGGAGAAAGTCCTTCGGCGCTAGCTGGAATGCTCTGTTTAAGAGGTTCAAGTGTGGTGGATCTGGACCCTGTGAGAAAACTCACCAGCTTCCTGCAGCTAATCTGACATGCTAACCAGAGAGTTTTGTCACATACTACTTAGGCCGGGATTGTCATTTTGTTATGTCTGCACACAGTGGGGCCTTGAACCATGACTGGTTAATCATGGTACCATACCATACAATACTACTGCCAACACTTAAATAAACAAACGTCCTGAACACAAACAATCCAGTGCCTGAATTTAATACCCACAAAACCACCAAGGAGATCATAGAGGAAATAAACTCCACTAGTTAACTACAGATACTTTCCATTCATATACCTTTTAAAATCCTCACCTTTTACCTCACCTCATATTTACTTGTGGTTACAATACTTCACTACCCAGGACAAATCAAACTCATACTAATAAGTAGTTAGGTGCAGATGCTCTGCTGATTAACCTGATTTTACTCCTAAAATACCTAATTATATAACTAATTTGAAAATGAATGTTAGGATTAATGCTTGATTGACTCACTGGCAGTCTCCAAGGAGTTTATGAGGGATCCATCAGCTGAACCATGTTTGCAAGAAATAATCTAGTAATTTCAACTAACGAATAAATTCATAAAAATTAAAGTCTCTGCAAAATGAAAAAAGGATAAAAATCATAGAATGAAGAACTGGTTGAGAAACAGTTCACTCTCCTCTACAGAGAAATGACTAAATAAGGTCTTAAATACATCTGAGCCCTGAATCATATCTTTATGGGTATTTTTTTCAAAGTAATATATGGGGATCTAATCTTGGGGCTCCCATTAAAATCAATGGGACAATCACATGCCTACAACTCCATGAAGCACTTTGGAGACGTGCATCTCAGCATTTAGCAGGATGTATGGACAGGCTCATCAAAAGAAGTGCAAGACAGCTAGTCACAGGCTAGAGGAGTCTGGATGACAGCAGTTCACAGCAGCCAAGAGCGCTCTATTTAACTGAGGTACTGTCAGAACTAGATTTGAGAGCTAGGTTTTTGTGCTGGTGTTTTTTAAATCCCCATGCGCTGATCAGAATTGTTCTCTGAAGAACAAATGCGAGGAGAGTTTCTCCTATGATTACTCCATTTATTTTTCAGCAACACAGTTTCCAGGGCTTTTTAGAATTTAAAATAAAGCACAAATTCAGTGTAAGGGAGAATTATAGCACAAGTCAGTAACAAAAGCTACTTACCAGAATTTGAGTCAAATTCTCAAGAGATTTCTGATCAGCGAGTGCCTTTGGGAGTAGTTAGACAGGCAGATGCCATTTGGTCCATATACAAATACCATTTTATGCAATCAGACAAAGCACAAGTCTTTTGAAGAACAGCAATTAATAATGAGCCTATATCATTATAGCCTATACCATTATAGCCTATACCATGAGCCCAAACAACCCTGAACTGGGCATGTTTTAAGAGTACTGTATTAAATCTGGGCACTGAACAAACCAGACAAGACTATACAGCTCATGTCCAGCCCCAGATCTGACCCCAAATTTCAGTTAACCCTATCTTTATAATGAGTCCTAACAAAACCCCAGATCTGGACTTTGAGAAGTTTGAAATTCTGATTCAGATCTGAATTCAGCAACTTTGGCCCATTACTCAAGGCAATTTAACATACTGCAGTGGGAAAGTAAGGTCATTATTGAAAACGAACTGGTTTTTTGGCTTACACATCTAAGTGTCTGCCATTCATTCTCTTCCCTCACACATCCATCCTTGCACTGGAAATTAGAGACTTAACTTCTCAAACAAAATAATGCTTTTTTCCAAAAAAGCATGAGAGAGACGGTGACATTAACAATCAGATCCTGCTCCCATTAAAGTTAATGGTAAAAGTCCTAATGACTTTAATGGAATCAGGATCGAGCCCTATAACAATCTCCCCCCTCCCCTTCCAAGTCAGACATGTTATATTCTGATGCTCTTTTGTGTGACTTCAATAGACATTAAAAAGCATCAACAACTCTTTCAATTCATTAAACGCCACCCTTAATAGCAGCCTCATGCACCCCTGTGGCTCAGGACACTGAATAACTGACCCCTTTCATCAAACCGTTTTAATCATAAGTTTGCATGGCAGAACTACAGGTCAGGTTTAGATCTCAGCACATAGTGTGAGTGAGGAGTTATTTGCAAGGGCATACTAGTCAAATGCTCCACGGTGCTAGAGAAAATGGCATGGTTACAGAATGTAAAGGAATTACTGCTTCTTTACAGCCAGCCCACTTCAGAAGAAATCTCTGTAGGAAATAGTGTAGAATCATTTTCTGATTAAGCAAACCACTCACAAAAGAACTTGATTATTGATAGAGAAAGACAGATGGGAGGGGGAGAACAGTAAAGGGGATACTTGACCCAAGAAGTCCACACAGCCAAGCAGATCATCAAATATTGTTGCCCTTTTTGCCCCCAGTGATTAGCTAATATTCAGGGCCTTGCCCGGCATTTCCATTAGGAAGAGAAATGGATGGAGTCAGGTATTTCTTGGGTGCAATCCTGTTTATTTACAAAGAATGAACACAAAGGCCTATTTCACGGAACACAGTAAGAATCAAACAGTAAGCAATTTCCTTGTTCAGAAATCCAAGCCTGCTTCCAGCTAGCACTGTACACAAAAGAACCTCTCCCCCAAGGCCATGGTACCAATGTTTCTCTGGCTTTCCCCTGCTCGCTCTCTGCTTCTGTCCACTTAGGCAAAAATAGAGCTATTATATTGTTAATCCCAAATGCTGACTTTGTAATCAGATCCCAGGGAAACCCCTTGGCCTGCATGGCTCAGTGATTGTCTACACATGGGGTAGTTCTAGAATAGCTATTCTCAAATAATTCCACGGTGAACACTCTTATTCTGGAATAGGAGTGTCCACATTTGGAGTTATTCAGGAATAGGTAGCTATCATGCTTGTAATTCACACCCTAATTTAATCCACATTAACTTTCAAGCATAGACAAGATCTCCGCTTCTACTCCAGTCCTGCCATGCTCCTCTGTGATTTGAGCTGTGGCTTGTCTTGATTCAGCTATCACTAAACAAAGGGGAATTTAATTGTTCACTCATTTGGGCAGAATGAAATATAGCTACCATATTTCCAAGACACACTTACTGGCTGATACCAACAAAACAGCCTAACAATATTGTCACTAAACTATTGCCTAAAACTCTGGCGTGATGGGTCAACACCACTCCTTTGGGATGATGGAACTTTTAACCTAAAGGGTAAAGATCATCTGTGGGGGGGAGAGTTCTTCTCAGGGATCGGTCCAAGACTGTTGAATAAGCTCCCACAAAAACTAAACATCATCACAAACCTCACCACCTTCCACTCCAAGTCAAGGCACACTTCTAACAGTAAACAAACAGCAGCACGTACATTACAAAAACAAACCTCAAATCAAGTTAAAACACTCTACTGCACACACGATTCCCCTGGGGAGAAAAAGAGAAAATGAACCACACGTGGCAGATGTTAGGCATGTCACTTAATGCACTACTGGAAGGCACTCAGATACCTTGGAGATGAAGAACCAGTGTAAGAATCTATTAGAATAGAATGGATTGCTAACATACTTTAATCATGGCTGAGCCACTGTGCCTTAACATCATTCAATGCCAGATGCTGCAGCCCTTACTCACGCAGGAGTCCAAAAGGACCCAGATATAAGCAAACATTCAATCTGCACTCCTTGCCAAATACATACACTCCTGCATCTATCTGCAATATAAAAAAGGTATATGGATCCTGCAGGCCAATTCACCGTTGTCTTGTATCTGAGAACTGGGTAAATTAAAAGGCTTTCATTTCACTCTGTCTTTGCACTATTGCAAGTGAGCACACAATGCAAATCAGGCCCTCTCTTCATTCTGTTGTGGGTATGTATGTAACGCCCTACTGTCTGGGTGAAGTATACTGTGCTATGAACTGATCTACAGAATGAATCGATCAGTTTTGTAGAGCTGAGTTTTAATTATTCTTATCTAGGGGTTGTTTATTAAATTCCATTATTTTATTTAATCAGGTTAAATAATAGTTGCCCAGTCAAGGGAAGTTATTGTATACATTTCTGACAATACAGACATGCTAAGATACAAAGCTATGCAAAACAGAGATTAAATTAATTTCAGGTTAAATCACAATTGGAAGAAAGCTTTCCCTACCTTTATTTGTACTGGTTTTTCTAGGACACAAAATGTTCAGCTAAGGAGTACATAAATCAGAACTGATAGAAGAACAGAGATTATAGTTTGCTGGAAGACTTCAAGCACTCCCCGTAAAGATGTATATTAAGCATATATGCTAAATAACTAGCGCTGAATACCGTATGATTTACATGTTAATAGATGCAACTAATAACTCATTAGTGAACAATTACAATTATTATTTATTGAGAGTCAATAACGCACTAGGTGCTGCAGAAAGCAAGAGACAGCCCTTGCCCCAGTGAGGTTAGAATACAAAGATTTGATCTTTAGGCCCCTACTGCAGGCTTCAGTGGGACTACTCGTATGAACAAGATGAGCAGGGCTTGGCTGAGAATGAACATGGAAAAACGCAGCCTAAAAGAAGGAGTTCTCAGAAATGCCTAAGGCTGCAGAAGTGAGGCATTACAATGAATGTTCTGATGTTACCTTAGCACACAGCCATCTCAACCATCACTGGGACAATGCTGGGAGTTGCCTTAACCATATGC
>ML675644.1:4978178-5032750 GCA_007922155.1 Mesoclemmys tuberculata
TCTCAACCATCACTGGGACAATGCTGGGAGTTGCCTTAACCATATGCACTGAAACCTTTTGAACAGAGTCGATTACTCCCATTTCACATACTACCAATTGCAATGAGGCAGCATGGTCTATAGGTCAGCACAGAACAGAAAGTTCCAGTCCTGTCTGTGCCATGGCTATGCTGTGATCTTTGTCAACCCACTTAAACTCGCTGTGTTTCAGTTTCCCATCCATAACAGAGTCACAGCAGTGCTTACCTCCCTTTAGAAAGTGCTTTGGGGCCATCAGATGAAATCTAAACCTAAAATGCACATCATTGTTAAACCGTACAAAAATCATTTTTACAGCAGTTGTATGGATGAAGAATTTATAGAAATGTACCAAAAAAAAGTTTTTCTTCCTTTTCAAAATTCTTAATTTGTTTCAGATACTTGAGTTTTTTGAGAGTCTGGCATAACTACATGATTATGTATTACTATTCTAATAAACAAACAAGTTCAAGGTATTCTAATTTACAACAGTAACTTATTATGTATGGTATGATGATTCAATCATAAATCTCTAAAAATAAATTACCATATTTCCTAAAAAAACCTCTTGCTTATTCAAACTCAAGGTGATTTTCTCTCCATTTGTCAGTTCATTTAACCCTTATCTTGCTGCAAGCTTTAATCTTTTTGCACATTTCCATTTCAGCAGTATCATCCTTTCAGCAATTGCATTTGCTCTTAGTAGAAAATTTCTTTTGTGATTCATTTATATTCTAGGGACTGCTCAGGTCACCTAGTGCAAATATTTTCAGATCACTGGGGACGCTGCCGTCTGGAATCACATTCACTATTTCCTACCATTTCCCAAAATGAATATACTATGTATGGGATTTTGAGAAAAACCTGGTTGTCATTCATCTCATTTTTAACTACGGAAGCAAAAACACACAGTAAATGAAGTCTGATTTGCATGAAATTGTGCATGCCCGTATATCTTGGTAATAATCTAGGGAACGGACATTCTTTGAGCTCTGCCGCTCATATTTTCTGTTTTTAATTCATTTTCTCTGTCATTTTCAATATATTTCTCAGTAGAATTCAGGAAACAATACAGGAGGGTTCCCTTAAGTTAACACCAGCTAGTTCACATGGTTTCTAACCCAAAACAGCACAGGTGAGTAGCAACAGTAGGTACCTCCCTTATATTTTTAAGGTACTGGGTTCATAGGCTATGGAACTTGTATTTTAATTAACAAATGCAAATAGCACAATCTGTTCTAAAACCATGGGGAGGAAGCAATATGTAGTTGAAACATTCGAGAGCAATGCACATCAGAGCTGAGTGAAATATTTCAGGCAAAACCTTTTTTTGTCAACAAATGCTGATTTGAGACAACTGAAACACTTTGCAAATTTGTGCTGAACTCACCAAACTGGTTTGGCTGAAAAAGACCTTTAAACAACATCCAAAAAAAAAGTGAAATGGGTCATTTTGATATTTTTAAAATTAAAAATTTCAGTTTTTCTATTTGAAATGACTTTTTCTTTTGAAATTTGCTTCCATTTTATAAAAAAGTAAAGGAAATATTTTGAAAATGTTAACAAAAGTAAAACAAAATATTTCAGTCACCCTGAGACAAAATTTTTTTTTGATTTTTTGATTTGCCAAAACAATCTCGGATTGACGCAAAATGATTTTGATGCTTTTTTTTTTAAGATCAGTAAGCAAACTGAAAAAACTCATACAGCTCTAAGTCTCATAGCATGTTTTCGTTCTGTGAGCATGACAATACATGCTTGAACTTTAGTCTAAAATTCGGACCTTTCTTCTAAACTGGGTGTGCTGTGATGAATTGTTACTCTTTTAGATTGGATGTAGATGATTAGCAGCACAGTCATCAGAGACTTTCCTATGATAGGATTTGGAGCCAGCAGTAAGCCAGTTTTCAGGAGTCAACCAAGCAATAGATGGAAGCAGAAAAATATTTCCATTGTTTCTAACACTACTGCTAACCTACTGGCTGCGGATGCCACTGACTCAGCAGACATGGGCTGAACAACAATGGTTTCAAGTCTTGAACCTTTTAAGATCTTATGAACTGGCGGGCAGTCAATGTTTCCTTATTCCAATTATTTAATCCCGAAAATGCTCTTTTCTTTCCAGTTCCCCATGTATAAGGCGGCGATACTCAGACTGAGGCTCACGAGCTGCAAGTGGCTCTTTAATGTGTCTCCTGCGGCTTTTTGCAGCACACGATATTAAAACACTGAGTGATTTAATTATTAACCAATCATTGTTATTAACGAATCAGGATGCTTTTACTATGTTATTAACCAACTGTAGTTGATAAAATAATAATACTCGGTCAGTCATTTTGCTGAAAGAATTATATTATCTATAGCTAAAGTATTTCCCCTGTCATGCTGTTTAAATATGACTATGTAGTACAATAGTAAATGAAACAATGAATTCACACTCCTGGGGCTCTTTCAGATCCCACTCAGTCCTTGCATGCCTTAGCGAGCAGAATTTGAACATCCTGCAGTTTACTGTCTGTCTGGGGG
The DNA here is from genome assembly GCA_007922155.1 of Mesoclemmys tuberculata. Taxonomy (NCBI): domain Eukaryota; kingdom Metazoa; phylum Chordata; order Testudines; family Chelidae; genus Mesoclemmys; species Mesoclemmys tuberculata. The sequence continues at coordinate 4,980,723 of ML675644.1, forward strand.
TTGTTCAAACATTTCAGGGCACTTTTGTCAGGGTAGTGACTTGCCCCAGGGTCCTGTGATAAAACCTCCCCCTCTCTCCACTCTTTCACAACATGCTGGGTGCTAGCTCTCTGGTGCCCCAGATGGGAAGTGCTCTATCAAGGTAAAACGGCAGATTATTAGAGGTGCCTGCCATCTCCAGATAAATGTAATATGTCAACAAGTAGACATATGAGCTTGCGTCTTTTCATCTGACAGCACTCTATCCAGAATAAAAACTTTATCCAGAGCCAGTCCCCTATTTCTGTGTGTTTTAATGAAAAAAAAATTCTCCTTAGCTTGATAGTCCCGGTTTCACAGCTGGTGCCTTGCTCTCTGGGTTGATCCAGAGGTTATTGATTCCACTTTCACGCTGGCCTGAGCTAGAGTCAAACACAGCACCAGAGTGGGGAGGTAGCCTAGTAGCAGGAATTCTGCCTAACATTTTTCTTCTAAGGGTGTGTCTACACCGCAGCAAGGAGTGGGCCTTCGAGCCTGGACAGACAGATGTGTGCTAGCCGGACTTCAGCTAGTGAGCTAATAATAACGGTGTGAACATTGCAGCTCTGGCAGAGACTCAGGCTAGCCACCCAAGCTCAGGCCCAAGGGACTAGGTGGGCTTGAAAGCCCAAGCTGCTGCACATGTTACTGCCTGAGCCACCGCATCTATAGTGCTATTTTTAGCATGCGAGCTTGAGCCCTGCTAGCACCAGTCTGTCTACCCAAGCTGGGAGGCTGGCTCCCTACTGCAGTGTAGATGTACTCTCGGGTCTAACCAACACCAGAGACATTTAGAAAATTTTCCTACAGTTGCAACATTGGGAGCCCTAATGTAGATGGGCTCTGGGCCACTGACATGGTTTTCAGCACCATGTGGACTAGGCTTATCCCCAGTAGGTTAGAAGATATGGTGCTGAACACTGTGTCAAAGCAGCCCAAGCCTCACCTGAGCTAGGGTGCTCAGTGCTGCTAACACCAATGACACCAAACTAGTGTTGGCAATAGTGCGAAACTTTACTAACGTTTCCCTAGTGTAGCCTGGGCCTGAGAAAAGAAATATTTCCCGCACCACATCCCTCTTGTGGGAGCAGGGTTTGGAGATTCCCATGTCTTACTCCCACTGCTGGGGGTGGGAACTATAAAGCTGCTGGCAAGCAGGGGCAAAGACTGGAATGACCAGATCTAGAGAAAGCAAAGCCAAGGCAGCAGAAGGGGCAATACCTTGCTCTCTGCAAGTTCTGGGCTTTTGGTCTCGGAGTGGCAAGAGTTAATTAAAAACAGAAATAAACTATTTAAAATATTAAGAGATTTTCCCTCAAATCACAGAAAGCCCTAAATGGATTGTCTCTTTTCATAAGTGACGCTATTCCCAGACCGGAGCGAAACAGACATCTGCTTGATACAGCATGTTAGCAAAGAGATCAGGAGAAACTAAATATAGCTAAAAGGGAGAAAAAATAAGAGGTGAGGAGGAGAACTTAAATTTTTTGCAAAACTACACTATGTTCTGCTGGGCCATAGCCAGCCTCTGAAAGAACTTTATGTTCATATTTTCTATAGTTTCCCAGCTGGATAGAACATAGCCTGACTCTAGAACTGCATTTATCAATTTTATGTACATGATCCACATCATCAATACAAGATGTGCCTTTCAACAAAGAAATGTCTCACTATAGGTGATAACAAAAGAACAGGACCCCCTCCCCCTCATGTATTTGAGATCAGTCACTGACTCAAACACAGAAAACATCAGGAATTCCCAGGGACCGATGGCGAAAGGTATATTCCTATGGTTTCAGGCATATATACTGTATTCTGTCCCTAATCCTTTCATACTCAGCTTGATTTATTAGTCTCACTCAGCATTCTATCTTGTAGACCTGTCAGAAGAGCACAGTGGGATGAAACAGCTGGTAAATTTGCTCAAATTCTATTATGAAATATCTTCAATTCAATTTTCAATGTAAAGTAAACAAGTCATTGTCTCTAAAAAGGGATTCACCTCGCTGTCAGAAAACACTGGCAATCAGCAATAAGACATTAGGTCTTTGTTAGAGCTGTCAAGTGAGAATACTTCCTACTGTGAACCTCTATTTTGGACAGATGGTCATGAGACTCTGCTGCTTCAACGGAAACACTCATTCACAGAAAGGTGTTTTGTTTTTACTTTCTCACTTCTGTGCAATGACATTTGTTTACCTCCATATCTGAACGTTACAAACTGGGATGTAGGAAGAGAAAATTGGGAAACTCGCACTCCAGAGTAGGAAAATCATAAGCATGCTGTTAAATAGCTAGAGACTGTCCATCCTCAGCCATGAACATGTGATAATTATACGGCCTGCACAATATGCATCTGCAAAAAACTAAAATTCCCCTGAGCACAGAGGTGGCACTGGTTCCTTGTTTAGGCAAATCCACTGTGAAATCCTTCACATAATCCCTCCTGGCTGATGGCAAGGAAAGGAGGAGAGAAGTCACTATTCCAGTCCATACACTGGAATAGCATCCATACAGAGGCTGTTCTTCTATTCTGCAGGCTATCAATTAAGAAAGGATGAATTCCAACCTCTATCCATCAGTCAAGCTGTGAGTGGGAAAAAGCTGAATTTCACACAACATGGACTCTTTAGCTATTGCTTAATTTCGACACAGGAATACCTTTTTTCAGCCAATAGTGGCTTTGAAAAAGGGATATGCTGAAAAAAGATCCATTGGTGGGATAAACTGCAGCTCTTTGCTATATCACTCCAGAGTGGACATTTTTTTTAATTGGTGGAGAGTCCTTAGAAGGCTGTTTGACTTTTGCACATTCCTGTGGTGCATGAGAAATATGAAAAATATAGGTAGAAAAAGAGATGGGATAATTAATACATTATGGATTGTCCCTACTAGAAAGATTACAGGAGAATAAACCTTTATTATAGCTAAGAGGCAGATGGCATTCATTTAGAGTATTTTATGCATAGGATTATGATGCAGCACCAAATATGCATCTCAGTGCTACACACTTACACATTGTATAAAACTTGCACATTACAGAGACAATGGTAGTGACTGCATAGTTAAAGTTGCCATGAAGTTAACACAAAGCAGGACTAAAACTCCTTGAGTTTCACACTTCGGTGACTGAATTTAGCCTCAAGGACAAATTGATTTTCCGTATGGTTTTTGCAGAGAACTATGTACTAACTTTTGCTTTAAAATGTGCCACATTTGAAATTTTGCCCGGATAATCTCATTTTGGGGGGGCGTTCCTGTAGCTGAACAGCCACATATGCAGGGTAACCTAATGCATCTTTGCCAGAACAGGGCAGCTCAGATCTGTCAGTTGCTTTCTTTTCTGATGTTACAAAGGACAGCTGTAAGCTCACAGCCTTTGACAACTTAGGGGTCAATTCTCTCTCTCTGTCTCCTCCCACATCACCCCATTAGTAACAAGAGGCCATAAAGGAAGCCAGGAGAGGGGAGCGGGCGTTGAAGCACAGATTGTCAGAGGCCTACAGCTTGCAGCTCCTGTGATTTTCGCTCGCCTAAGGTCAGTCTACAGTGCCGCTAGGAGGTCAGAGTCCCAGCACAGGCAGACAGACTTGTGCAGCTCTGCTCAAGCTAGCATGCTGAAACAGCACTAGGACATTATAGCACAGGCAGCGGCTCAGGCTAGCCAGACCCAGGGGGCTGGGCAGGACTGGACTTGGGTTAGTGTGACCAGATGTCCCGAGTTCATAGGAACAGTCCTGATATTTCAGGCTCTCTTATATAGGTGGCCCAACACTCCCCATCCCTGTCCTGATTTTTCACACTTGCTATCTGGTCATCCTAACTTGGGTGGCTAACCTAAGCCACCGCCCGTGCAGCAATGTCCACACTGCAGTTTTTAGCAGGCTATCTTAAGCCGAGCTAGGGTGTGTCTACCCATGCTGGGAATCACACCTCCCAGCAGCAGTGTAGACCTAACTTAATAGACCTGAGGAAGTCTAAGTGGGTCTCTAGCTTGGCTTTCTAGCTCCCTGGGTCCCTCTCCGTCCCATCCCTCACTCCTCTAACCCCCATTCATTGTCATGTTCATTTTTCTGATCAATAAAACAAACAACCGAACCAACAATTAAGAACATGATTGGGAGGGAAACCATTTTCTTCTCAGAATGGGCCTTAGGGCAGTAAGGAGCCCATCGGACTAGCAGGCCAGGCTGCTCATTACTCCACTTTCTCATTCCCCTACGCCTAGAGCCCTGCATCCTTGCAGTTAAACCTACGGAAACCAGGCCCAGAATGGGACAAACTTCTGCAGGTCTGCCAATCCAAAGCTCCCAATGGTGAGTTATAGGAGGGCTTGCCAGAGAAACTCTGTGTCCTCCTCCCACCACGTCCCAGTCCCTGTTTCTAATGGGGCAGGAGTTAGGGACACTTCGAGGAGGCAAACAAAGAGCACCTCTCTGGTGGCAGATTTTCCCTCTGGAGAACTTCCTATGTTTTGCCAAAACAGAGCCCTGATCTAAGGAAGGTCCTTTGAACTTGACCTCCTGGTAGGGAAGATTAGGACCTTCCAGGGATCAGGGATTATGCCTCATGCTGCCCCACTCACCCCCTCACTTCCACCCCCACAGGCCACAAGGAGAGGGAATTCCCTACTAGCCAGTTAAACCATTTTAACAACTTTTTGCACTGCCAAAGCTGCACAAAAAGTTCATATTGCAACTGAGATTCCCTGGTTGCCAGATTGGGTATTGCATCAACTCAAATCATACAAAGTGCAATTCAATACCCAATAGCCATCTATGTTCCACTCTTCAGTTTCTCTCTCAGCAGATACCTACCCTGTAACAGAGTGAGTGAGGCGTGGTGTCAGATTGCCAGTGGGAGCTCTGAGACAAGTGTATCTGTCAGAGCCCACTGCAAGCTCAAGAACAGAAAGGAATAAGACGTATTTACTCCACTCCCCTTCCTGTAAGTGAAGAGGCCATTGGAACCATTTCCCCTACTCCTTTGCCCTCCCCTCAACGCAAAGGAGGATTGAACAAGAGGAAAAACCTCTTTAAAAATGCTTTGGGGACATAATCAATGTAGCAAATCAATGCATTTTTTTTCCACTAGGGAAGCACAGGCTCCACTCTTCCCTCTGTCTTGTTGCACAGCTTCAGACTTTTTGTTATGTATCAAAAGCTCTCCACTCCAGTGCATGGCATTTTCTGGGCAGTATGGCTTCAGAATATTCTTTGCAGCAGTGTAATTTTTTTTTATATAGTCACTTGAATAATCAGCAGGCAGTAGTAAAATACAGCATTGTACATTGACACTGCTAAACCCCAGGAAGCAGCAGAGGATGAAGGAGGAAGGCTGCATTTCTTACCGGCCTTATTTTTCTCTTTTCTTTGAGAGCTAACTCTATTTCCTGCGTGCAAGTATCTCACAGTTAAAGCCAGCCCTAGTCGTCTACAGCTAGCTCTTGTTCCTGCCCCTAACAGTACAGGACCACAGAATGGGAGTTGCTGAGCCTAGGGGCAATCTAGCACTGGGTTTTTAAGAATGTCCCAAAAGGGAGTTGTTGAGCAACAATCCTCTGTGCCCCAAGGCAGGATGAAAAGTGCTCTGGAATATTTTAGGGTACAGATTCTTGATACTTTGCAATTGTCAAGACATGCATGTGCACGATATGGCTCACCAGGCAAGTAACACGCACAGTAGCTTCACGTCCTGTGCTTGCAGATTTGGTATGTATTCTATAAATAATGTAATAAGCTATCAGAAATTTGGGAGGGAGACATGCTTGAAGAAAGGAAGAAAGAAGGTTCTCTAGTCACAGATGTAACCATTTGCTTTTGTTACACATAGTTGTATTCTTTAAGTGCTCAGCCTTTTTAATGCTAATCCAAGCTTACTGTCTCTCTGCCAGCCAGCCATATGTGACCCCTGTTCTTTATAAACATTACACGCTGTACAAGAAGATTATGTGGATACAGGCAACATCCTTGCCTTCCTGTAAAGCTAAATTTTACCAGTAATCCAATATCAACAGCTTCAGTATTTTCCTGTCTTCTTTCTGCCTTTACAAGGTGGATGAGATTTTATTGAACCAACTTCTGTTGGGCCTGATCTTCACTACATGGTTAGCTTGATGCAAGGCAGTTTACGTTGACTTAGCTGTGGATGTGTCTACACTTAAACTTTGTTCCCACCAATGTAACTGCCCGCTATGCTGACTTAATAACACCACCTCCCCGAGCAGTGTAGAGTCCCGGTCGATGTAGTTAGGTCAACTGCATTACTTATGTCGACCTTACTAGCCTCCAGCCCCACAATAGCTCACAGAGACTGCTCTGGTCACCAATATGAACTCCGCTGCCCAGTGGACAGCTGCCCCTCACCATTAAAGCCCTGCAAATTTTTGAAATTCTTTTTCTTGGTTGCCCAGTGTGGCAAGCACACCTAGCAGAGCTCCATGGTTGTGTGCAACTGCCCAATTAACCATGCAGATGCACTCCTGCCTACATATTGGATCTCCTGCATCTGTGGGGAGAAGAGGCTGTGCAGGTACAGCTCTGATCCAGCTGTAGAAATGTGGACATCTCTGAGCAGATTGCTCATGGCATGCAGAAGAAAGGATACAACAGGGATCAGCAGCAGTGCTGTGTAACAGCCAAGGAGTTGTGGCAGTTGTCAGAATGCAAGTGGGGCCAGCAATCAATCTGGTGTGTAGCTGCAGACCAGCTGCTTTTACAAAGAGATGCCATCCTCGGCAGAAACCCTCAAACCCAAAAACCCTGTGGATGCTTCAGAGGAGTCGGAGTCACAGGCTCCCATCATAAATAGTGGAGGAAGAGGAGGTGGATGAGGAAAGAGGAGGAGGAGGAGGAATATAGGGAACAAGCGACCAAGGGAATCCAGTGAAGCAGAGAGCTGTTTTTGACTCCGCCGCAATCCAGCCAATCCCGATGGTTGAGCACAGGTGAGCCTGATGCAGGCGAAGACATCTCCGATCTGTATGCAATTTGCTTTGAAATTAAAGGGATGAAACCCCCAAAGTAGCAGGACACATCTGTTGATTTAACCTTTTTTACTTGAGCTAGAAGTGGTAGTGAAACAACCAGAGTTATCTGCTTCTCATTCCCCCTATAGAGTTAGGCAGAGGTGGAAATCCCCTGGAGCAGTTCGTTTATGGGCACTGGGATGTCCTGCAGAGATCATAAGGAAGCTTTCCTTGAGGTAGTTCGCAATCCTCTGCCAAAGGTTTCTGGAGAGCTGCCTTATTTCTTCCGCCACAATAAGACACTTTCCCAAATAACGTAACAATTATTTCAGCAGGCACTATTCCCATACACAGACTAGCAGCACACAGGCTCAAGTGGCATCAGGATGCCAGCAGCAGCTATGCTATCTCTGTCTGTTACCCTCAAGAATGAGATATCAGCTAAAATTACCACCACCTGTGGAAACCAGGGCTGGTATTCAGTGCTACTGCCATATACAAATGCACTCATGCCGATGAGCTATTTCCCCATCCTCACCAGGGCTGGTGCTGTGACTGGAGCCATGCTGTATCAATCCCAAGGAGAAGTGAGACTGTCGTGCTTACAGCTTTTGGGGACCAAGGGGAGTGAGTTCAGTTTCTTTAAGTTTTGCTTTGCATTGTGAATGCATTGACAATGGTAACTCTGCGTGTTGTATCTGCAGCTGCTACTATTGTAGCATTTAGGATCTCTCCCTCCATACCACCCACAGAACACTTGAGCCAGAGGAGGAGGAGAAAGAAGCAGACTTAGGATGATATGTTCCAGGAGATGCTGCAAACCTGTGCTGCAACGGAGATGGAGACCAGGGTCTGGAGGATGGCCCTTGCAGACTGCATGGAGAAGGAAAGAGTGGAGAGGAGAAAGGCCTGGGAGCACAAGCAGGAAAAGGAGAGGGGGATGCACCAGGAAATAATGGAGTTCTCAGGTAGCAAACAGAGATGATGCGGATTCTGGTAGACCTACAGGTTCAACAATCCCATGCTTACTTCCTCTGCAGCCCACAGACAGCTCAATGTCGGGACCTCCCTACACCCTCTCAACTTTCCAGGTGGCAGCAGGGGTCGCTGCACTACCCCACCACTCCACATAAAAGACCGTCACAGCTGCACATAAACCAACTATGTCTTTCACAGGTCGATGTATGTGTACCTGAAATGGAAATGACTGCTCTTTCCCCTTCGTAATTCCGTTCCCTACATTTATTACATTTGATTAAGTTCTAAACATTTTTTGTATTTGCCTGGTTCATGTTACAGAATAAAATTCTATTTGGGGGGCGGGAAGTAATTCATTTTTATTAGTTCACAACATATGTTCACTGGACATGAGCAGTCTGACAGTGATCAATTTCAGTGCTGCACTGTGTCACAGAACCCATAACATCATTCAAACAATATTAATAGGTGCATTGACAATGTTAGATTTCTACATACACAGCAATCACTACATGAATCATACCAGGCTGCAAAAGAGCAAGATCAAGTAGAACACACAAGAGCAGCACACACTATGCTAACCATTAAAATAGTCTTTAAAAGCCTCCCTGAGCCTAAAGCTCTACAATGAGCTCTTCTAAAAGTCCTTGTATCTGGCTGTTCAAACTCAGCAGACAGCCACTCCACCACTGTCCTTTCCCCCTCTCCCCTTTACTTCATAGATATTATGCAGGGCACAGCAGGCAGCTATAACCATTGGGATATTTTTTCACCAAGATCCAATCTCATAAGTAAACAATGCCAGCAACCCTTCAAATGACCAAAGGCACATTCAACGGTCATTCTGCTGAGCTTGTAGTTGAAGCACTCTTTGGGGCTGTCAAGGTGGTCGATGTACAGCTTCATGAGCCATGGGAGCAAGGAGTAGGTTGAGTCTCCAAGGATCACTATGGACGTTTCAAATTCCTAATGGTAATCTGCCAGTCAGGAAAGAAAGTCACTCCTTGTACCTTTCTGAACAGTCCTGTGTTCTTAAAGATGCATGCGTCATGCACCTTCCCTGACCAGCATCCCCGGTGCTCCAACAATGCTTGCATCACCATAGAAAAAATAGCCCTTTCTGTTGGTATACTCTGTGGCCAGGTGGTCTGGTGCTAAAATAGAGAGAGCTAATAGGGGAGGCTATTAATGGCCCTACACACTTTCACAACAATGGCCCCTGCAATGGATTTCCCAGCTCCACATTGATTCCCATCTGACCAGAAGCACAGTTTCTACAGTGCCTATTGGTTGGGGTTGACCCTGCTATGAGCAGGGAGTTGGACTAGATAACTGCCTGAAGTCCCTTCCAACCCAAACCTTCTACGATTCCATGAATTGCCACTCACTTTTCAACCGTCAGCGTGGCTCTCATGTTGGCGTTGCTACGCTGCAAGGGTGGGGTGAGTTCTGCACACAGATCCAGGAATGGGGCTTTGAGCATCTGAAAGTTCTGCAGCCACTGCTTGTCGTCATCCCAAACCTGTATGACAATGCCATCCCATGTGTCAGTGCTTGTCTGTTGGGCCCAGAACTGGCGCTACACCATCTGCAGCTGCTCCCTGAATGCCACCAATGACCTTGAATTGTTTCTATGTCCCACAGCAATCTAGCTACCAAGGAATCATCATGTTCCCCACAGTTCCTCTTGTGGCTTTGCAAATACTGAATGATCAGGTGCTCACAATGCTCATCCTGATAGTGCAGAGCTCTGCCAGATCCATTGCAGACAGCAAGGTGGGATGCATGGGTTTGCAGGGATTTTGAAAAGAGGTGTGAAATATTATGGGATGCAGAACACTGCATTATGGGAAGATGAACCCTTGCTCGTGGTCACTCCTGCGCTGGATGGTGGTGAGTTGCACCCTGGGATACCTACCCATGGTGCACTGCACTCTGCATCAGTATAAGCACTGCTGGCCCACCACTGAGACAAGGAGCGTAGCATGCACGTACAAAAGTGATGTCAAACTGCCACCGCAGTTATCGCAACATAACATAGGTCAACATGCTTTTGTAGTATAGATATAGGCTTGGCGAGAGAGACAAGCTTCCGAGTTACACCAGTTCCTCAGGTCTGGGAAAGGTACTCAGAATGTCATAACTAAACACGAGATCCAACAGATAGTTTAGCAGAAGTAGTTCATACTTATTCTAAGGGACCATTCAAGATGAAGTGGCCCATTAACACCCCGGCAGTCATAGGACAAAAAGGGGGGTTAGTGAGTTACAGATTATTGTAATAAACCTCAAATCCAGTCTCTTTATTTTCCCAGGGTCATCGGGCTTGATAGTAAAACCCAGGCTGTGAGCTCCACAAAGCAGAAGCTTAGAAACAAGGGCTTCTTCAAGCAACAACTTGTCTAGTGGAGGGAGTTTCAACTAACCCTCAATTTCAGGCTGCCTCTTCCCCACATATAATCTCTTCTCCACATGTTACAGCTATAGTTGATCCAAGCTAATGCAACAACCAGGAAGGGTGGTAATCTAATTTGATGCCACATGCCTTACAGGTCTGTGAAAGTATAGTACAACCATCACCCTCTCTCATTCCTGCCTGACTCATAAGCAGATGTCCTCGTATTTTCCTTGAGCTATCTTGATTTGAAACATTGCTGATAAGAGCTTCATGGTCCATTGTGGCACCACTAGGCTGCTATTATGAGAATAAATTTACAGGTGGTTAAACGAAGCCATGGTGACAGTTCTAGTTCAGACAGAGCTAGGCATTTTTGATGTTCCTATAACACAAATAGGTCTAGGAAAATGCTGGACCTGGATGCATGTGCACACACAAGGGCCTGGTGGTGTGAAGTGCTGAACACCATCAGCATTTTATTACTATAGCTGGAGTTGAGGGATGCTCAGCATTTCAAGGGAGCAGCTTGGCAGCAGGCAGAACCAGTCCCCAAGACAGTGTAGGACCAAAACGTACTGGAGAAATGAGAGTCAATGGGAGCACCATGTTAACCCAACAATGCCTTCAGCCAGCTCCTGAATTACACTAAGTCAATTTAGGCACAGTGAAACTGAAACAAGACTCTACACAGGGAAGCTTAATCATCTGGTGTAGACAAGGCCTGACAGACATATGGCAAACACCAGAAAGGGAAGAGGTGATAGGGACTTGACAGACAGCTACACTGATCCTACTTCTCCAGTAGTTCAGAGCTGCCTCACAATTAATAAATTAACACTGATCTCCATAGTCCTGATCCAACACAAATCAAACTCCCGCTTAACACTAAACATGGCAATAGTCCCACTGAAGTTAAATACATGTTTAAGTGCTTTGTTGAATCAGGATCTATTTGCTTATTTGATAAAATGCCCCAATCATACACCCACGCTTTTGGTGCTAGCATCTGCATTCCTCTTACAAATGCCAAACGGCAGCCTTTTTCTAGCTCCCACTCAGTGATGTAACATAAGTAGGTTTGTAATCCAGACTAAGTAACCAAAAACAAGCAGAAAAATAAGTACTTTGTATTTTAGCAGATGATATTTTGGAAGAATGAGGGAAGTCCAGAGTGATAATTCAATGGGAGAAAGGACACAAAAGGGAAATGAACTATAGTAACAGAGAAATTATTGCTTGCCCAAAGTTGCATGTCACTTCGTAATAAATACAGGAGGATGAACTAAAGTCCAATGTTGAACAGGGGATTATAGAAAATAATCAAAAAAGTAGGAAACAGACATGAGGCAGATGAGTAGGATGCGAAGTAGAGAGAATAATGCTATGAGAAAGTACAATTGGCATGGGGCAGGCCGAGGTAAAGAATGAATGAAAGACTGTACAAAGGAGTAAAGACAAGAATTTTTCACATATATAAGAAGCAAAAGGTCAGTAGGGCGTCTAAGAGATCATCAGGATTATTTAATGACAAGAGAAATTGCAGAAAATTGAAATGAATTCTTTGCTGGAGTGTTCATAAGAAAGAATGGAGAAGTGCGACTGGAGACAGAATGGTATTTTCTATGAGATGGGAAAAACACTGAAAGAAGTCAGGTCACAGCAGAGCAGGGAATAAAGAAATTACAGTTACTGCAGCTCGAAAAGGCACAGACAGGTGCCCTCGCAGAGTAATAAAGGAGGCAAGGGGGACTTCTAAATAATGATATTTAAAATGTTCTGTTAGAAACTGGGGCAGGAGAGAAACTAGTTCCTATGCCTTCCTCCACTGCATTCTTGTTTGCTCTGCATGGGACAGAAGCTTTTGCACCCTTCCAGTTTGGGGCCACTCTGGAGACTGAAATGCCCCCCAAAATTATTTAGCCTGGGGGCTGCTCTATGTTACGTCAGCCAGCCTGTTTGAGAAAAAAAGTTCGTTGCATCAGCCTGAACACGCATGTACACTACAGTCCTCAACTTCTGACTCCATCCCCAACTGACAGGACTTGTGGACTAAATTAAGCAGAATTTCTCCCCACATTGACACGTCAAGAAGGGATTTATGGAAGATCTAAGGTAAATTACACACTTGTAAGTTTACGTGGTATAGCAAGAAATATGCTGCACTGGAAACACTGATGAAAGGAAGCCTTTGGGTACGTCTACATTGCAATGAGGGCAGCACATACAGGCATATGCTGGCATACCCATGCTAGCCTTAATTGAGCTCGCTCACTACAAACAGCAGTGTGCTCATGCTAGCATGGGCAGCAACATGGGCTCACCACCTGAGTATGTCACCAGGATCCCTGGGAGGGCTGGACTCAGGCAACTAACCCATGCTGCCTGCCAGTGTTGCCATGGCTACATTGCTCTTTGGTTGAGCCAGCTCACACAAAGCTAACTCAGATATGCCTACACACACTGCACCTGCAAATCCCAATTGCAGTGTGGACATACCCTTAGGTAAGTCAACCTAACCATACAGCCGCTGCAGTAATCACATCACTTGTGCGCATCTACACTTTGCTCCTGGAGTTGCGGGGTGCATCCTCACCAGGAAGACTGGACTGCTAGTGTCAGTGTGGGGCATTGTGGGACAACTTCTGAAAGCCAGTAACAATCAGGGTAAACAATGCAGCATTCACACTGACACTATCTCGACCTAACTACACTGACATTTAACTCTGCCTCCATGGGAGGCATAGAGTCAGTCAGTGTAACAGGGCAGTTAGGTCGGCGGGAGCAAAATTTTAGTATAGACACTAATATAATGAGTTTGACGTAAGCTGCATTGACCTAACTCTGCGGTGTAGACCAGGCCTTAATAGCAGAGTCTGCTGCCTCAGGCAAAACTTCAGTGTGTTGCTCCCTTCCAATCCCCTAGAACAGTGGCTGTCAATGGGGCTGGGAAGGGACATATGTCAAGGTTTCTGAAGGGATGCATTAAGCCTTCTAATAGTTCAGTGGTTATGGTAGCAGTTGGAGGACCAAGTCAGGCAGGTCACAGCACTACTCACTTGTGTTTGGCCCAGCTGCCCCTCCATCATAATGTTGGGGTGGCAGGACCAAAGCTTGAGTGAGTGGCATTGCCATCTGGTGCGCAGGGTCTCACAGAATCATTCCGGTTTGGTCCAGCCTCCCCTGTCACATTAGGCAGCTTCCTGGTTTGTCTGTAGCTACAGAGGACCCTATGTAGTAGAAAAAATCTGGAAGAAGTTACTAACAGAAAATCATGGCTAGCAGACTAGAGAAAAACAAAACCTTCCATAGGGAATGCTTTGGGTAGCGATTTCCTGAACTTCATAAGAAAACATCCCCCATCCCTCTACTCCCTTTCAAAAAAGGAAAAATCTCCCACTTTAGGAGCTGCCTCCTCCCACTACAATGCTTATGAAATGACACCTTCCGCAGGGCTATCAGAGTGCTCTTAATGGATCACACCTGCACCCCCTTCCAAGACAGCTAACATTGTCAGATGGCTGGACCAACAATAAGCATTTCCTGGGCTGCAAACTGCTTTGAACTACTCAAGGAATGTGCTTGGTGGAATAGGAGAATGGGGGAAGGGAGGTAAAAACATTGGTTTGCCTCTGCTAAATGTCGTACTTCATTCAGATGAAGAAAACACCCAACCATGGACAGATTGTAAAGATCAATATATTCCAGCAGCTTGTGGCATACTGAAGAATTAAAAAAAAAAAAAAAAAAAGTCAAAATGCCAATGTTTTCCTCTCCAATTGTTTTTATTTAACGGGGTATCTTTCTCTCAGTTGTTTCTCAAGGTTTGCTATTAGAACACAAGGTGACCTTTCTGTGCTTAATTATCCAAACAAAACACAGAAAATTAATGCCAAAAATGCCCCTTGTGCATTCTACTGCATTTGCAGAGGTTTGAAATAATCCATCCTAATCTTCCCCCGTCTCCCCGCCAGCGTAGGGTGAATCTGGTCTGATACAAAAAAGAGAAAAACAGGAGAGGGGGTGAACAAACACACGCTGACAAAAGCATAGTGTAAGTATGTGCATACAGCAAAATATTTCCTAATGGGCTTTGGCTGATGAGTCTAGAATGGACACTGGATATTAATGCTTTCCACTTCTATCGCAGTTCTCATGCAAGGAACTCAAAAGCACTTTACAAACGTTAACTAATTCTCAACAAATCTTAGAGGTAAAGAGGAATTATATCAGTTTTACAGAAGAATAAACTGAGGTTCAGAGGAATTGGACGACTTGTTCAAGGCTACACAAGTCAACCAAAGAGACAAGAATATTAACTCCCAATGCCCTGTGATAGCCTCCAATCGGTATACCTCACCCTTGCATCTTGCATACACCAGACTTTCTTAGAATTCCCTGCTATTTGTAACTCCATCAGCTGTGACAATGATTGGCGCAGGAGTGCTGACTAACTGCTAGCATTTTAACCATCGTGTCACCCGGCTGTAGTCTAGAAGATAGTGGCTGAAATGCCGCTGGTCTGTTTACATGAGCACTCCTGTTGTTGATACAACAGGTAGCGCATACTAGCGTATCAATGGCAAATGAAAGAAAATGCTAGTGAAGAAGGGCAGAAGAGATAAAGGATTAAAACATCTACTTTTTGGACAAATTAAACTGTGGCAAACAAAATGTTAAAATCAGTTATGTACATGATGAGGCATGTAAGTAGTTCAGCCAATTAGACTGCTTGATTGTCTGACATTCCTAACTCTATAATTTTGCACACAGGGTGCCTCATACATGAATGAAGATGATGTTTTGAGGCTTTGCTATTTATCAGAATTTTGCATATTTCTGGTTGAACTGAACAAGTAATATTAATTTCACTAATGTTTTATTCCTATCTTAATGCTCTCGGCACCTAATAAATTAAATTACTATTTCTTTATTTAGTCACTCCTAGATAATTGTTCCATAATAAAAATATGTTGTGACCTGAGTGAATTTCCATTTGAATTACAAGATTTCTCATTTGCTGTTTATGCACCAAGAGAGATCAGCTCAGCTTCATTTCACAGCCCTCTAAGCCTGATGCCCAAACGGTCATGGAGGCCAGTCAGATAATTCAAACAGAGAAACCGCAAAGTGCCACATACATTTAGAGAGAGGAACAATTGAGAAATAAGAGGAATATTTAATACAGCAGAAAAATGTCTTTTAGGCAAGAAGTTCACCAGCCACTAGAGAAGTTCCTGAGATACACATTTTACAGCACAGCCAGTCCACCAGTCCGGCTTAATTTGTAATGAAAGATGTTGGGTCTCAAGTAATTGTTTTACTTTCATCAAGCCCAGAGGTTCCAGAGCTATGAACTGCCAAGCCTCATGGTGCCATGGCTCAGCCCTGGCAAAAATTAAGGACTGGGTACAATTCAGTTATTTTTCTGCTTCCAACCGTGCAGGTGGACTTCCTTCTGTACATTGCTAAATCACCTATCATAATATTTAGGTGCTGTGATTATACGTATAATTAAATAACATATAGCTTATCCTATCTTTCACTAAAATATTACTTTGCATTTACTTAGCCATCCTCTGTTGAAACGTCTGGCGCTTCTGGGAGGTAGGCTGTTACCACCACCTTATTTTACAGATGAGGAGATCTAGGTTATGGCTACATTTTTAGAAGTGGCCTCTAATTTTTGGTTTCCAATTCAAGATTCCATAGGCATAATTGTGAGGTGCTCAGCACCAAGTCCCAACACAGACAAAGGGACCTGCACTTACTTAAATGACATTGGACCCCCCAAAATTAATGGGGATTTTTGAAACCGTTGGTTAAGTGACTTATTCCAGGTCACAGAGGCCCTTATTATAGCTGAGAAGGGAACCAGCTTCACTTGAATTAGATGTTACAACTTAAGAAAGATTTTGGTGTCATTGTGGATAGTGCTCTGAAAATGTGCTGCGGCAGTCAAAAAAGCTAACTGACTGCTGGGAATCACAAGGAAAGGGATAGCTAAGACAGAAAATATATTGCCTCCTTATAAATCCATGGTATGCCCACATCTTGAATATTGCATGCAGATTGGGTCGCCCCATCTCTAAAAAGATATGTCGGAATTGGAAAATATACAGAGAAAAGGGCAACTAAAATGATTAGGGGTATGGAACAGCTTCCTTATGAGGAGAGATTAAGACGACTAGGACTTTTCAGCTTGAAAAAGAGATGACACGATAGAGGTCTATAAAATCATGACCAGTGTGCAGAAAGTAAATAAGGAAAAAAGTTATTTACTCCTTCTCATAGCACAAGAGCTAGGGGTCACCCAATGAAATTAAATAGGCAGCAGGTTTAAAACAAACAGAAGGAAGTATTTCTTCACGCAATGCACAGTGAATCTGTGGAACTCTTTGTCAGGTGATGTTGTGAAGGATAAGAATATCAGGATTCAAAAAAGAACTGGATAAGTTCATGAAGGACAGGTCCCATCAATGGCTAATAGCCGGGATGCAACATCAAGTCCCTAGTGTCTCTAGCCTCTGTGCGTCAGAAGATGGGAATGAGCTACAGGGGGTGGCTCACTTGATGATTCCCTGTTCTGTTCATTGCCTCTGAAGCACCTGGCATTGGCCACTGTCAAAAGACAGGATATTGGGCTAGATGGACCATTGGTCTGACCCACTATGGCCGTTCTTATGCACATTGGTGCAAAGCTGGAGCAATGGTGATTTACATCAGCATAAAACTGGAGAAATGCAGTGGTTTGTAGGGAGGGCGATGAGTGAAATCCTGGTACCACTGATGAAAAGGGAAAAAATCCTATTCACTTCAGTGGGACCAGGATTTCACCCTTTGTCCTTTGTTTTAATCCTGCATACTTTAAGAGGGCTAGATTCTCAGTTGGTGTAAATCAGTGGAGTCATGAAGCCAATGGAGGATCTGCTCCTGGACTTTACCTCATCACTGATGTAAACATTAGAAAGATCAGATATCTTCCTCTATATATTGAGATGTCAAAGAAATTAAAGACTGGATGGATTTTTCATATCAAATTGTTGAAGACTAATTATAGCAGTGGTTTCCTGCAAACCAGTGATTGTAGGCTAATTTTCTTCTATGAAAACAGAAACCAAGGTTAATGAGGCTAATTGTGTTTACCAGTGTTTTGAACAAAAATGAAGCCAACTCAATTTTGAAGTGAGTTCTTTGTCAGGAACAAATTGTAGAAAATTGCTATAGTTGTATCAGCATTTCCTAAAACTGTCTAGTATCATGCTTGGGAAACTAACATTCTAGAACATGAGCTAGCAGTACAGAAAATTAAGCTTATTAGACACTATTAACTATATGAAGTTTCAAGTGTACTGCTGTGTAACTTAAAGAGATGGTTGAGATGTTGAAAGTAATGAAACTGGGGGTCATTAATAAAGTATCTGACCCTCAATCTAGCTCCAATGCTTTAGTACAAAGAGAAAAATGAAGAAAACAAGGTATACAGCAATTTCTGTTAGACAAACAATATCTCTGAATTTCACGCCTTGTGCCATGACTGATTAATTACACATGCCGGAACCACTCAATAAATGAATTTATTCTGGCAAATCAAAATTTACAATCAGATATAAAGGGCTTTAGAAAACATTGGTTAGTTGTTTTCTTCTTGTAAACTAATAAAAATCAAACAATTACTCAAAACCAGTGGTTTTCCACCTTTTTTCATTTGCAGGCCTCTAAAAATTTCAAATGGCGATGCAGACCCCTTTGGAAATCTTAAACAGTCTGTTGACCCCTAGAAGTCCATGGGCCACAGGTTAAGAAACCATTGTTCTATGGTAACAACCACATTTCACAAACGTCAATAGTCAAAGGTTGAAAACTACTGCTCAAAGCAATTAAGTGGGGTTAGTATCAGTGGTTCCCAACCTTTTTGGCTACAGGGCCAGATATAATTTTTACTACCCTGGAGGGCCACCAGTCAACACCAGTAGTCTTCCACCCCACAGCCAGATAGAAGCAATTCAGCAAGGAGGCTTTCTTGTCTGGCTGGCTGCAGCAGGGAAACCGCATGCATCGTAGCCCCATGAGCTCCACCTGGGTCCCTACGCAGTAGCTCCCTTCTGCAGCCAGGGGAGGAGAGATCAGTGGTCCCCTCCTTCTGGCTCCAGCAGAGACCCAAATGCCTATGGACCCAGGTGGATCACTTTGCTGTGCTCCCTGCTACAGCCAGAGGCAGGAAAGCGCCGATCTTCCGTCCCCTTGGCTGCAGAAAGGAGCCTGCACTGGTCTTTTAGCCTCCCAGCAACGTGCTCCACCCAAGTGTTTCGGCAGCGGCTCCCTTCTGCAGCCAGTGGGAGGGGAGCGGCAGGCCACTTTAGGCCCCCGGGCCACAGATTGGGAACCACTGCCCTATTCCATTCCTGGGTACTCCTGTCATTCCAAACAATGATGCAGCATGGTTTTGGGATATGGACTACTGGAACTAAAATGAAACCAAATTATTTTCACTTCAGAATGGTGCCTAAATTGAGTTGGTATGAACTGGTAAAGCCATACCAGTGTTTTCACCAGCACAATGTACAGACATATTGGCTGACATTTTATCCTTCTGCAAATTCCAGAACGTCACAGCAGAAGTACCCTGGAATTTACAGGAAGACCTGCTCTGCTACAGACAATGGGAGAGCAGATGTGCGGTAATTCCTAAAGATATCCACCATGCCCATATATACAGGCTGCCCAAAAAGACTCAACTGGGAGGGGAGAGGGGGAAAAAAAACCCAAGAGAAGCCGAAGAACCAGCAGGGAAGAAAAATAAATGGGTTTGGTTCGAGCAGAGGACAGCAGCCAGGAAAACAGAGACAGAGATTAGGTCTTGTGGGGAAAAAGAAGCAGCAAAAGAAAGAGCACAAGAAGAAGATAACACACAGAGGAAGGAGGAAACACAAATATGGAAGAAAAGGGGGATATGGAGGTAAGAAAATGAAACAAATGGAAAAGAAAGAAATGAAACTAAACAAGGACAATGTGTAATGTTGAGGTCAGTCATGGTTTCATAGTGTTTGTCCCATATTTCCTGTCAGAAAAGGGGCCCTGGAAGAGGAATGGCTTTGATGAAAGACTATCTAGGATGCAGAGAGCTTGCTGGTTGGTGTGAGGAGCACTCAAACACCTGGGTCCCACCCCCTCTAAGATCTGAACTGGAGTAGTGAAAGGCTCATTTGATCTCTTTTGGTTTGAAATAATAGCCAGTGGTTATCAATTCCACTGGCTCCACTGATCAGGGTATTTTTCAGCCTTTTCTGTGCACACTAGAAATCTAAGCTTCCCTTTAGAAAAATGAAGTCTGCAGTCCTGGTTCGTCAAGATGTAGCCTTCACTATGTAAATTAATGTGCTGCTGTCTTGCTGAATCTACAGCCTGAGGTATGAACATCTCCCATTCATCTTAATGGGATATTAACCTCAAA
Source organism: Mesoclemmys tuberculata (assembly GCA_007922155.1). Lineage (NCBI taxonomy): Eukaryota > Metazoa > Chordata > Testudines > Chelidae > Mesoclemmys > Mesoclemmys tuberculata. The sequence continues at coordinate 5,000,535 of ML675644.1, forward strand.
GCCTCATTGTAACTGTCTGAATGCTAATTCTATCTTAAACAAGTTGTCTAACCAATGAACGCTGACTGGGCTTGAATCGCTGACATTTCAAAGGGACAGTTGGATCTAAGTTTGATTTTCAACCTGAGGACCTGAAAAAAAAATTTTTTTTAAAGCACCAACACAAAAAAACCAGAATCTTCAGACTATGCCCAGCCACTTCCACAAACTACTTTCATTTGTGGTTGAAAGTATCTGGGTTTATGGGATTTGGGTTTTTTGTTTGTTTGGGGGGGGGGGAGGGGCGGGAGAGATTATTGGCTTCTAATTGATCCTTGTGTTTTCTCTTCCCTCACCCAGATTTTCACTGCTCCAGTCCCATTTGGGTTTAGACTATTTTATATCCATTTTAAGGACCCACCTGCTGCTGATACAATTACTCTCATGCTGTACTTCCTGAACCACACCATAGAATTCAAATGGGACTGTTAACTGAGGGCTCTGGCCCTGCGGTGCACCTGCAAGAGATTGGAGTGGGTAAAGGGACCCTTTATTCTACTGTGTGGGCTACCTAAATCACTAGATGCACAGGTGAGGGCATGGAAGAGCAGCCACTATTGACAAGAATGGATAGAGCCATGGTTCCATTCCTCAGTACTCTGGCCTGTGCACAGGTGTTGGAATAGAGGGGAAAATCAATTGAGTCAACAAAAGAACTGGCACCAATTACTATCCCCTGGAGCATGGAAGAAGCAGGAGCTAAACAAGAACTCACAATCAAAATCTAGTTCCCTGCCCAGCTCCTAGGATAGTGAAGCTACATGCAGCCCCTTACACAGGGTATGTTGTAAAGCAAAAGTCCTGCCATCAGTAAAGGTATTATTCAGCATGAATAATAGAATGTGGCCCTAACCCGGGGACAAATCCTGTAGGTCAAGTGATCAGTGATTATTGGTGCCTCCATTTTTTGGCTCCCAACTTAAAACATCTTAAAAGGTGTTTGATTTTCAGAAAGTATTACAAACATACATAGAAAATCAGCCCCTTTTAAAGCATCTCAGGTTGGACCACCATATTTTAGTCACCCAAAAGCCACAAGTCACTTTTGGAAATCTTGGCTGTAGTCTTTACTCAGTCAGATGTCCCGTTTAAGTCCATGACACCAAGATTTGACCCTGAATGACTTCAGTGCTGGGCCTATTATCACAGGCATTTACACATCCATTCAAAAAGCTATCACAAGAAAAAACTGTTCAAGTGAAACAGCCACCACCCCAGATAAAATCCTTATTAAATTTACAAGGAAAATAAAGATCTAAAGGAATATCTGCAGGAAGATTAAATAAGCATGATACTTTGATATGAAGAAAGTGAACAATGAAACAAAGTCCAGTACAAATGGATCAAGTGTAAGAGAACCTTATTAATTACAGTAAAGATCACTTGCCTACATGTATAATTAGAAATTCATATACACACAAAAAGATAGATGAGACCAGCTAATACTGCTGAAACCAGCTATAATACAGCATTGTCTGTATTTAAAAAAAATCCTAACTCTCCAAAAATAGGCATAACAGGGCTCATTAATGAAGTCTTCATCTGAACTAAACAAGTTCCCTTTATCCACTTTAGTTCTAACAAAACCCTCATGAGACATGTCATCTTAATCCAACTCTTCTACCCAGACATCTGTGACTAGATGGAGTTTAGCTTGAGACCGAACAATGATATCCAAAGAAGCCAGCTCAGATTTCAAAGTCTAGTCTTCTTCTCATAGCTTGTGCTGCTCAGGCTGTAACTGACAAAACAGTATATCTGGATTCCCACCACCCCTCATTTTGAAAAGTAATTGCCTACAATATGTCTCAACATTATTCAGAAAACAGTTCATACCTTAAAACTGAAATAAATGTTCTGTAAAAAAGATGCAGCTATGGAAGTACTTGTTGAAATCAATCGAGGTGCAAGCATAACAAACAGATCTAGACGCAAGATCAAGGTCCAAGTTTATCATCTTAATTCCAAAAAATTATAATTTATCACGCTATTTACCACCATGTCAAAATTTCTATGTACACTAACAGTGAGTTGTCCTTAATAAAACATGGCTTTTACTCTCATGGGAGCTCATGAGTGATGTTATACCCTTCATTTTCTGTAGGGGAAGATTAGCCAGGAAAGGCTATAACTTTCTCATTCGGATTGTTTCTCGTCTCTCCAGGGAATACACACATCAGAGACAAGGTAACTTTGGAATCCTGTCTGTGAGCAACCTCCACCTTGTCTGTTGTCCCAAAATAAGAGGATCAATATTGCTACACCTACACTAGGTTTTTTTTTTACTATGACTCTTAGATGCCATTTTATTGCTACATAGGAAACGCCCCTTGAGAAAAAGGGGAAAGGTTGGAGGAGTGTGGAGGAAGATGAGTAAAGACATTAGCTAAAATTTTCAAACCTGTGTGATTAAAGAGTTAGGCTTTTAATTCCATATGCAGGCAGCTAAATAGAAGCACCTGGATTTTCAGAAGGGCTTGGAGACCCAAAATCCCACTGACATCAATAGTAGAGGCAGGTGCTCAGCACCTTTGAAAGCCAGGCTACCTAATTTAAGTGTGTAAGTACAGATTTCAGAGCCTAATGTAAAGCCCCCCCGGTTTGAACTTTTGTGTTGTTGTCTTTATCCAAAGGTCAGTTAAGAAGTCTCCATTAAATACAGGGCAGTACTCATTTTCAACCTCACACTACAACTTGCTCTGTCCAAAATCAATCAATAATCAAAGCTACAATGTACAACAACTAGTCAGACTCTCCAAGAGCACTGAGGTCCAAATATGTCATTTGGGAACATCAGATATAAATTTTGACCTGGCACTCTCCCCCATCAGTACTATTTACAATGCATCAAGCAATTGTGCGAATACTGAGCTCAAGTATTCTCTCATCCTCCTTTTCACCCAAGTGAACCCTGACTTAAAAAAAAATAAAATAAAAACTCTCCCCAAAATGAGTCAGGAAAAAAGCAACATAATTTTCAAGCAAATATTCTCACTGAAGCCAGAAAAAGGTTCCCAACTCACTACAGCAGTTTACAACTTAGCAGCAACAGCCAGCAACTTCCTCCAAGAGAATTTAATTCACAGATCTCACTGAAAATCTGCAAGTTATGGCAGAGGAGCAGTGAGGGCAGAGAGAAGGTAGGAAGTATCTGAAGCAGGGTATAACAACTTTATAGGCTCCCCTTATGGATGGCTCCTAAAGAATAGGATAAAAAAAACTTTTGAAGCGACATATGTACCTCAAGAGGTTGTCATGCATGCTAAATCACAGCGTAGGAGGATAATGAGCTCTAGGCTCTTCTCACTGAAGCCAAGGATAGCTAAACTATGGACTTCCAGCAACTGGCTATAGCAGTTTAGATGAGCGGTGCTTCATTTTTCTAAGTAATTTGAACTGCAAAATTCCAACAAAACATTTCATTAGGACAAGGAAAAGGACAGAAGACATTAAATTTTACCTACCCCAAAACAGCAAGAGGAAAAATGCACACATTCTTCAGACTAGAAAAAGACATTTGACGGATTTCCAATAGTTTTAAACCCAACTATTAACATTTTGTTTGCTCTTACAGTACATTATGTTGAAGCATCTCTCCACATATGTATACAATATGTCAAGTGCATTATCAGGACTAGTCAAGTATGAAATACTATGGATGAAAAAATGTTTCAAAGCAAATATCTACTGACCTAGTTCCACAGCCCATTGTTCCACATTATCAGGATTTCACTAACAATTTACAATTTGTTTCATCTTGTCAGAATGACTTGGAGTTTATGAAATCCATTGATCTATAGGCAAGAATTAACTGTAGATTTCAGTGACTTCTATCAAAGTAATATACTTAGTTGAAACTCTGTATCTTTCTATTGTATATCTTTGTTGATGTCTCCCAAATTAAAATTCAAAACTCAAAGGCAGAACTCCCTAGAAATCTCAAAGCATCAACTGGAACTTTAACAATTCTCTCTCATTTTGCATTCCACACTGAGCCCAAGGTCAGTTAGCAAAATATATTCTGTGCATAAAGGCATAATTATTGATATAACTGGTAGTGCAAATGAAAGAAAATCATTACTGTTTAATTAACAGTACATATGTCAAGAATCCAGTAAGAAAAAAGGGCTTGGAAATAAAATAATTTAAAAAACATAGAAGCTTTTAAATCTCCTGTTCTGAACAGAAGCCACTAGCATTGTATGTTGCATAATTTCTTTTATAAATAATTCACTCTAAATTTGGACATTTCTTCTAGTACACATTTAAATCTCAAGAAAGCTTAATGTGCTAAGAGAAGCTTAATTAATCATTCTCTATTCCTCGAAGCTAGTTTTTAACTAGGATTTCTTGATGAAGACAAAAATAATTTTTACTTTAAAGTTTCACACCAGAACTTTTAACAAGTACTATAGGATGTCTGAGGTGTTTTCAGTTGCTTTGTGCATTTTCATAAAAATCTAGATTTTTTTTAAAAAATTGAATATTTCCTAAAGTTAGGAATAAAGACCTGATCCCACTAGAATCAATGGGAGGTGCACTGGCCCCACAGTGCCCAGCTGTAAAGTTGTTACTCCAGAAGTTCTCAAACTCTTTTTTGCTGGCATCCCCTTTGAAAATATTTCAGGCTGTGACGACACCCCCCACCCCACCCAAGTGATGACCCCTCCCAATCCATGCTACCCTTCCTGGAATGCGTGGGAGCTGACATCTCACAACCCCCCCATAATAACCGCACAACCCCTTGACGGGTCACAACCCCCAGTTGAAGAACCCCCCTGTCCTACTCTATCTAAAAATCCCCATTGATACCAATAGGAGATCTGGAGTAAAGATGAGGCTCCAGGTCAAAAGTAGCAAGTGATTCTGATGCTGTGACTTTTGGGAGCTGAACGTATGAGATAGCTGGGGCTTGATCTGATGAGGCACTGATCACCCAAAGCCCATCTGAGATTTCTCCTGGAAATCAGCCCCAAAGTGGCTTATGATTAATGTTATCATCATGCATTTATTTGTACTGCAATAGCACCCCTCTGGGCAATAATCATGGATCAGGGCCTCAGTGCTCAGTACTACATAAAACACAAAGACACACTGAACACCCCCAAAATTGAGTGACCATTTTTGAAAATTTGACTGTGAACTAATGAAAGGGACAGTGCGCATATAAAGGCCCAGTCCTCCCAAATGTGGAGTATGCGAGTATGCGCTTCTGGTAACAGTCCCTGCGTCTTGGACAGGGCTATTCATGGCATTACACCTGAGGGTTTGCAGGATCTGGCCTCATATACTGCCACTATTAAATATTGTTTCTAAATAGAGGGAAAATAGCTATGTTGATGAATTCCCAAGGGTGGGTTTTGTAAAAATATTTTAATTAAAAGTTCACATTGTGAATATCGCAATAGAAGTGATCAGTGGTTAACTCTGAAATAAAGAACCACAGATATTCTGCCTCCCCCAAGGAGCAGCATTTGAGTAAGTTGATCCAATTAAAATCACTTTGCAAAGACATACTAGTATGGTTACTATTTTCACTGACAAATTTAAAAGTAGTTTTATTCTTTTCCTTTTTCTATAATCTAATCCTCCCCTTCTAAAAATTAAACAAAATCAACAAGTGTAAATTGAACATTATGTGCCAAATTTTTAACAAGTAGAGGCAGTCTGCATGCTATAAATGCACATGTAAAAGTGACTTTTGAATGCTTTAACTAGAATTTGTGCAAAGTATCCAATTTGCATGCATAAATCCAGGTGTATTATTTCAAGCAGGGTTTAGTGCTTTAAAATTTGGTTCTAAATAAGACTTGATGGCTACCTTTAGGGGACACAGGCCAAATTTTATCAACACTGAGTTTTATAAAACAAGCTTTTACAGAATCTTAAAATCCAGCAAATATTTCAGTATCTTATTGTAAAGAAATCAAACTGGAAACATTTTGTTCCTATTTATTTATTTCTCCAGGGTTTTTTCCTTTCTTTGTTGGAGATAATGGTTTGTTTTGTTTTTAAACAAACAAGAAAACAACTCTTTCAACCCAAACATTGTAGTATTGTGCCAGTACATAAAAATGAAACTGATGAATTTACCTTCATCTTCCAAGCTCAAAGAAATGCAGAAAGTAGGGCAGCAGAAGAAATAGCAACAAGTTCTTCCACTTTTAATTATTTAAGAGGTTATTTGTACCCTAGGAAAGAAAAGATGGGGGTGGAGGGGTAGAAGGATTTCTTTTAACCTGACTCTGTGTAAGCTCAAAAGCTTCTCTCTTTCACCAACCAAAGTTGGTCCAATAAAAGATATTACCTCACCCACATCATCTCATTTATTTCCCCATTTTATGTTGAACATGGAATATGCGATCATTAATAACCAATTCCAGTGTAAAAAGATAGCACTGACTTATTGCTTACAGAAGAAGTGTAATAGAACACATTGAGAATGAGGATAATCTATCCCTGCCAAAACAGCGAGAGTCCTGTGGCACCTTAGAAACTAACGTTTATTTGGGCATAACCTTTCGTGGGCAGAAACCCACTTTGTAGACTAAATCTGATGAAGTGGGTTTCTGCCCACGAAAGGTTACGCTCAAATATATGTGTTAGTCTTTAAGGTGCCACAGGACTCTCGCTGTTTTGCGAAAAACAGACTAACACAGCTACCCTCTGTAACCCTATACAGTTATTGGTCAGAGGCAGATTATTTCGTATCATGTGAGCCAAGAGATCCTATATCAGGCAAACATTTGCTTGGATATATCACAATTATTCTCCTCTGGAACTCTGCCCTGGAAACCTATAAAAGACAATACCCACTCTTAGGCCGCCCCACTCAACGCAGTTGAAAGCTCACTGTACAGACAGATTTTTAATAAAGAAGGACGATACAACCATTGGTTTTGCAACAAAACAAAGCAAATTGAAAACCACCCACTGAACTCTACCATAACAGATGTGACATTCCACAATGCAGGGGGTAGAGGACAGATTGAGAGTCAGTTTATTAAAGACTGGCCTGAAGAGTACATTCACTGGGTGAAACCACAGGGATGACTCCGATTGTTAAACCTTTGTTTAGAGAGACTGAATTCCTCAGAGAACTGCCACAATACCAGAAATAATTAACTGCACTATAATTCGCTGCAGTGCCACGCATTGTTCTTTCTGAAGTAAAATGAATCTTGTGTTTTTCCTTGATTAGCAGCCACAAATAAGGAAAACAAACCTGAATACTGAAATTCACAGACAGTTTTCATGGCTGATGAGAGGGCACTGTTTTATTCTTTAACACAAGCATTGTATTATCCTTCACTTGCAGAGAAAAAGATGTCAGTCTGAGGCATCCTATATGTGACAATTTAAATTTGTGCCCTAGGGCTTGCAGCAGTGCAATGCCAAAGTCTAGTGATACTAGCAACTACAGACAAGCTGACCTCAACTGCAAGCCTCAAAAATAGGCTATGTTGCCTAAATTCTAAAAGGAACAAAGCCTCTTTTGAAAAGACTGTCAAGTACTTATTTTTTAAATTTACATATTTTGGCAATAACATCTCAGGAGCTTGGAAACAAAAAAAGTTTCTTCCCTGAAGTTTCTATTTTCCCCTTAGTAAAAATTGTCTTAGTTAATTATTTTTTTTTAAATGAACTATGCTCAAAGACGTAAAATATGCACAAAGAATAAAATGATTATATGCATAGCTATCAATGGGCAAAACAAGCATAACAAGTTAAGTAAATTTCTAACTCATCCACCCTTCTCAAAAGCATGCTATAGATGTGTCAAGAAGAAAATGAAAAAGTGAAATAGGGCAAAAGGGGGTGATAAATATAGCTAATAGAGAGGAATACATTTGAGTAAACAGGATATATTAAAAAAAAAAAGAACTCATCATTCCACTAAGGTGAATGCCAAAACTCATCAGCTTCAATGGGGCAAAGATTTCATTAAAAAATATTGAGCAACCACAACACTGCAGTCAATTGCAGATACTGGTATTCACTGTACCTGTAAGTCTGACCCATTGTTTCAAATATATCTTAATTAATTGCTTTGTCTGCACGCTATTTTTGTATCAGTATAAATGTTGATTAATGGTGTTTGTTGTTGTTGTTTTTTACTGAAATAGTTACCCCAGTACAAACCCTAGCATGAATATATAACAATAGAACGGTGGTGTCTACCCATGTAGCTTTTCCCCATCTCATACAAGACAAACTGCAGGATATTTATAGGGGTAGAACTGTGCCCACATTAGAAATGATTGTGCCACTTAGTTAACGTGGTACAATCCCCCCTACTGTGGGCACAGTTATACCTACATAAATATGCTCTCGCTAGTCTCATATGACATACCAATCTAGTTAAAGCGGTACAACTTGTGTGTATAACCAAGGCCAAAACCCAGATTTTATCTTTTCCAAGTGAAGCTATTCTGGCTGAGGCAACCATCCATTTTCACACTGTTGGATACCCATCATCAAACACTGCATTTCTTGTTTTGCATTTTGAATGGAGCGCAGATTAGCCCCACTCCCTTTATTTATGTCTGTGTTTGCACAGCAGACTCATCACTGGCAGAGGCACAATTAGGGCAGAAATTGAACCCCATCATCCAGTCCACACACCAACATAATTCCCATGAATTTTTATGGGAATTTTGCCAGTGTAAGAACTGCAGGTTCACTTCCTATGTTAGTGAACTGCTGCATATTCACAGAGCTAACAAAAGAATTTGTGGGGGGGGGTTTAAATTCGGTGGCCTGATACAAAGCTTTCTATGCTCCACGGTGGCCAAGAGACGGATTTAAAATGAAAAATATAATAGCTACATTATTTAGAGACTGATTTCCCCTGATTTATTTCTTACCATTTTAAGTCAAGGAACATATGTGGGTAGCATTATTGTGCGCAACAATATCACTTTAGGCTGCTCATAGAATAGACGACAATTATTTTATGACATACACTTTAAAAAAACCAAACAAAAACTTGTGTACTTCATTCTCACTATAAGACTCTCTGATAAGCTAGTGCTGTTGTAAATCTTTAAATGAAGCTTCCAACCATTATTGTAATCTACTACAGATCCATCCAGACACCTGGATTTTGCTGTACAGTCAAACTAATTTGCAACATGCAATATAGTAAAAAGCAGCTCATTTAGGGCAAAGCCAGATCCTGCCCCACCTCACCCCAAATGTGGTCCTAATGCATAGGGGCGCGGACAGAATGCTAGGATCCTCACAGAGGATCTCCACCCGTTGTATGCCACACAGTTCTGTTCAGTAGGAGATCATTGCACACCAGCATGCAAGAGAGTTTGGAGCTACTCTGCTGATATGGGGATCCTGCAGCCATACCCCACAGGACCACTGCAGTTCTGAGAAAGTTCAGAAAATGATTATTCATGTTCTGATCTAGGGCCACTGAAATTAGTGGGGAAGATAACTTCCTAGATATTTATGTTCCCCTCATAATAAATCTGTGGTTTTACAGTCAATGTAATGACATGCGCTGGAGCACATGGTATCCAGGCCTTGTAGGGGAGAAGGCCTCCTTGCCTTTTCTTACGACGACTGGCTAGTAAGAACAGGCAAATGTTTCTGTGCTTTGTTCAACACATAAAAGGAAGAAAATCATTCTCAAAGAAAGTATTACAAGGAAGCCTACAGTATGCAATTGTTAAAAGGATCAGACAATCTGGGCTCAATAACTGGAACTTTCTGATTAGATGCTAGTCCCAGTAATATCCAGGAAATACACAGATCTGTTTTTCATGTGTGTATGTATAATTTCCTTTCGTAACAGCAGCAAGACACTCGAGACAGTGTTCCCCAGCATGATCACGGCACTTCTTCAGTTACATTCACTCAGACCCTTGCTTTGTCACGCCAGCCATGCTCTAATCGGCCAGATACATGTACTGGATACGGTCTTAGGGTTCAATGCTATTTGATGCTGAATACCTCCCTCTCCCACCGACATTAGTAGAAGTTGAGGTTAATCTGCATCTTCCAGGACTGAGTTCTTATTACTTCAATATTTTAACATGATAAGCGCCGACAGTTTGGGCTCCTGCTATGGACGTGTCTAACAAATATTCAAAGCAAACGAGGCCAGCTTCATTGCACTCCTTTCCTTCTCTATCCTACAGTGCTACAGCAGCCCAGCTGCGACATCATAGCTGTACTGCTGTAGCAACTACAAAATAGATGTGGCCTTTGTTAAACTGATGCAAACCCTTGCGCAGATCTTTTTATTTTGGTTTGGTCAATTAGGAATAGATTTAAGCGAAATCAAAGTAAACCTCACTTAAACCAGAATAAGACTGTCCACACAACGTTTTGTACTGATTTAACAAACTAGAGCATGTTGTGCATTTTCAGACATATATTGGGACAAAAAGCATACAAAGGAACATAATAAATATTAACTTGGACTATGAAGCAGAACACTAATCCTTCACCCCGTTGACCCTGTACCATATTGCCAATAAGCCAAAACATCTGCACTTTGCTTCGCCAATATAAATTACCTGCCCTGTGCTCTTTGTCAATAAACTTTGAAACGTTTCTCTTTCCATTAAAAGACATTTTCTTGCCCCCTCAAGCATCAGCAGAGTTTCTTAGCTGTTCATGAAAATTCAAATTAAAAATATCGACAAGCAATTCATTGCTTTTAGGCAAAACACAGCTTCATTTACTTTTCCTTGCAAAGGGAGTGCAATGCCCATTGAGTTTAGAATTCTAGACTCCCTTTTGTTTGGGTGAGACTTTTCAAACAAGAGAACGTGTCAGTTCGATGAAGGCACTAAGGGCGCAATTTTCAAAGCTAAGGGGATTTAGATGCTTGGTTTTAATGAAATTTCAGCATTCAAATCCCATAGGTGGCTAGGGGGGAAAAAGAAAGTCTCACCCTAAAGATCCTGTGGCATCTCACGTAAAAGCGAGGATTTGCCATTGTGCTCTTAACCAAAAATTTCCCATGTTCTAGTAGTCATTTTTCTAGAGGCTGAATTTCTATGGTCCTATGTGTGTATCGTTTATGAAGAGCTCTGGCATCCTTCAGTATGAAAGGTGCTATTTAAAAGGTAAAATAGCTATATCATTGCTATAATTATAATGGAGAAGAAATCTGCATACACATGGGTATGTTCTACTTAAAAAAAATTACAGCATCCCTTGGAACAAAACCTACTTAGTACCAGCTGTGTTACCCTACAGTGCACTCTACTACTAATTTATGGAGTGCCAAAAGCTAATCTCTGACAAAGGAATTCTGTCCCCTTGCTGAGGAAAAATTAAAGACTGAGGACAATCATGGTACTGCCTTTACCCATGAGGAGGAGGAGAAGATAACTTCTGCAGCACAACTCCCCCAAAGCAACAAAATATCATTGAGACTCCAATGTGATCAAAAAACGCCAAGTGTATCAAAACCTGCTCTGCAAGATGCAGCTTGTGTTGTGTGTTTGTGCACTTTTGAGGTGGTAGAATGATATCTACTATGGTTAATTAGAAATTGAGAAAGACAAACAGAGGGGAGAGGGAGAGAATAGGAGAGTGTAGCCTGAACCAGGTTTGTTTGACCTTTTAGAGATGTGCTATAAAAGGCATCATCCAGGCATCACAGCACAGCCACTTACATCAGGGCAGGACAGAGTATAGGAGCTTTACAAATTTTGTTTCCCAGGCAGGGTCCCAAAATATTAGTCAAACATTCTTCCTGGAAACATTCCACTTCGTTACTATTCTAGGTTCCAATCCTGCACTGCAAGCTCTGGAGTGGACCCTCGCGAAGTCCCCGTGCCTTCAGTTGGACTCTGCAAGCATTCAGGGCTCTGCACTAGCAGCTCACGCTGCAGGATCAAGGCTCCAGTGAGTTACTTGCCATACTGATAATCATCAAAACCTGGGACATCAGACCCACAAAAGAATTAATTTCCTGGACCTTTCACTTTCCTTTAAGGGATTTTTCCCATGAACTCTCTCATGACTCACTACTCCTGGTCTTACTGAAGAACAAGGGCCAAATTATCACTAGTTCTGCACAACATTGGAAGGAACAGGGCACAAGTTTCCTTCCCCATAACCCCTTTACATTTTTAGTTAAGCCCCTTTGACTCTGGCGTCTGTATCATGTTCCTCAGGAAACCACAGTGTGCCTTTTTGTACCATTTCCCCCAAATAAAAAACAAAATCACATCAAATTCTATGTCTCTGCCTGGTACTGAGCCTAGGGTTACCAGCCTTGGAGTAACTTCTGACTAGCTACGATTTACCTGGCTGGTCAGGGTTACTGTGCACAGAAACGCTATTTCTTCCTCATACTTGGCTCTGTCCGTCTTGGACAACGCCAACGGTCACCAACAATCTGCAGCATGCTGCCATCTAGCCTGTCGTCAAGTACTTACTTCACTGACTGTTATCTTCTGAGCTGTGCTGGCTGGCAAGGAGCAATGCTCCTCCACATGTTAATTAGCATAATTATTTTTTATTAATAGAGGTTTATATTCCTTCACTATAGTTCTGGTCTCACATTGCTATTCATGTGCTACGTTGTTGGACATGATACGATCATGTCTTTGTAGTACTCCCTGCATACTCGTTCAAAATGGTGCCTCTAGAAATTATTGTTCAAAATGACCTGTTTTCTCCGAGGTTCAAACTTTCAGGTTAGTTTAATGCCTCCTCTAAGGTATTTATTTGCAGCTTTACTGAGTTCAGTGCTTTGATGACCCATTTCAAATCTGTCATTAACCATTTCAAAATCACAGCACTCAGAAGAATACAGAGATTTGTCTGCATTAATATTGTTTTAAATGAAAAAAAAATCCTCTAAATTGCAGAATGAAATAACCCTCAATTTGCTTTTCAACTGTCTCATATTTACTGTTTCATCCAATCTCCTGCCTGACATAATGGGTACAAAGTGTCAGTGGCCTCACGCTCCATGTGGTTTTCCTCTGGTTTTTGATCAGGGCCCCAGGATAACCTACAGTAAGCCTCTGAAATCACCAGACCCATTTTCCACTTCAGCTGTTAGCATGGAGGAGATGTTTGCAACATGCTGAGTCTAGTCCACTCAGGTTCAGAAACCACAGGCAGCTTTGTTTCTTCATCACTACAGAGGTTAGGATATCAGCAGCAACAGGAAACAAATACTTTTTTTCTTCCTGGTACCTTTATTGGGAAACGACTGTGTTGTTTCTTCTGCTATTTAATTCTGAAAATGTTTCTAATAGAAAGTAAAGTAAAGAAAATGCTTCTAATATTAAATAAATATGTAATGGTTTTCTCTCCTCCCTCCCCCTTCCCTTTAATCAAGAAGACACAAGACAGGCAAGGCAGCTGAAGTGTCAACACTATTGTACCCAGGAAATATACATGAAGTCAAATCATTTGGAGCAGGAGGAGTTTTTGGAACTTATGGACAATACAGGTACAGAAGGATATGTCAAAAACAACCAACCAGCCACCCACCCACCCAACAACCTGCCATAACAGCAAGGGGCCCAATCCCACATTCCAGCTAATGTGAGTTTTTTCCACTGACCTCAATGGGAGCATAACTGGGCTCAAGAGACGCAAGAATGCAACCACCATCCATGCTTACAAAGATATTTCTGTAGTGAACAAAGGTTTTCTGATGGGGGAGGAAGGAGGTTCTGATTTTTCTTATAGGGTGCCCATGCAATGCCTATTAATGTTTATGGCATGGAAAAACCCTATACACACAGACTGCTTTTTAAACTAGGAGTCTTTGTTTTCATCCAAAAAAAGTTTGATAATTGTCTGAAGCCAACATTTACTAGCCAGGATGCTTAAATCAGGTCCCCAGATCCATACAGTTAGCTATATCAGGGTATGGTAGACTGATTTTTCAAAGATGTTTGGAGCTTGGATTGCCCAGCACCTCTGCAAAATCAGCCTAGTTATAGCTTTTGGATCCTAATTCTAGGTTCCCAGAATTGAAAATATTGGGTTAACGACAAGTCAAGATTCATTTTGCTAATTCTGAATGACAGACAATATCAGAGTAAAGATGGCACATAAAAGTATGTCACCCAGTGAATGTACTAGAAAGCATTATCTGTTAGAGGAGTACATTAAAGGAAACCCAGAATTGATCTGTAAACACTGTCACTTGTTATACCGCCAAAGAAACAATTATATACGATAGTACAGCACATTACTTTATAAAGCCTTAAAATTCATTTCATTTGTTTTGCTGTTGTTTTAATCAAACGTCCACTTTTTTAATGCAAAAATCCTTCAAGAAAAACTGAATTATCTCTAAACCACCACATCTACCTTAAAAAAAAACAAAATAAGCAAGCAAGCAAACAAAAAGTTTCTGTAAGCCTTAATTAGGATTTGACCACAGAACATTATGCATAATTTCACAATAGGTCAAAAGATCAAGCAAGCATATGGGCAAAGGAGACGTTGCAATAATGATACCACCACTAGAGTCTAACGTTAAAATTAAACATTTTAATTAGAGTAATAGAGTCATCAATGATGAATATATTCAGAAACTTACTTAGCAACTTTATTACAAAACCTCCAAACTGTTGAACAAATCAAAATCAAAGTCCACATTATGTACAGATATCTATTTATCCTGGTTGCTAAAGTGGACTGAGTGAGAGTCCCATTTAGTAATCTAGTTTCAGGTTCATATTAAGATGAATCATTAGCTAAGTAACTAACTCCCATACAGGCATATGCCTGGCTTTTTCATTCTTTCTTGCTGGTTGGTTTTAACCCACATATTTCAGACAGTTCAGAGGTGGAAACCCATGCAGCAGACTATCCAAACCCATTGCTATAGTCATGGATAATCATTTACCAGATTAATATTAAATGCGTGATGTTGTATCAGGTTTCATTACCTAGGCTGTAGCATGTCATGTTATCCAAGGTCAATATTTAATGCGACACAGAGTAATCCAACATGATTCATTCTGTACTAGAAATCTCATGTTTTTAAAAAGAAAACATGCATATTAAGGACCACTTTGTAATAATTCTAGGAAACTGAGTAATTAATATATATTGCAGCATATGCCAATATCCTGTGTGTAACAAAGAAGCTGTTCCAGTTAACTGATGCTTCCTGTTAATTCAACCTACTGCTGCAAGTCATGACAAATAATCTTCTAGCAAAGACCAAAGCATGGCAAGTTGGGCTGCAATACAGGAAAGAAATTTAGAACCGAACTCAATGGACTTTACATACTCTGATCACTCTATCAATCCTTACTCTCGGTTTCGCGGAGCTTTGCTCTGGAATGAATGTCTGTGATGATAGTGGAATGAAGGAGCCAGGGAACATTTAAGCCAAGAGAAAGCCACATGAAAGACATGTTTAGCTGCTGTATGAGGCTGAGTACAGGTTTCAGGAAAAAGCGAAATTTTAAAAAAGGTGCATTACATTTGTTTTGTTGGTTTTTTGGAGGGGGAGGGGGAGGGCTTCAGTTTGCTTTTTGTAACATCCTCCTCCCACTTCACATATGGTATAGCCTTAAAATAACTGACCTATTATACAGGTGCAACACTCATTGGCTTCAGTGGTTTAATCTGCAGAACAAGATATTTAAAGTATATATTAGGAAAAACTTTCTAACTACAAGGATAGTTAAAGTGCTGGAATAGGTTACCAATGGAGGTTGTGGAATCCCCACCATTGGATGTTTTTAAGACCAGGTTAGACAGACAGGTGAGACACAGGGTAGATATACTTGCGCCTACATCCACAAGGGCGGCTGGGGAGACTGTATGACTTCTCAAGGTCCCTTCCAGCCGTACAATTCTATGATTCTGTAAGTAGGAGTTGCACATGTGCATGTGAAGAAGGAAGTGGACCAATGACTCTAGTTTACTAAAGTTAAGTTCAACTGAACAGGCCAAATTCTTCCTTGAGTTACAGCTATGCAACCCCACTGTATGGGTATAACCTCTGATTTCACTGGGGTTGCCTGGGTATAA
Source organism: Mesoclemmys tuberculata (assembly GCA_007922155.1). Classification (NCBI taxonomy): domain Eukaryota; kingdom Metazoa; phylum Chordata; order Testudines; family Chelidae; genus Mesoclemmys; species Mesoclemmys tuberculata. The sequence continues at coordinate 5,016,567 of ML675644.1, forward strand.
AAGAGATATGAATTTAGACCACTGAGTCTAAATGTAACTGATGAGCAAAATACATGAATGAAGCTCCACACACATGGTGTTGCTTATAAGCTCAGCTGAGACAGAAAAAGTTTTCATTTTAGATTAATTTAAAAAGCATTAAAAGTGATAACCTAACATTAACCACAACGAAGTTTTATTGGCCAATGAGATCATCTAACTTTTGCCAAAACAGCAAAACACAGCCTTAAGAGCCACTCTCTTGTTACTGATAGAACATAAGCGTGTATCATTTTTAGAACAAAGGCCAGTCTCTAAGAACAGCTGACTTCGCAACTCAGTCTGTTCTAGTTGCCTGTGTAAACATGAAGGTAATGGTTTCTTTTTTAGTATTCCATGAAAACAGAAACATGGGGAGTTGTTCTGTTTTAACCTTTAAAAAAAAATTGTTTGCTCTCTTTCCATTTCAGCTGTGGAGCTCTCATGTTCCAGTGACATTGGATACACCTTAAGGGCTCAAAAAAAGTTCAAATAGGCTTCATAGCCTAAGCTTGAAATGAAGGCTACAGAATTTAAAAAAAAAAATTCCCTTCTTCTGTGACTTTGAAAGCCACAGCTGTCATTTGGTTCCCCTCTCTTTCCTCAGGGTAAAAAGGCAGTGAGATATTACAGTAATGAGCATGGTAAAAATCCTTAGATAGAGGTATTTGCTTCCACTGTCAAATCTACCAAGTCAACTGGCAATTAGGGGTATTCTGGGGTAGGGGTGCGTGTGTGAAGTGGACTTCATTAGCTCCAGGGCAACTCCACTAGGCATGCAGGATCCCTAGGATATCTTTCTACGTGGGTGAGCTCCCTGAGGAGGGCTGTAATGACTGTTTTAGGTAGTCGGCCAGGTAAAGATAGATATTTCCATTTCATTGCTCAACTGATACATCCTGTAAATGCCTGTCCATGCTTCTGAACCCCTGAGCAGGTTCCGCTGTGCTTTTCATACCAAGGCTATGACGATGCTCACTGGATCTTACCACCAGTGAGATTTTAGTTTGGTTTGGATTCCTGATAGTCACAATTGAGCTAAAGATTGGGGAATATTAGTCACTACAAAAAAAGAAGCTGGCAGCAACCACACCACATAATGGGGTGCTTCCTGCTGGCCCTCCATGTTCCTAAATTGGGAAAAGCAGAGAATGAAAAACAAAACTTGACATGGTGCTTGTCACAGGGTCAGTGCAATTCCACCTATAATCTCCCCCTGTGGTCCACCACAGATACCCACTTTAGGTTTCTGGCTCACAGATGTCACCTCTCCTGGGTTTAGACCCACATTTAAGACTGCTTAGCACCCTGTCTTATGCTGCAATATTTCCAGCAGGCAAGACTGAACATAAGAATGGTTAAATTAGGTCAGACCAATGGGCCATCTCACCCAGTATCATGTCTTCCAAAAGTGGCCAATGCCAGATGCTTTAGAGGGAATCAACAGAATAGGGCAATTATTGATTGATCCATTCTGTTGGCCGGTCCCAGTTTCTGGCAGTCAGAGGTTTAAGGACACTCATATGATGGGACTGCTTCCCTGACTATCTTAGCCACCCTAGCTCCAGTGTAGGGCACTAGTACGCTTAAGTCCTTCAAAATCCACAACTGAGTTTTCCCTCATGGTTACTTAGATCTGTCTTAGATCCAGAACTAGAACATCCAAGTGGGCAGTTCAGCCCTTTCTTTATACAGCTTGGGTCTTAGCCTTCTGTAATAAATGTTCAGCAGACAGACAATGGCTCTCTCCTCTGACATAGCTCCAAAAGGCTGGGTTTTTGTGTAACTGGAGATGCAGAATTCACAGTAGCCAATCCCCAGGGATTCCCCTAGACATCCACTTAACGATTATTGTCCAAAAGAGTCCATACTTATCTGGCATAATTCAATATAGTCTTTTGAACTCCAAAGTAACTTCCCAGGCCTTACATCTGTCACATTTTCCCCCTTTGGGAAGTTATACCTGAATACAATAAGGTCTCCCCTGGACTTTGCAGGAAATTGCCACATCTGTCACAGTACTGAGCTCGAGTGGCATAAAGTACAGAATCGGAGCCCTTCAAGTATTTTCAACAGGAAAAGTAAAATTGCAATTAAATTAATATTTTCACTAAAATTTTTTGGTTTTCAACAAAAAAATTGGGCTTTTCCATTTCGAACAGAACCTGACAGTCACCAAAGGTTTCTGTTTTCAAGTTTTTTTTTATGAAAATCCAAACAATTTTGAAGAAAACTTTCTACTAAAATGAGAACAGTTTTATTTTCATCAAAAAATTGTTCATGTGAAAAATTCATTTCTTGACCAGCCCTACTGATTTGGAAAGCGCCTTATAGGGAGGGAAGGGACTCAGCATTGGAGGCTTCCCAGCTGCTTGGTGCTTTACACATGGGCCTGCAAGAATCACATTCTTTTCCAGCATACACCTCTCCAAATCAGAATCTTCCCAAAGCTGCCCCAGGGATGCATAGGATAGAGCCATAATAGTTTATCACTAGCACCATCCAGTCTGGCTGCTCTGCCCTGCCCATAAACGCTGGTCTGCATTGCAGTTAACAACCTAGCTCTAGGGAAGCAATATACTATCTCGACTCTGAACAATGGCACAATAGCAAATTCAGAAAATTTAAGTCACAACCCAGCATCGTGGTTCTAAATATATAACAGCAGTCACAAAGGGAAATAGTATTAAAAGTGAACTGTTGGGTTCAGGTGATAAATTATCTTGCTCTATGGAGTAGAAATTAAGGTAAAGTGATCCCTAATCCCAAACTAGAGATGGGTTCAGTTAAAAGAATTAAGGAAAAACTGTTTCAGAGAAAGCTACTCCTAAATTACATAAAGCCAGACCACAGCATATTATGCACTGAGGGAACACCGTAAATCAGCAGCTCAAGGAGGTAAATAATCATGCCTGCTGTTCATGAGGGGCCCATATTCATTGTGTGCATATCTAAAACAGATGACAGGGTATACATCTTTATTGGGTACAAGACAACAATCAGTTGTTGCTTAAACTCTTATTAAGACTCATCCTAAATTCAGGGTTTGTTTTGAATGTTGGTAAGAATTAAGAAATTCAGCCATGTACGTTTAATTAGCCTTTAACACAGCTGGCACAAGATGTAAAACTAAACAGTAAGTTGTCATGGCCCTGGCTCTTTACCTTGAGCTGTAAAGACTCATTCTTTCAGTTTTGCAATCTCCAGTTCAACGCTAAGTGTGGGCAAAGATACTGATGATCATGTTTTGCCTAAAGACATGGTGATTTCTCCATCATCTGCAATCTAAGTCAAAACCGAATACCTTCCTAAAAGATAGGTTATAGCTCAAAACAGAAGTTATAGGTTTGAGGCAGAAATTATTGGATGAGGTTGTCTGGCTTGTGTTATGCAGGTGCTCAGACTAGCCAATCATATTGGTTCCTTCTGGCCTTAAAAAAATCTAGGAATCATCATGACACCATTAAAAAAAATTAAGTTATAACATCTTGGAATAAAGGCAGTTGGATCAAAGTTGTACATCACTTCAAATATTCTTTTATTTACCAGGAAGCAAGTGCAGGTGGTAGAGCACCAGGGTGATATATTGACAAGTGTATTGACAAGTGTTCAGAGCTTTTTCAGAGTTTGGCTTCATTCCTAGATATCAATTACAATAATTAAGCACAGAGGTAGAGAAAATGAAGGGACACCCTCTTCTCACTTGTCACAGGTAAAGTTGGACATTTTTTGCTACCATGGCTATTTAGGCATCATATACCACTGAGGAGTTCTTAATCTAAGGTCAGATTCCATCCCCACCACCACCACCACCAGAAAGGGTAAATACTTCGGGCACCATGTACTCAGACAATAACTGAAATTAACAATGTACAAACTGACTGTGTATCTATGGACAGGTTTTTAAAATGGATTATGCAAAGAATGGACATATACATTTGCTAAAATACTGCTAGTGGCAGTTCTCTGTTACAAACAAGCTCCTCCCTTCCTACCACACATAGCCAAGCAGTGCCAAGTAAGCTCATTATAAATGGATTTAGACTTCTTGGCAACCCAGGCACTTGTTGCCAGCTGAGTGGCACTGATCACTTTTTTTGGGCCTGTTCCCAGCGGCTTTGCTGTGGCCCCACGTCCGGGTTGTTTCGTCAAGTCTTGGGCCCAGTCACTTCTGGAATTTCAGATTTCCGTGCCATGTGACCAGAACCGGAAATGCACAATCCACTTTTTTTTTTTTGGTAGGGGGCACCAGAACAAGAAATGCATAATCCGCCATCTTTCTTGTAGTAAGAAAATTGAGCGGGCTTGGTCACATTTTCATCAGACGTGCGTCACTCTCTCTTACAGCAGAGAATGGCAACTCATCCTCCATAGTCAGTGCTCAAGAAAGCTTCAAGCAGGCCAGCTTTCTTCTTGTCTCCACCTGTTTTAAGGAGCATATTGAGCCTCCAGAAACACATTTTTAATCTAGGCTGCAACATTCTAGAGTTGCTGCAATCAGCCAGACTAAGATGCAAATAGCAGAAAGAACTATTCCAGAGGAAAGAAGCACTGCAAAGGGGCAACAAATAGGCAAGGGGACTGACAGTCAGAATCTTACAGAGAAGAAAAAACAATGTCACTATTTCTGCTGCTGTCCATTTGGTAGGACAACACTAAAACAGAAGTGAGCACACACAGCCTTCTGCTGGGACCTGAATAATATAGCATAAATGTGTGTATTTCACTTTCTAATGATGGGATAAATTCAGAATATATTTTACCCTGTAGATTGTTTAAAATGACAGCCAATCCTCATAGAAAACTGTTTGTAAATAAAATCTTTTTCAAACAAGCAAGCTCCACCATCTCTATTCTCTGCATTTTCTCTTTCTTCAGTCTTTATTATAAATGTTCCCATTCAAATAGAAGTGTTGTCGTGAGATTTCAGCTGCTCTTGGCATTTATTTCCCACTTGAAGTCAGTCCTCTATTGGAGATGTCATAATCGTTTGCACAGCAACCAACTGTGATGTCCCATGCAAAGGATTATAACTTTAGGTAGGAGTCTAGCAGGAGGAGCAGATGAACTCTTAAGGAATAAATAATCTATTTTCATGCAAATGCCCTTAGTCCATGTAGGCTGGTAAAATACAGAATTATTTCTAAATGGACTGTTTTTCAAAAATTACCATTGGGAAACTAGGAGTCCTTTAATGAACTGCTCAATAACATCTCACTGAAAGCAATATTTGAAGTCATATTATTGGTTATAGGGAGAGGAAAATACAAGAAAAATAAAGAGATTATGTATGGGTCACATGAAGTTATTCTTCAGGTCAATTCAGACGAAGATGTTGGCAAAGGCATGGAATTAAAAATAGCTTTATACAAGTTTGGATCCTGTGCTGTCTTTCTGATATTTTATTGAGCTAGTGAATTTTCATGCTGGCTTGACTGATATTTGATATAATGATCCTTGGAACAGGAAAAAGCAATCTTTAAACAAGCATGCATAAATAAAGGCAGCATTGTCAGAAAATATGCTGCAACATAACGACAACCTCTGGGTTATTTCATCTAACGAGAACTATTCTGTAACAGTAACTAGCCTGCAAAAGAAGGGTCGCAGTGTTTCGATAAGGCAAGAGAGCCATCTTGCTGGCCTTTTAAGTGGAGAAACCCGAGCAGTGTTGTGAACAAGCCCTAGATTTGGGGGGGGTGAGAGGGTAGGAGAATTCCTAGAACCAGCTTAGCTTTTACTGGAATCCTCTCCTCTGGCTGGGGAAAGATAGAAATTGGGTAAACTCTGCCAAAAAAGAAAAGGGGGGGGGAACACTCCTTCCCTACTAGCAATCCGCACAGTAAAGTCAATGTTCCTGCCACATCATACATCTTCCAATTTCACTAGCATCAAATAGCAATTGTTCTGCTCCGCTCCTTGTTTTGAACAATGCTGCATTTTGTTCCTCTTTCATAACAGCCTCTTAAGTCATTTAAGTTTTAAGTGTTAAATTACTCTCATAATGAATGGATAGGAACGGACTTCTTGCTGAAGCTTATATATTTATTTCAGGATTTAGAGGATACAAACATTTTTATTAATTCATGGGCTTTTCTATGGCACTCCTAACCATTGCATCTGAGCATCTCAACACCTCTGTGAAGTAGGGAAGTATTATCATCCCCATGCTACAGAAAAGGAATTGAGACCAAAGAGTAAAGGACACAGTTGCGCACAGCAGCTCTTATTGTCCCCAATGGGCGATGAGCACTATTGAAAATCTGGCCATTCATTTATGTTCCTAAATGGCAGAGGAGCTCTTTTGGAAATCTGTCCCAGAGGCCCAGATTTGGGAAGGATTTAGGTGTGGCTGTGGTCGGCATTGCAACGCCTAACTGACTCAGGAGTCTAAATTTTATTTTTAAAAGGGATTTACCTAAGTGCCTAAATTGCTCTTGAAAATGAGATTTAGGCTCCCAAATCAGTGAGGGATTGCAATACTGAGCACAGTCACACCTAAAAACCTTTAAATATCTGGGCCTAAATGATTTGCCCAAGATTGTACAGGAAGTCTTCTGGCAGAGCTGGAAACAGATCCCAGTTCACCTAAATTCTACTCAAGTACATCAAGCACAAGACTATACATCCACACTAGTGAAAAGTGCACCATAAGCTTTCAATTGTGTGAATTTGACAACAGCATTAAAACTGCAGATCAAACACATATTTATCCTTTGCAGATTACATGGCAGTTGCACAGTATATAGAATGATCATTCCTGTTCAAGAACAGAAAGTGCACATACACATGTGCTGACATGGATAATGTTTTAGTTTACACAAAACGAAACAAAAATGACAGATTAGTCAGATGATTGGGGTGACAGAAGGGAGGTGGTGAGAGTGGGTAGTTCAAAGGTGAACTACCAGTATAAATAGGCAATGTGCAAAAGCTACTTTAAAATTCAAATGTGGGCAAATATTAAATACATACCTATGTTATAGAGCTATAAAAATGACAGAGTGATCTAAGGAACACACACAGTCACTGGTCACTTCTTTGACTATTGAACTCCTCCACACATACGAAGGAGACTTTTTTAAAAAAAATCCTCATTGGCTGAAACTAGGTATTAGATTAATGAAACACAGCAGAAAGAAAATAGAGAATCGACAATAATTGAAGGGGGAAGGCGGAGGAGGGACCACACCAAAAACCAGTAGTAGCTGCAGTACATGCCCTCAATACTCCCAAATGCTCAGCCAGGGATTCAATAACTGTCATCACATTCAGCAGGTTTATAGTCACATTGCGGCCACATGCTTTTGTAGTTTATTTTTGCAAACTCCCTAATGCATGTATGTTTCAGACCTATGTCCATAGCTCAGGAAAGCCCATCAGTCCATTCAGAACAAGCCCTATGCCTACTGACAGATGTACTACTGTCCTTGCCAGTGGTTAGAGCCCTCACGCCCAAGTTCAATAAAGTCAAGCTGGACGCAATGCCAAGAAACTTCCTTAATCCAATGCAACAGTGACATTTGATTGCTGGACTAAACACCCTCATTTGATAGGCATGTTGCTCTGCTGCTTACTGCTTCACTCCAGTCTTCTCCATTTTCTGGTTTGCCCCCCTGCAGCATCAGAATCTGCAGGGTGTTATAAATGCATGCAGTCTGAAGGCTTCTCTGAGCTCCGGCTGAGCACCCTTGTTCCCAGTGTGTCACCAGTACTCTCAGGAGGGAAGGATGTCCCAAGCTGTGGAATGACATGATGGATCTTGACATTGTGGGCTACCCACTCTCCCCAAAGAGGACCAACAGCCAGGATACAGGGCACAGGGGGAGAAGGGCGGTAAGAGGAGGGAAACCAAAAGGTCATGGGATGGGGCTCTCAAATGGCCAGAGACTGGGTAAGCATGCAAAAGCTAGGACCTCCTGCCTTCAGTATGAAAGCTGCTTCCACTGGATTATCTTCTTCTCTTGGCAGTGTTCTTCAAAAGCTTCCATAAGACTAAGGGCTACAGTATTTATCCCTTATGCACGTTGCCATCAATTGCAAAGTGCTCACCAACATGAATAAGGGCTGCACAGCATAGCCCAAGGACAAAAAGAAAACATTCCCCAAAGGTATGGCAGAATGTTGTTATGACCAACTTTCCAGCCCTCAGACAAACAACAATTTATAAATGTATAGTGATGCTTTTCTCCTTCTACAATTCTGTATTCTGCAATACCATGTACATCTAACTTTTCATATTAGGTATTTTAGAGGACATTTTTGAAGACTGGATTCTCACAGATGCACCTAGGGATCCAAATCATGGATATTGCACTCAGCCTCACTTAATGATCAAATACTTAATAACTATGTTAATCAGCAGTTTTTTAAACCTATCTCCATTGTCAGTGACCTAGTAATTTAATTGAAAACATTCTAAAAAGACATGTTGGGTGAGGTAATTTCTTTTATTGAACCAATTTCTATTACTGAGAGAGACAAGCTTTTGAATTTAGAGCTCTTCTTCAGGTCAACATTCAAGTTATTCATGGGCAGGAGGAGGGGAGAGGAAGGAGAGAACACCATGATCTTCTCAGAAACATGCAATTAAAACTAATCCTTATCTTTAGAAAACAAATTTAGATCAGTTGCACTAGAGCACATATGCTGTGTCCAAGGACCTCCTGGAGCAAACAAACGAATATAAGATGGAATTAAATTTAAGGAACACTCAGGGAGAGAGGAGTTAACAAAAATACGATGAGAGGAGAAATGGTGCACAGAAACTCCTGCAGTAGATGTTGAGAGAGAAGAAGATGGTTAAATGTTCATTAAAGAGATAATGGGTATCAATCAAACAGAGCCCACCTAGATTTATGCACCAAAATCATTTTGTGTACCAGTTCAACTCCTCCAGGAGTTGATTATTATGCAAAGCTAGTCATCTAGACTTTGTCTCTAACACAAAAAAAATACTATTTAATTCTAATATTTAGGATAATGGTGCAATCTCACTGAAGTAATTTGAATTATCCCACCAGAAAATTTGGCCCTTAATTCCTACACACTGACCTACAGATAAGGGTTACCAGAATTAGCAAAAGCTTTCTTTAGCTCCCTGCTTTACCTCTCCTGTTATCACAATGAATAATTTCTTGTTCCTAAATAGCCTTGTTAGGTCTAATTGGTAATGCTATATCCTCATATTACTAACCCTAGCTCAATTCAAAGCAATTTTAAATATGGCCTCAAACTCGGTCATTACGAAACAAAGCACATTCAGGCATCTTCTTGAACAGCATGCTCACTAGAAGAGAAATTTACTAAGAATCCGTCAAATGGCCAATAGGAGCTCCATTTGAAGTCACAAAGCATATTTCAAAGGATATTTTCCTGCAATCTGTAGACTAGAATTTTTTAAAGCATTATTTGAAGGAACATCCAGTTTGTTAATGCTATGTTTTTCGTTACGCAAACAAGTATATGCCTTGCTTCTTGGAAAAATGTGTACACCCAAGTGTTACACAGCTAGCAATTAAATCACAGAACACATATTAGTCAGAGATATTTTAGTGCGTTGATGCTTACAATTTCTATTGCAGACGAGGCAGCATTGACAGTGCTTGCACTTTTTTTGATTCTTGTCAAGATATTTGTCAGGAATGCACATTTTGTTCTTTGATTCTGTCTCTGTATTTTGAGTTAGTCTTACGAGTCAGGGGAGCCCTTGGTGGACAAAGGGGATTTGATGAATCCAGGAATAACATAATTTATGTTTGAAGACACATTTTGTGGTTTTTTCTTGTAAATTATGCCAATTTATTAACATGACATGCTGATTCTTTTCTTGTTGAACAGGGTCTTTAGACATTAAAGAACCCTCTGCTGCCCCAGAATATTAAACCAAGCTCTTCCTAACTAATGCTAATAAGTAGGATTGAGGGGTATACTGAGGACTGGATAATCCACTTTACAAGCTTTTTAAGTACTTGTTCCCTCTGCATAAAACATTAGTACAATGTTTATTAATATTAAGGATTTGAACAACAGGCCCGAATTTCAAAAACGAAGTTCCTTCTTTAATTCATGCCATTCTGATTATGATGAATTGCAACATGTGGTACTGGATGAACCCGGGATCGGAACCCAGAAGACATGAGGGCTCTTTCCAGCATAGCAATTGACTTGCTGTGTAATCTGGGCAAGTCACTGCTCTTCCCGGCACCTGTTTCCTTTTCCTCCCTTTGTCTTCTTGTCGTTTCACACAGACAGTTCTCTATGGTAAGGGCTGTATCTTACTTTGTGCAGTGCTCAAACACAATGGAATCCTAGGCTCAGGTGGAGACATGAGGTGCTACTAACACCAAAGGTATTGCAGTGAAGTTAAGCAAGGATTGTCAACTTCATCTTATTTAAAATCTACACAACCATAATGTTACAGTATTTAAAACTTTTTAGTCATTATAAAGAGGCAACACAAAACTTCAGAGCCGCACATGACTTGGAAATACAAGGCATAAAAGCAGCCTATTAAAAAGATTTATATGTGATACACAAGTAGCTAGCAGCATGTTGTAAGGTATCCTCCTAGAAAGACTCGTAACTCTTATAAGATCATCTTTACTAGAGTCTCCATCCATTTCAAATAAAGCTCCCAAAATTGTTCTTTGGGGGAATGAAAGTTCTGCGTGTTTGATATCCAACTACAGGCTACATCAGACTTAGGGTGCATCTGTACTGCAGTCAGAGGTGTTACTGCAGCACATTTTAAACTGAAACTAATTTGGGCAGGTCTACCAGGGAAGACATTGCAGCAGAGTCTTCAGTACAAGTTAGCCACTCTGGTACATACCCAGGGTTCCAGGTGGGCTTGTACAACCTGTGCTGCTGCGTCTTCTCTGCTATTGTGACCCAAGGTAGCTCAATGAAAGGTTGCCTGGGTATGTCTACACATGCTGCAAATCACACCCGACTAATGTGTAGACATATCCTTTGAAATCCTGGCAATGGATCCCACCTAAGGCTGGATCCACACTGACGGCGGCAAATTCACCACCGTCAGTTCGATGTCTCTGGATCGACTGAGCAATCTGTGTAGACCTGCTCAGTCGCTCCAGAAATCGACGCAGGAAAACCACCCCGGTAAGTGGCGCAGCGCGGTGTGGACAGCGCGCGGAACAGACGCAGCTAAGTCGACAGAAGATACTCAAGTGATTTATGTCACTTGCGTATCTCCCATCAACTGCTGCCAAATCCAGAAGGTAAGTGTAGACCGGGTGTAAGTGTGTGATCTTGCAAAAGTCTTAACTTCTGTATATAATCTTACTCATGCTCATTAGTCACATTGACCTAAATGGGATATTTGTGAGTCAAATGACTCAAAACCTTCACCAGACATTTTCAAAAAAAGCCTGGATAGCCATCTGTCTTGGATGGTTTAGGTCCATGATCTTCACTATTTTTCAAGCAGAGACCACTTTGGCAAAACACCTTCAATGTGAGAGCCACATCAATTACTAAATTAACACATTAACCTTATGGCCTTATCGTGGCCGCTACTGTCTCCAGCTACCTCGTTTTCTGTAGTTATTGTAGATGTATTTTTGTTCATTTCATTAATATCCACAGTTACATTCTTATCTGCTTTTTCCCTTGTTTCACTCTCCTATTTTCTATTCAACAGAATTAAGAATCTATCCATTCTTTCCAGTAACTCACTGGGGTCAGAAAATAATATAGCATGAATGGTTAACACTCCGAGTCTTACGTTGGTTGCTATGGTAATATTATGGTTATTATACAACAGATATGCTTAGATGTACTTATTGGCACACTTCGTACCATGTGGCCAATGCAACGTATAAAGGAGGCAGACTTTGATAGGCTCAGTACATATTCCAATATTAAAAATATAATAAATTGGAATATAAACAATTAGTCAGAGAGCTGCATTTAGGGTTGATGGAAGCTGCCATTGGCACCCGGGCCTTGCAATGAAGAACACTGGGTTAGACACAACAAATCCTGTATCTTGGCAGAGGGGTTAGGCTACATACATGACCCTTGTGGTCCCTACTAATCGTATGGTTCTATGACCTTATGATATGAGTAAAGGATTGCAGGAGTAGATCCTAAACTTGATTTGAATGTACGAGTTAATCCTCACCAAGTTGAATTAATTTGGAATGGCATATTTATGCACAACATTATTCTTAATAAAGCAGATTGGCAAACATAGCATATCTATATTGGGTATCAAGATGTTTTTGGAAGTAACTGCAGAAATTCTGTACTTGGGCAGACTGGATTCGGTCAGGGTGGGTTTTGCTTTTTCTTTGCCTAGGCCAATCAGCTACATACTATGTCTCTAGCACAGAGGTAGCCATTGAACTGATCTCTCTTTAAATTTCATTCTCCAGTCACTCTTCATAAAGTCTTCCCCACAAAGCCCTGATAGGGACAGTATAGTACCACAGTGATATAAAACTCATGTCAATTTCTATGAGCCTAACTTAGGTATTGTTGGTATTAGAAACTCTACTATGAGAGTAAAGCCTAAAAACCTGGAGTATAATTTAGGGAATACAAGATTAAGAGAAATCTAGGGAACTGGAACTCTTTTTTTTTTTTTCAAATACAAGTATCAGATGTCTTAAAAAGAGACAGTCCACTAGAAGCCTACAGATAAGGAAGGTTTGTTAATTAATGCTTTGAGCTAAATTATACCAGCAAATTCTATCAAAAACAGTTTGGTTAAACTAACAAAAAAAAGTAATTTACAGGATTAACTCAGCTAAATCTAGAATTACAGCCTCCATTGAGGTTTTTTACATGTACTTTAGAGTCTGAATAAGAGGACTGCACGAGCTACCATAACATACCGTATTTTTCGCTTTATAAGACGCACCTGATGATAAGATGCACCTAGGTTTTAGAGGTTTTTAGGCTGGCCCCTGAGCTGTCACTCACCCAGGGACTTTATTCCTAGACAATAAAATGATGGGCCTTGCTTTCAAACGCATCATCCACATTTGCAGGTCCTTTGCCTCACCGGCTCCACTAGGACGAGAGAGAGGTAAAGACTGAGCACTTTTGACAATCTCACCCCAAATGCTAACATCTGTGGGGGAAGATATTCAAAGGCACAAAGTAGTAGTTAGGTACTTCAATCCCACCAAAAGTCAATGATATTGATTAATTGTCAATGGCAATTAGATTCCTGACTCATATTTGTGCCTGTGAAAACCTCCCATGTGCCCACAATCACGTCTGCAATTTTGTATCTATAAAATCTGAGGCCATTTTAAACAGAGTGGTGCAAAAGAGGCATTCTAGGACAGCAGCCTCTAAGGTTTTTTACCATTGAAATGAACCCCACCTCTTCAGTGTAGTCCAGTTTGTGAATGCTATAATAAACATGTATTCAACAACATTTAGGATGGCAACACTATTTAGCTTCTGTAAAATTTAAAGGGCTTCAACATGTAAGGCATGTCTACACTACAAAATTATGTCAACCTAACTTATATCAGCATACAGCTGCCACAGTAATTAGATCGCTTGTGCATTTCTATGCTGTGCTCTTTGTATCGGTGGTGCGCATCCTCACCATAAGCACTTGTGTCGATTGTACTATCAGTCTGGAGCGTTGTGGGACAGCAGTGCTCCAAGAACTGCCTGAATGCTAGAAGCAGCTATTGTAAGCACAACAGCGCCTACACCAACACTGCGTCGACCTCATTACACTGACCTTGACTCTACACCACTCATGGAGGTGGAGTTAAGTTGGCACAGGAGAGCAGTTATGTCAACAGGAGAGAAATTTAAGTGTAGACACTTTCACAGCTAGGATGACGCAAGGCAGCTTACATTAACCTAACTTGGTAGCACAGACCAGACTTTAGGTTTATCAGAGGCCATCTCTGAATCTACCCTGTAGTGGCTTCACATAACAGCATTGGTGTGTTACAGACGTTCTTAAAACAAAGAAACCACAGCAGCTCTACTGATATCGATGTCTGCCTGAAGGATCTATGAACCCTATGCTGTGTTAAAGCTGACATTTCTCTTATTTGTAGAGACAAATTGCCCAGAAAAACTGTTTCTTGTATGGATTTGTGGGTGTACAGGTACAACACCACGTGTGTGCACACGCTTCCATACGGGCCGAACAGGTTGCAAATATAACTATCACGACTCGTATTTCAACATCAGTGGAGTTGCTATGGTTTCATTAACGTGTCATATACTGAACATCGTCTAAAGCGTTACCTTCCACTTAGTCACAGGTCCTTTGGGCATCAGTATGTCAGTATGAGTAAGTGGGATCATATCAGCACATTATAGTATCTGTCAACCCCGCAGGCAGACTTCAGCATCAGTATAGCTGCTACAATAACGTCCAAAGTTTTTGCCAAAAGTTATTTAAAATGTTAATTTTTAAGATGTTATAAAAAAAAGTCAGCATCCTACTAGAATTTCTCAAAAGAAAGAATTGTCCTATGAATGAGGCACTGGACTAGGACTTGGGAGATCCAGGTTCTATGCCCAGCTCTGCTGTTGATCTGTGCATCACCTTGGGCAAGTCACTTACCTCTCTTTGCCTAGATGTCCCTTCCCAAACTTCATCTCTCTTCACTCTTTAAACTATAAGTTCTGTGCAGAGAGAACTGTCTCTTGCAATGCATTTGTACAGTACCTGATCTCAGTTCTGTGAGCTAAAATAATGCAAACAATAAAACAATAGCCCTAAAATGGCTCCACATAGCCCCAAATTGTGTGATTTAAACACTGCTTTTTTTCCCCTTTGCATTAAGCAGCTAAGGTGAGAAGAGGGCTTAAAAATATGGATAATTTACCTAGGAAATAAATATCTCTTACTGCAGTGTTTATTTTGTATTTATATTTATTTTGTCTTGATTTAGAAATAAAAATATCAATGAGGATAAATTATAGACAGCCTCACTAGTTAAAGAGTTGGTACTGTCACAAAATGTCACAATTCCTATTTTAGTTTAAGCAGTTTCCTTTTTTTCAAAACAAATT
This sequence comes from Mesoclemmys tuberculata, assembly GCA_007922155.1. Taxonomy (NCBI): domain Eukaryota; kingdom Metazoa; phylum Chordata; order Testudines; family Chelidae; genus Mesoclemmys; species Mesoclemmys tuberculata. Next base: position 5,031,612 of record ML675644.1, read on the forward strand.
GATGTTTTATTATACAGTACTGTCAGTCTCTACTTTATAGTAACTCTCAGAGCTGCACATACAATCAACTATCTCAGTTAGGAAAGCACCTTCCTAAAATGTGGGCAGTGGGGGAAAGACATGCTTAAAAAAACAAAAACAAAAAAGGTCTTTATTTTAATGACAGTCTCGTAAGAGTGGGAGCACCATTTTTCTTTAGTTTACCTTGTATATACAAGCAAGCTTTGATTTTCCAGACCAGAGTATCTGCCTCTATGTAACATTCAGGCATTTCAGGACTTTAATAAGGTGTCCATACTCTAGCTGACAATAGAAGATGGCAATAAAGCTATTTGTATAAAGGGATACTTAATTTAGATCAAGCGCACTCTGGTTTTGACTGTTCTTCAAAGGGATTTCAAGATTCTGTGAGAGAATGGAAACTGCACTAATTAGTGTCCCTTTCATCTCAGGCACTTCAGAACATAATACAGAGTGCAGTAGTAATTTACTCAGCCCACATTTTCAGAAGCACACGCCCAAGTTTTCTGCCCACCTGAATTACATGCCCAAAATGCTTGATGTGAACACAAATACATGCGTGCAAATCCATGATTTGTTTGTGTGCAACTCAGGGATAGGAGAGGGGGACACAAACCATGGTTTGGCTTCTATTTTCAACTTCTGCTGGAAAGTGAAATTTAGCAGAGTGACACACCAAGGTGCATTTAGTTAACATTTCACACTCTAAATTACCCTTTAGGGAATATTACTTCACATAATGGAGAACCCACCTAGCAAAAATAGGCTAAATTCAAACACATAATTACAGCATCTGACACAAACCACATTGAAGATGGTGGAAAAACTCCCATGGGTTTCAATGGGTTTTGGATCAGGCCTATAATGCATACCTAACCTACTAAAATACTGATAACCTTTTATTCTTTTAAATTCCATCTTTGGTAGCTAAACAGGATTAACACATTTTGCACAAAATAAGGTTTTTTATATTACTGGATGCAAAAGAGGTCCATGAATCCAGTAAGCAGATATGTGTTGTCTGAACATCATCCTAGCAATTTCAGATATGCTAGGATCAAAGCAAAAATACATTTTTAGACTCATAGACTCATAGGTCAGAAGGGACCAATATGATC
>ML675644.1:5033150-5058354 GCA_007922155.1 Mesoclemmys tuberculata
TCACCAGCCAGCACCCAAAAAAGATTTCTCTGCAGTAACTCAGTTACAATTGCTAACCAACCACTCTTCCTACTGCCTTCTGACAAAAATATTTCCAGTGTGATTTATATAGATCATTGTTGTTCTTCGCTTTTACTGTTCAGAACAGGATCTCTGTAAAGAGCTCACAGGTTTTTAAGAGAAGCTCTGTTAGTCATTCAATGTGCTATACCACAGATACTATAATAGCTGCTTTACCACTCCTAGTAAAGGACCAAGCATTCAGGCATCTGTGGTTTGTATAGACAGATACCATTTTATATTTTATTTCTCTGCTTGATAGTGGATTGTGTGTGTATTTCACATTTCAAACCTGGATTCAATCATACCCTAAGATATTCAGTGTCTAGATGGGTGGTATACAGACACCTAAAATAGATACTTACATTTTTAATATAAAATGTCATTGCAGTTTTAACCACGAGAGACTTGCTATGTGACCATGGGTAGGCATCTGATATGTTGAAACCACTGCCTATCACAATGACAGATACTGTCACACTGACTCCTTGTGCTCCTGCATCTGTTTATCTCTTGTCTTATATTTAGATTGTAAGCTCCTCAGGGCAGGGACCATCTTTTAAGTTCTGTGTTTGCACAGCACTTAGTACCATGGAGTTCTGGTCTGTAACTGGGGTCTTTTAAGTGCCATCAGAATGCAAATAAATACTTTGCTTCATCTGAAGATGCCAAATGCTTTGACAGGATATTAAAAAAAAAAGGGTTGGGTTTTTTGGATTTTTTTTGCCATGGCAAAAATCTTTGCAAACTGGCAAAATCTTTTTGGGGAACAACAGTTTCATAAAATGCTGAATCAGTTACTCAATAAAAGCCACAGCATGAAATAGTTTATTTGTATCCATAAAAGGAAAGAGCAGAAGTGGTCCTTCTAATCCTAACCGTTGGAGAAGTTCCCATCCCTTGAACTGTATCCAAATGACATCTGTAAGATGCACAATAAAGCACAAGTTCTGAGCATAGGTGTGCGCAGCACATTTCATTAGGGTGTGCACTCAGGGAACTTTTTATTTTTTTATTGGTGAGCAGGACTCGCGGTGCAGACTAACAGGCCTTTTACTTTCCACCACCAAGTCTCACGGCAAAGTGAAATTCGGTGGCAAAGCAGAAGAGTGGGACTCGCAGCGGAGAGTAATGCCACAGGATCTCGCGTACCTGTGCGCCAACACAAGATCTCACAGAATTTTACTCTCCATCACGAGTCCTCCTCTCCAGCGGCAGCACACGGGGCCACAAGGTCTCGCAGTGGCATGCGCTGCAGCCATGTGCTGGATCAAAAACGTCTGAATGTGAGTAAATATTCACCTGGATTCAAAAATACTATTTTACTGAATACTTAAGTCTGACAACTACTGAAAACATGAAAGCCGAATATGCAGGTAAAGATTATTACAAAGAAGAAAACTTCAGTCATTGCAGATATAGCTGATCAAATAAAAGCACTGCTAGCGATGGTACAGCATGCCAGGAAAAAGCACTATGCAAAGATTATGGTTTGTTAGAAGAATTAGGTTGTTAATGATTTTGAGATCTATATAGCAGCATAGGTCATGCGGTGCCATCCAAAGAATTCAGTCATTGGAAAATTTGATCCTTCATTTAATTTTATCAAAAGCTCTGGAACCAAATTATTTGTATGTGTAGCAATCTCCAGCCCTTTATTTCGATCAGATTTTAGCACTTGATTTAAAAAACCTGCTTCACAATTGCAATTCAATCACTGACTAGAGAAAGAAACCATTTCATTTAAAAATGCCAATATAGAATAGTCCAAGGCAGGTCCATTTTATGATTAATTGAAAGCTGTGTAATCATTGTTGACGTAATAAGCATTATCCGTTATGGAGGATGTGCTACGTAACTTGGTGGTCATATACAGATGGCAAAAAAAATAAATCACTTTTTGTGAGCAAAGTGAGAGGAATAGATTCGTTCAAAGCAAAAGAAAAAACCCTACAATATACATGTGAAATAAGTTACTCTTCTAAACTTACTAGTAACCGTAAAAACTGGTCAATACATATCCTACTGCTGCACTAAACACAGCCTAGTTTCAGCTTGAGAATTTAACAGCTGTACAATTAGTTGTAGGGCAGAACAAGAAAATGCACTGATTATTGCCTTCATCTTGTTTTGTGAGATTCAGTCTTGATATGATAAATGCCAACAGCTATTTGTTGGGACTGAAATTCGGCAGAGGAAGCACCAAAATGGAAAACTCTTCAGTTCAAAGTAAGTTTAAAAAAATGAGTCTGAAAATCTGGCTCATGGTGAGCTGTTTGCAACCCCAGTCTGACAGTCATCTTCTCACCATTCTCCCATTAGTCTGGTAGTTCAGATTAACAATGAAAGGATAGAAATAGTAAAAGCAGCGTTCGACAGACTATTCAGTCAGTTAATTCCTCCCTCCCATTCCCCATGAGTCCTTGCACCAAGCAACAACTGTGTAGTTCCTGTAGTCTCTCACTTGCACTCCTTTTCTGTCTTTTTTTCTCCTCTGCTTTTATACTCTTTTTTTTGCTCTCTTTCCTGTTGACAACCTGCCTTCAGTCTCAACCACTTCCACCCCCTCCTGATAGCTCCCCCTGCTTGCCCTATTCACAAGAGGTTATATGCTGCAACTGGTGGTACCTTGGTACCTGTAATGTCTGGCTCAGTGCTGTGGGAGTAGAGGACAGAGGCTTTGGTTCACAGACTGCTCGCAGTCAGCAGCCCTGTCAACATGAGTTGTTTCCACAGCCACTAAATCAGGGGCCACCACGGGAAGAAAAGAGGGAAGACCCAAGTTCCACTTTATTCATGGCAGAAAAGAAAGCTTGTGGTGATCTGTGCCCGTGTGGCTTTCCCGATCAGTGTGATTCTTCTCCCCAGTTCCCAAAGACCCCAAACTAATGATAAGTAACAACTTCGCCCTCACGCAGCCGTTTTCAATCCAGAGATCTCAACGCACCTTCATAAAAAAGGAAGGTAAGTATTTTCACTTTTACATACGGGAAAACCTGAGTCACAGAAAGGTTAAGTGACTTGCTCAAATCCCAGACCTTCTGACTCTGAGGCCCATTAGATCGCATTGCCTCAGGAGGGCCCACCCCAGAGATTGGGAGACAAAGAACAAAACAATACAAGGCTTTTCTGCTAATGATGGCTCAGAACAAAACTTCCTTAGAATTAGAAGAAGCCAGGAACCTTCGCCCTCATCAACTCTTTCTGTAAGATTATGACCAGATAAACTACTGAATGGGAAATAAGGAAATGCAACATAAGTAGGTTTTACAACCTGTATTTTGAGGGGGGTAGAAGGGTTCTTCAGAAGGGATTATTTGGGATCAGTCATCAATTTACCACTTGCTTATGTCTTAAAAGACACAGGACTTCATTGTTTAATTTTGCTGCCAGTTTTGTTTTGTTTACGCATCTTTTTGTGCCAGCCTGTGTGCGTGCATTAAGTAAACATTCCTGCCATGTGGAAGCATGCTTGGGTTCAGCAAGATATCTATCACTTAATAACTGAATGAAAAGTTTAATCACCAGAAAGCTAGCTTTCAACCTGCAGGGCTACAGTAAAACAGAAAAAACTAAGGGTATTCCATATGCATTTTCTCTCCCCTGCTTCTGTTATCAGGTTTGCTAGTCCAAACAAGTTTGGCACTTAGTATTTAGTCCTGTAAATATCAGTCCAGCATGTGGAAACAGGCAGCATTTACTTTTGCGTCAGAGTTCTCAGGATCAGTCCAACAACAGGCAACAATTACTCATTCCAATTCCTGAAGAAAAATTGTTTTTGTTACTTATTAGCGAGGATATATGAAAGAGAACATACTAATAGCTTGCTAGGCACACTGACTCAACAATACTGGGCAAGTATCTCTGAGCAAAACATGACATAAAAAAGAAAGGAAAAAATATGAGTCATGCCAAAGTGTCATTTTTATACAGTGATATTTTTTCTTTGAAACCAAAGAGACAAGATAATATCCCAAGATGGGACAATAAAGCTGTGTTAAGAACACTTGCCATTAACAGCCATCTGCTGTCAGCAATAACGGGGGTAAATTTCACGCACAGCTGTCAGCTTTGCATCATCTCTCCCCCTTCATGAAGAAATCTCTTACTTAAGTGTGCAAAGCCTTTAAGAAGCAGGATCCATTCAATGCATTTACAGCTTATTATAGATTGGTGCTTGTACTAAACATTTGACATTTTTCTGTTTTGAAAATCCAGAACAGAAAATATACACATGATTTTGGGGAAAAAAGTTATGCTAACAACATTCCAGTCCTCTCTAATGAGATTCTGTTCATGACAGCATTGCCTGTAAAAATCAAGAGGTAAAGTGTGCTCACTGCCCTTGACATACTCAGTTGTTAAGGAAAATCAAGAATTCTCTCTCACTGTTCTCTGAGAATAAAGATACAGCTCTGCTTCAGCCTATCCTTCTTGATCAGAATCTCTCTGGTGCCCTGATGCTTTTTCTCCTGTTTGAACTTGTCTCTTCAGAATATTCAGTAAATATATTTCATGTTCACACCAAAGGTAGAGCTACCTTCCTTTTGTTTTGCTGTATGTTGGAAGTCTTAAAATACATAGGCACGGCAAATGGCAGGGTCACTCTTCTCTCATTTGCAATCTCGCAAAGAACATTTATGCAGGAAAAATGCAGAGAAAACGAAGATTCCATTAACATTCAGAACGTAATGTGACTACCATTTTCCATCCCTCAAAGCTGATATAATCCCAATGCACATTAGGAAAAGGGCCAGAAAAGGAAACCAAACAGCTAAAAAATAAAAAGATTTGCCTATTGCTTTCAATCACTATATTCATGTATTTCAACTCACAGGGGTTTGTGGTCAAGTCTGTATATCTGGAACCCATGTTCAGAAAATTAACCCTCTGTCTATGTGCCCTATGCCAAATGCTATGTTCACTGAAGTAAACAAGGTGGATGAGGTAATATCTTTCTCACCAACAGAAGTTGGTCCAATAAGAGGTATTACCTCATCCACTTTGTCTCTCTAATACCCTGGGACCAACACAACTACACCACCACTGCATACAACAACATGTTCCCTTAAATGGGCATAGAATTTGGCCCCATTTGCTGGGTAGAAGCTAGATGTGTCTCAGATTTTCTAAGGAACCAGAAACAAGTTCAATATGAAAAAACTGGGGTTTTTTTGTTTGTTTGTTTGTTTGTTTTGTTTTTTTAAACTACAAAGATCAGGAGGCATTTTTATGTTTGAGTGCATTTGCAAAATTCGGATCCAGGTTCAATTTGCCAACATCCTCAAACACCCACGTTAGGTACCAAGTTCTGGTTCAACCACATCTCATTTACAAGATGAAGAGCTCCCTGCTTTTTTCCCTTCAAAGCAATCCTACAAACCTAACTAACTTTTGACTATCTGTCATGATTGGGAACATGTGTAAATTTCTCAGCTACAGCTGCATTTGAATTTCCTTTATTTTTCATGGGAAGAATGATTTACAAAGGGGTTCAAGATCTCAGGCAGTTTAAGTCATTCATTCCATGCCATTATCTTCCCTACTACTGGGTGTCTGATACAATACCCTGGTTATGTCAATGGAAAGACTCTCCGCTGAATTCAGTGGGCTCTAGATCAGGTTCTTAAGGCCTAAAGTCAAAAGTTTTGTGCAAACCATTTAAGGGAAGATTGCAAGAAAGAATCCTGCATGCAAACTAGGAGCTTAGTGATGAACAATTCGTACCATTGCCACATTGTTATGGCCTATTCCTATAACTGGTGCACCACATGACTTGGAGCTAAACCCCTCATTATTGTGGGGACAGGAATGTGCTAGGCCTATAGATCCATGGAGTGGCAGCCATTCCCATCGTATGATCCAACATGCTCTTCTTTGCTGAACTGTAGCTGGCTTGCATTGTAACTACTTTTGACTCATAGCAATACTGCTTCCTTTGCTATCTCCTATGTAGATTTTATCCCTCTAAACTGGCATTCTGTTTAGGAGAATCATCCCACCAAGTTTTAGTCATGCCCGCTAGACCTGTCTCCATCCTTTACCAACACTTCCGCTGTGGCTCTGCTTATTACCATGAGAATCATGTCCAAACAGTTGCCTCTCATCACAACGCGCTCTGAATCCAAAATCATCCTAGCAGTCCCACTGGTACATTCATTTGTTGGTCTCCAGTTTCCATCTCATCCTTTCTTCATTCCTGGTTAGTGCGCTAGCATAAGATCACTTGTTCCTGCAGGCCCTTGAACCCATTCTTGAGTCTACCAAATTTTGCTACCCTAGCACTAAATCCTACACGAATTATAACCCTATCAGTGGTAATGTCCCACCATTTTTCAAAGTATCTGGCACCATTACTGCAATAAGCTTTTGTTCTTGTACCTAGGAGGCACCACACTATCTTGTTTTCCTTATCTGAGCTACAGATGTTTTGGCCACATTCCTCTCTGTATTCAGCCAAAATGATTAGCCTCTTTTCTACACTCTTCCAGTGCTCACTTCCTTATCAGCGAGCCTATTGCCAATTACCTTGGGCTCTTCTGAAACTGATCGCTATCTTGTTGCAATTGGAATATCTGTCACAAGTACTAAAGGTTAAATGGCTCCATCCATATTTCCTTTCTGCTCTTTCCACAGCGTCTGGTCTTCCCTGAGTCCATGTTTTTGTGCCTCCATCATATCTAAGATCTCAGCCTGTCCAGCCTTGCCTAATTACTGTTCTCTTTGGTTCCTATGAAATTTGATTTAATCATTGACTTCTATTGCAACTTCACCCTTTTGCTTAAAAATTGAAAGAATTTGCACTTCAGACATATGTAGGCCTTGTGCTTTTCATTCAAAAATAGGAACATTATATAGGTTTCATATCAGATTACTCTGGATAATTCAGTACCCATCTTTGATAATCACCACCTCTCTCTTCATAATGCCTCTTCTCTAGTGGGAATCCATTAGCAAAGGACTGACTTCTTACAAGTCGTCTACTCCTTGCTAAACTACTTTTGTAAAATAGGTTTATATGTAATCTACCTCTAATAGTTTACCACTCAGCACCTTCCTCTACTCAAATCAAAAACACCCATTTTTTTTTTTTTTTTGGATTTGCTTTGTGGCTAGTTCCTCCATCTCAAAGCCAAAAGCTAGGAATATGAATGGTGCAGGCAAATCATTTGGACTTTGGAAAACATTGTTAGTCAGACCATGATTGTAAAATGAAACAGGAGCGTTTTGAGTCTGGAATCCATTGCCTCTGAACCAAAGTTCAGGTGTTTCAAATAAAGAGCTCTATTTGGCCCATATGTAAATTAATAGGATCATACGAGTAAGGATGGGCAAATAGGCTTAAGAAAGAACTGACTCATACTTTCCTCTAAAACAAAGCAAACTGTAATGAACAATGTAGATAGCATGTTTACCAAAAGGTGATGATGTATCTTTATCTTAGTGATAAGTTATCATCTGTTTTGCTATTATGTCATTGTATCTGAGCCCTGAAGGGGCGGGAGTGCAAGAGTGTTGTATGAAATTTCACTCTTGCCTGGTGTACTAGAGTTCTTATTTGTGGTGTCCCAATAAAGTCTTTGGTTTCTATAAGTAAGTGTAAAATAGCTTTGATGACTCTTTGCAACCCACCTGCTCATTTTCAGGGGCCTCTTCCTGTGAGGACTGACAACAAAAGAGATGAAATATTCCAAAAAATTCTGCCAGGATAGCGGAGAAATCTCACAGTAATGTCTGTTTTCAGGTGATTTTTAGCCAAATTCTTAGCAGGTTTAGATTTAGACTCAGGAGGTTTAGGTAAATTTGGTTGCTGATAACTTTGATTTCCCCAACACCAGCAGTGATCACCTCCTGAAAGTTACTCTTAATAGTCTCATTTGCCAGTCTCTCGTTGGATGTAAAAGTGTGATATCCAATACATGCAGCACAAGCGTAACTGAAACATAATCCAAAATAATGAATTAGTTCCACTTCTACAGCTGGTTGTGATAAAGATAGCCTGGCCCAAAAAAAAAAAAAAAGAATGCGCAGAGGGAAAAGGTCTTTACTTTACATGATTCACTTTTTCTTGACTTTAGGATAGCCAGATATGCACAGAGTTAGTGGAAAGTGATTGTTTTCCTATACACCAAAATAAATATTTGAATGTGCAGCTTTATTTTGTTGTTGATAAATAAAGATTGAAAGAGGATGAGCCAATCGCATTACATTGAACCAGCATAAATAGAGTAAATTAAGTGAATTTTTTAAGATTATAAAAACTGAGGTAGGATCCCATACTCACAGGTGCTTTAAAGCCTAGCACAACATAGTAGGTACTATCATAAGTAACAAATATACCTGCATCTGAGTTGTTTATCTCTCTGCTGGATGGCTGTCACCTTCTTTCCAGAGAAAATGAAGCTAAACTAGAACTTCCCTCCGACATTGTCAGTTGAGTACTTGGGACATTTATCAGTTTCCCATCATCTCCATTCCCTATAATCCCTTGGGTTTCTCAGACTTCAGCACAGAGCCTTCAAGTATCATTTTTCAGAATAATATAATCTCACTAAAAAAGTTAATCTGCCCTCCTGATACCATCCCAGGTGTAAAATATGCAGCAAGGTGCAGTGCACACTGAAGTGTCTAAGATTTACTTTAACATTTATCATTCTAAATTGGGAGACTGCCTGTCTTAGGCAGCTTTTAATACAGGCTAAATCCTATTCCTGCAGGATGCACACATACCTAGATTAGCTGGGTTGGGTGAGAAGGGAAGGTTTCCATGGTCAGTGCTCTTGAAATTTGAGAAAGAAAGGCAGGAGCAGCCCTGCCCTAATCATTCTGCCAGCCAGGGCAGAAAATATTTTTGGCTCAGACCCTCTCTCCCTCTTAACTGAGCAAAAAGGTGAGAGCTGAGCACCACTGAACAACCGTTCAGAAGTTGGTGCCCAGGGAAACCATCCTCTCTGTCCATCCTTAGAAACAGACTGGTGAAAAGTATGCATGCCTAGATAATTCCACTGGCCAGGTGAACATGTCTGAGAATGGCTAGAAATGGCATTCAGCCCAGACAAATACAGTTGACCTAGTTTTGATCAAACCTTCTATGCTTTTCAGTGCCTTTAAGAGATTTTTTGTTTCCCAGACAAGTACTAATCTTCAGGAGCACAATCCCACCCTCCTGGAGTCTTCTGTACACAAATAGGCAACCAACCTCAATTTCTCTAGCTCTGAAACCATCATCCCTGCCTTTGCTTGGGCATATGAAACTTATCTCTTATAATGCATTATTTTATTTTAATGGCTAGAAGACACATACTTCCAAATAGTGGCACGATTAGGGTCTGATAGAAAGATAACCATTGATTTCAGTGGGGTTTAGATCAGGCAAGTAGGAAAAAACTGTCTGTTTGAAGATTCATGTCTTGACATAATCAAATGACAGCAGCAGATCCAGATCAACTAAGTGAAGCAAAGTTTTGATTTATGAGCTAGAAACTTGAGCTTGACAAAGCCCTGGCTGGGATGATTTAGTTGGGGTGGGTCCTGCTTTGAGCAGGGGGTTGGACTAGATGACATCCTGAGGTCCCTTCCAGCCCTAATCACCTAGAATTCTATGAAACTATTATACTCAAAAAGCTTGCAGAATAAAGGTAAAAAAAAAGTCAGTATTTTAAAATCCTCCTCATGCTTTATGTAGTTTTACAAGGATAATTTTTTCATACTAAGGTAACTGCTGAGGGCACCTGGTCAGGGAACCATAGGAGGTTGCCAATTTAACCCCAACTAATGTGACCCGAGGTCAAAATTTTACGACTTCAGGAATTGAAAACCATCTGTATTTGACTCCCAACAAGAAATTCATTGCTTTTTTCCTGCGCCCCTCACCATTTGTAACCGGATCTTTGTAAACCACAGCAAATCACATTTCAACAGTAATATGGTCAGAGATAATTTGATGTTATAGTCAGTCAGCACTTGAGTATTAATGATACTTTTGATGCATTACATATTGTCTGAAAACATTAGCACTCAGGTAACGAACTCCTCCTTTGGGTGTCCAGTTTATCCTATTGAGTAACAACAGATTTCTTTCACAGCAACATGCACTGTATGCAAGCAAGTCTAATTCCTGAATCTCTAATGCAGTCAGCAAATTCAAACTCAAGATGTAACAGCTAAATAATTTTTTTGGGGGGGGGGCGCAGCGGACAGGGGGAGGAAGAGAGGACTTCTTAGCAAAACAGCTCACATATATCATTCAACAACTAGAAACCCAGTCTGGAAGAGTCTGTGCTCTGCATGGCTCCAGTCAAATCAAATGGCTGAATTACTGTGACTTTAATAAACAGGTAATCAGTTTCACGTTATCGTTAACCACCTCAACCTCATTACCGAAGTCTTACAAGAGTCTTTTTAAAAATTCAGACCTGCTTGACCTACCACCAGCTACAGCGCATTTTGAGCGCCTATGAATAAAATGTAATCTTGTCAAACTGAAGACACCTGCTCCCAGCAGGAACACTGCTTATGAACTGTCAAATCTTTTGTTATAGTACCTTGAGAAACAGTTATTTTTCCATCTAGAATATACCAGTATTAGCTTTACAGTGGCAGCAGCCAAGCTATCTTTAAGTATGTATTACCACACATAGCACAAACAGGTAGGAGCAGAATGTGCATAAAGGTGTAAAAGGGACAAAAATACTCTAATTGTGACTGTTTGCAAGGAAGGTTTTTGAAACCAGTTTTTATTGGGAAGCTTCTGCCTGAGATATGCTGTACTTTGTGAACACCACCCCAAACCTGTGCATCTATAGCACTCAGTATTTTACTCTTGGTGGATGAAATTCAGAGGTAAACTCACAGCCTATACAGCTCTTTAGTGTCAGCATACATAGGTATATTTTGCCTACCATGTCTTCCCCTTATGCCATTCAGATTTTCATATACATTATTTTATTAACATGTTTTATTAGCCTCCAATGTTTTCCACAAGATGGGGAAGGAGTGGGGATCTGTTTAGAATCTCAGTGTTCCTGTTGAGATATCAGTGGTCCCTTCATTTTGGGGACTCATTCCTTGCTATCTTCTCTGCCCTTCAAAGACCTCAATTAGTAAAATCCACTCTATATCACTTTATCATATATATGCAAAATGTTACATTTACAATTTTGGACCCATTATGAGCATCTGTTCATAGGATGTTATTTAAAATTATGCTTTAAATCAATTTTACAGTAAACATGGGGTATGTTTCAGTAACTAAGTATTTTATCCTGATTAGTAAATTACTGTTGTTTCCAGTGTTTCATTATAACTACTACTTGTCTAGAATCACAAGAAAACAGATCACTTAGTCAATACAACCATCGCTTTAGTTCTTTCTCCACAAAGCAAGGTCTAGCTTATTTTTTAGGAAAATAGTTTTCATCTGAAAGTGGAAAATGTTGCGTAACAAATGTATAAATGGGAAGGAAGTTTTAACAGAAGGATTACCACTCTATTTTAACTAGTTTAAAAGTCTTTTAAGACTTTCTGGTGAGAGCAAGCTATTATACTTGCAGCACTTACACTTCAACCAATAGAAATTATGTAAAAAAAATTATGAAAATTCTGCCAGTGTGATACTTTAATACAGATTAAACTAGACAGAAAGAGGAAAATACAGAACATTGATATTTTATTAGAGAGCAGACCAATACTAGTATCAACTGGAATTTTCAAACAAATCAGTTTTAAAAGGTAAATCTAAATTTTCTTGGACAATTGACAGCCTCTCTCAGGAGACATGCATTTCACTGGATGTGTATATAATTTTATATCCATCAGTACATGATGGTGTGGTAACTGGCATGACTACTTATATGGGATGCAGAATAGGTGAATGTATCATGCATGTCACCCTAAGCAAGGGCCAACATAGTCCCTAGTATCACATTCTGCATATCGCATTTCATATTTTAAAAAGTATTTTAGACTATGCTTTTTAAAAAAATTATTGGTACTATTTACAGAGAGGTAAATAAAGTCGGGCACTCCCAATACTCTATACTTGGTCATTCCTACTCCGGAAGCTTTGGAGGAAGATGAAAAATGATAACCAAAGAAATTTAGAAAAGGTCAAAACGTTACCTAAACACCATTCTACACAGAATGATTTTGCAATTTTCAAGTCACAATACAAGTGTTGTCCCATTAGAAAGCTGGGAGTTTCCTCTTTCTAACAGCTCCCATCTACAGGCCTGATAAGTAAACAGATATTGGATACCTGCAGGACTGAATATTCCCTTCTGCACCTCAAACCATTAATGTAGAGGGTGGGGTAGAGGGAAGAGAAATTTTTATTTTGCTTATTTAAATAGCAGCTGCTTGAAGCTGCACTAGAGTTTATTAAAAGCAGCCCCAAGATAGATTAGTGAGCAGACTGCAGGTGAGGTGGTCCAAAGTGAAAAATAAAAGCAGTTGAACACTTGGCTATCACTATCACATCTTTATATCTGATTCATGTAAAATCTGGATGTATGCATGAAACTCTAACTCTGCCTGCCGTATTTACAGGGATCCAGTTTTATTTAAATTAACAGTGACATGGTAAACTAGGCATAATAGTAATTAAGCCCCTTGCCTCAACACACATTTCTGAAGAAAAAGAAAGAGAAAGCACACCCTCCCACACCAAGGGGGAACCACATGGAGCATTCTACGGTCACAATGAACATTTTATGTGTGAAGCCTAAACAAACGTGAGAAACAGCCTCATTTAAGCATAAAAGCGCTTCTCATGAGACCAAAGAAGATTTCTACTTATTCATGAATGACTAATAGCATGCTCCTTTCCCAGAATTATAGACAATTCACTAGAAAATAGCAAGTTTGACAAAATTGCCTAACAGCTCATTAACTGTGCAAAATAGCCAGAGAACTTTAAATCTGCCAGAACCAGCATCTCTCGAAGTCTGCCAAGACTATAGATATTTCAGCTGGAGAAATATGCATTTGCAGCTTGCCACCATCTGGATCCAGCAACCAATCCAGCACCGAAATGAAGGGCAGGTGTGATACTACAAAGTAAGTGGCACCACAGTAGTCATCTGGTTCCTGGCAAAACCTTTATTTCTGGATAAACATGGTGGTGGGGAAGTGGTGCGGGTTTTTTTGGTTGTTTTAATAAAAAACTAATAAAACTGATATTTTATTATTTATAATTCTTTGAAAGAATGTAAGAATGCATCTTGCATTTACTTCTAAGGTTAGTCAAATATACTGGGTCTGGTTTTAAGGGATTTAGTGGAAAAATACTAATGCCCAGCAAATGGGATTTTTCCTAAGAGTTGCACAGGTTTTTGTTTGTGTAATTTGCCTGTAATGTAATTTAAACAAAGTCATAACTCATCAACCTGAATTACATCTGGAGCATCTTCTAAAACACACAATGAATAGTGATGAGTCATGAAAGCAAACCTTTAAGGTAGTTTGGAAACCTTTGATGTATATTTGATGCTGCCTCTTGAAACAATACTCTATGTCAAGTTGAGTGTGAGCCGAGGTGATCACCAAAAAATAGATTTCTCCAATTTTTTGCAAAATAATACCTTTTTAAAATTTCAAAAAAAAAAGTTATCAAAATATCATTAGCATTTTAAAACTATTTAGATGTAAAAAACCCAAAAGTTCTATTTGAGTATTTATCTGAGGGGGAAAAAAGAAGGGAGTCATGAAAAATTGAATTATTTATAAAAAAGATCACAGACTGGAAATTCAGGAAAATTTCTACCTGCTCTGAATCTGAACAACACATGCAACCAATCCAATAGGACACAATCACAAGAGACAAAATTAAGCGATATTACTGCACTAATACATTCCCATAAAAAACATTCTTGGATATTTTCTGTAATGAATTAATCTGCATTATAAAGGCAAGAATTATGAAGCCAGGATTTACTTCCCACCCTCTACTGGTTGAATAAAAATAACTGCTAGTTCAACCCATAGTTCTACTTTTCAAATGTGGAGGAGTTCCCTTAAGTTTGACTCTCTAGCCAAATCTCTGGCTAGAGCACATAATATTATTTTATATTCGTGTCTCTTTGTAGGAGACCACTCTTCAGAACTCCAGTACTGTAGAGGAAATGGTAATGTTCAATGATCCCGTCTTCTTAAAGTGCAAGTTCATTTTATTGATCTTAGTACCAATTGGATGATTCATAGTAAATTGTGACATCAACCCCAACAGTTCTCCACAGTCTTCCAACCATCCAACCCCATCAGGTACAGGTTTTCTATGAATCCACCCTATTTCTGTCCATTCCTTACTGAAGTAGGCTATGTTCAGCTCAACTGGAGACTAATATGTGACCCTAATTGCAACGAACAAAAGGAAATCCCTCCGATTCGATGCATGGTCCATTCTCAAGCCATCAGACAAGTCCCATCCAATCTCTCATGGATTAAATACCACACAACCAAATCACTCACACCTGCCGTAGAGAGCGCACACATAAAAATGAAGAGACATGCATGCACATAATTTTTTTGTTTTAGGAATATTATCCAAAATGCTTATTACATTAATCAAAATATGACCTGGAACTTTCTCATTGAGTTTTCAGAATGGCTGTCTTTGCACAAACTGACCATCAAACTGACATTGCTGAGCTTTCCTTCATCAAAACTGATAGAAAACTGTGGTTATCTTCTGACTTCATATAAAATACATCTCCAGAAAGGGAGATGAACTCACAAAGATCAGAACCCTAAGAGGTGCTAAGCACCCCAACCAAATGGGAGTTGAGGGTACTCAGAATTTCAGAGGATTGTTCCAAATCAAATTAATCCCCTTCCTCACGGTAAGAAGAGTTAATTGGCAAAAAGGAATAGATTGCTTGAAAGCCATAGAGATTCCTCTTGGAGGACGCAGCAACAAGATGAGTTTCATGTTTATGTTGAATCAGGAAATTCGAGACAATAATCAGACATTCCTTTATATCTTTGAATGTCAAAAACAAATAGAGGAATGAAAGGATATTTAAATAACATCAGCAGGACTAGTAAAGGGAAACTGTGTACAATATTTTGGTTGATTCAGCACAAACAAATTGCACTGATCAGGTTCTGAATTACTACTATCATAAGTTTCAGCAATTGTACAGTGTATATCTTTAACTAATCAAGTGTCCAGTATATCATATGAGCTATGACGCCTGGTGACAGCCTGTATATGATCATTCGGGGATAACAGCATCAATACTTGCAAACCAACGCAGTACCACTCTCTTTCATTAATATGGTTGGTATTTCTATGGTACTTTAGACTGGAAATTTATTTTGTATATTAAGATATAAATCTTTTGTTACTGTTTAGCATTAACAGGTTTCTATAGTTGCAGAGAGCATAATTTCTCAAGCAAGCTTTTTTTAATTGGGTGGGGAGGGTTGAAAAATAAGAAAATTAGCAGCAACAGTCTGGTTCAAATTTGCTCTTGCAAGGTGTCTTTATCAAGGCAACAAAACAGGATGAAAAGAGGCTCTTGCTGGATCATGGTCATCTTTATGAATTCTCTGCTATAGAAAGCAAAAGATTAATACAGACCCAGGGACAAGAGATCAAAAATACAAGTAGCAACATCTCGCTATCAAAAATGAAAGCTTTTCTCTAGGTCTGAATTTAAAAAAGAAAAAAAAAAAGACATTTTAAAATAAACGTATCCAAGCATTCCTTTACAAAATGCAAACCGTGACAACCTTTTACTGTGATCTCAGATCTCTCAAACTACAGCAGATACAGACTCAAGGAAATATTCAATATAGGCTGCTATTCTAAGTGCTGGCAGTGGTTTGATATGTGGTACTCTTCCATCAGCTATGCCAAGGCTTAAAATGTGTGTTTGGGGTGATGTACAGATAAAAGCTGGTTGTTCTTCCATTTGAGGTTTCAATTCCCCAATTATCCAAATACAAAGTTACAAGATCATGTTTTTGGAAGTGCCATTTTCCTAAGAAGGTATTAAAGCAACTCTGATCTTTTGAGGACACTGAAGACCCCAATTCACATGGGAATTTATGTAAGAAGAGAGCCAATCCCCAGATAATGGCCAAATTCCAGTTGATTACTACTTTGTCTCTCTACATTCTCTCCCTGTGGTTTTTAACTTAACAGACTGTTGTTCACTTCCTCCCCAAAATTGTTGTGTAGTGTTGTGCATTTCCAACCAGAAGCAGTGTACTGCCCCCGCAGTGACTGTTGTAATCTGTGTACAGTTTGTATCACTTGTGCAAACAAACAATCTGGGGAACTCTGAGAACCTTTTCCAGCCCTGAAGAAGAGCTCTGGGAAGCTCAAAAGCTTGTCTCTTTTACCAACAGAAGTTGGGCCAATAAAAGATATTACCTCATCCACCTTGTCTCTATAGTTTGTAGATCAATTTGTAAAGTGCTTTGGGACCCTTCAAAAAAGAAGCTCCCTCATATCTCATCTAGGTTTATGGTAATCCTCAAAGGTACAGGAGCTCTGTTCAGTACAGACATTCATTCAAACTGTTTGAATCTCTGATGTCTGGAAATCTAAAGGACAGGCATTTGAAAGACTGCTAGTACTTTTCAGGTCCATTCTGACAGACTATTAGAACTGCCTGTCACCACAATTATGTGGGACACAAACAAACAATTACTCCTTCTGTAGGACTTTACAAAGCTAAATCCTCACAATGCAAGACTTTGCAGGAAGTATTATTCCCATTGTACTGATGAGAAAACAAGATATTTGGTCACTATTTTTTAAAAAAGACAGTGATACAAGGTGTATCAACCAGAGCTACAAATTTCCTGGCTTGTGCGTTCAGTTCAGATCCTTAATACTATTTAAATGAAGATGTGTGTCCTTCAAATTCCTTTAACGTGGTACCAACTGTTTTTTTAAAAGCATGTAATTCTGACTATTCAAAGTGACTGTTTTGAACTGTGCCATAATAGCAGTAATTCAATTGGTCTCTTACTAGAAACTACAATGGAGATCGATGAGCAGCCATTCACAGAGACAAAACACACACATCATTGCTATTATTTCCCTACAAAGCCCTGTATGTGAGACCTTATCACTTAAGGAGAACCATCAATTTCTTGAAGTCTGAAAAATAATTATGTTTGGAAAGTTTTAGTATGTCTGTACCACAGTTTCTAATGAGATTCTCATTTAATCTATAGAAGTAATTGCCCCCAACAAATCCATACAATTTTGGACCTCATTCTATTATTCTTAATTGTCAACTTGTTACAAAACATAGGTACTAAAATAATTAAGTAATTCAGACTGGGATCATCTAAAAAGTCTGCTAGAGCAAGACACTTATGTTCCATTGGAAGTCAATTGAAATTGAGCACTTAACTTCTTTAGCCCCTTTTGCAAGTCCCAGCCTCAGTTGTCAACAGAAAAGGAACTTTTTGGGTGTGGGTGAGGATTTAGTCATTTGAAAAATATTCCTCTGGATATTAAGGACCCAATTCTAGAGCTGCTGAGCCACCTTTTGCTTCCATAGAAGTCAACGGGAGCAGACAGGTGATAAGCACAATGTAGGACTGTGTGGATACATTAAACATAACTACATGGTGATAAAATAATTACTTTTTATAAAACTGATCATTTTATTTAAAAGAAGAAAAGAGTCAATTTCCAGTCTGAATCCAGACTAGGTTGACAGGGACAGAGAGTTGTTGCTACAGTTGGCCAAAACCATGGCATTTCCAAAAGTTTGTTTCATTCCAAAATCAGGACAAGTAGTCAAAATTTGGGAATTTTCAGTGAAACAAACTATTTAAAAATATAACTAAGTTAAACATTTGATAATAGCCTGTCAAAAACTGGTAAAATCAAATATGTTCCCATTAGGGATGTAAAAGCTTAGCTGCTTAAAGTACGGTAATCAGCTGTTTAAACAACATTTTAAATAGCTGATTACCATTTAAACTGGGAGGGGGAGAAGCAGCAGCTGAGCTGGGCTCCCCGCAAGTGGTGGGGAGGCAATTAGCCCAGAATGCGGGGGGAGGCAGTAGCTGCAGCTGGGCTCGGCTCAGCGCCCCATGAGTGAGAGCTGCCCAGCTACAGCTCTGCACACGCGGGGGGGGTGCGGGGGAAGAGGGGGGGCAGCTAGGCAGCTATCAATTGGCAGTGAGGATTCCCCCTCCCCATGTTCTATTTTTGGAACAGTTAAATGGATTTTTAATTAAACTAATTTTTTCATCCTTAGTTCCCACAAAAAACTTTTTGATTTACTCAAATCAGCATTATCCAACGAAAACCGTACCATCAAAAAGTTTTCAACCAGCTCTAGCTGCTACCATGACTGGCTGTTTGACCTATGGAAAAAGGGACTTGATAGTTTCAGTCATGTCCTTAGCAAGTAAGTCTCCAAACAATTACTAGCTTGGAAGAGGCCTCAGAAACATGAAAGGCTGAAAGGGCAATGGAGACCAAGTTTCTTTTTTACGCCTAATGATGGTTCCTCCCAGGTCAAGCTGGAGGCACACCTGAAAGGCAGCAAAAGAGAAGCTTGCATTGCCTTAGCTTATGCAGTACAAGTTCTGTGGATGAATAGAGGACCTCATCTCACATCTA
The DNA here is from genome assembly GCA_007922155.1 of Mesoclemmys tuberculata. NCBI lineage: Eukaryota > Metazoa > Chordata > Testudines > Chelidae > Mesoclemmys > Mesoclemmys tuberculata. The sequence goes on from ML675644.1 coordinate 5,051,809, forward strand.
CAGAAACCATGTACCAAGATGTAAATAGGAAAGTCAAGTCCATGTCCATATAAATTTTAACAGGCAATCAGAATTCAAAGTTAATCAAAAGATAATGGCTTGATAAAATAAACCCGTGGACAGAGAACTGCACTGCTCCCCCACATTTGAAAAGGCATGACGCATCATTAGCGATGAAGCCAATAATATAAGAGCTGTTTAATTTTTCTGATTTTTATGGTTTTGTTTTCTTAGTGGCACCTGCAGGGGCAAAAAGACAAGAGCAATTTCTCCTCTCTAATCAGAGGGCCTGGCAGGTCCTCAAATCTGAGCAGTCAACAGTAGACCATCACCCTCTAACTTCATCTCGTGGGGAAGTAGCTTTAACAAAGTTCTTATTCCTGCATTAAGAGCGGTGCAAAACTCAGCAATTATTTTCCCCAGAGGTTGTTTGGAGCCATTTAGATCAATATTCAAAACACAGCCACATGTAAGGCATTTCTATACTTGGATTGGATCATTGAGTGAATTCTAGAAATCAAATGGAGAGAAGACTGGTCAGAAGCGACTGGCAATAGGGAAAGTTGACAGCACTGAACTAGTGCTAGTGCTTTCCACTAGCTGTGGAAAGAGAATCACAAAGGAGAAGAAAAGGTGCAAGAGAGAAGGAGACTATTTTCTAACCAAGTCATGACAAAAGGTTATACCTCTGCTGCCAGGGGTATAACCCGGCAGGCGTTAGTAGTGTGATAGTATCCACTGACTCCAGGCTAACTTCTACACATGGTAATAAAGGTGTTAGGGGGTCCAGGAGTAATGGTACTGTGCACTGAATTACATCTGTGGCAAGCATCTTTACATTTCCAGAAGGACCCCTTGGGTGAGTTATTGCTTTTAGCAGTTAAAAGCAAATTAGCCATACTTTCCAAATAGAAGGTAAGTAGGTTATTTGGACCTCCAATACACAGCTGCAGCGTATCTTTAAATAGTAGGTGCGCACAAACCATTCATTCATTCCATTCATTCATTCATAATGTCATACACTTTAGGCAGCACTGGATAACTTTTAATTTTACATCATACCAGGGCAACTGTCACTGGCAAAGTTTCAGGTTGCGCCATACACAACATATTGACTGTCTTCAGTTTCCCTTTGGTATCCATACCTATCACTTCCAGAGGCAAGCAACTGGATCCCATTGAACTCAGTAAAACCATCACCTTTGTCAGCAGTTCTATGATCATATACTGTTCCAGTCTCTTGATAAAGGAAGACCAGTCCTCTACTGAACTATTAACCAAGCCCATTTTCCCCAAACACCATTTAACCCTTAGTTCTCTCTACAATCAGCAATTTACGCACAGACCAAGTGGCTGCAGTCTGCAGTTTCCTTTTCAGTGTCCTGAGGCTCTTGCAAGTCACTATTTTACTGTATTCCTGGACCAGGCTCCCATCCTTGTAGCCAGTTCTATTTACTCTCTACATAGTATATGTAGTATGAAGGAACCTCACAGGCACAGAATGTCACAGTTCAGTTAATCATGCTCAGGCCTAGCACCAACTCACACAGACACTGTCTATAAGGACCTTGCATTACCAAGCAAAATAATTCTGTCCTGCAGCCCCTCAAATAGTACAACTTCAGCAACTGTATTGGAACAGTCCAATATAACCACACACCACACTGGAAGTTCCAAACAACCCTCTTTATTAACTATACCCAACACACAAGGCTTAGCTACCTAAATACCCTGGTCTCTAGCAGGGTTCTGTGGCTTCTGGTTCATGGAAAATAATCGGGGCCACTGGAAGGCTCAGACTATTTAAAGGTATACAACCCAACTGCTATCCACTGCAGCAATGAAGGACTTCCCCTCTTCAAGAGAGCTATAAGTCAACCTGTAGTTGTTTTCCTATTCTACTGTGTCTGTTTCCTAGCCTGGTGAGTCAGACTTTGATGTACAGCTAACGTCGACAGAGAATGCTCATGCATCATCATAGCTGTAGCTGTTAGGCACTTAGTTGCTGCATCAGGAGGATGCTCCTGTAAGTTAGATGAGTGGACCAGCTGGTCCAGCAGAGAAAGTCTTTCAGTCAGCAAGTTTCCTCCTCAAGATTTTAGTCTTGGATTCTAGAGCACTATTGTCAAAACAAAAACCTCCCCCTCCCAAAAAAATACAACCCTAAACCAAGGTTACAACCCAGCCCCTGGAACAACTGGATGTTGACTTTTATCTTCTCAGAGACCTCCACCAGTATCTTCTGACTACTGGGTAGCTCTTCTTACAGTATTTCTTATATTCTCCCAGAAAGTTCAATTGGGTCAGCCCTTCCTCAAGCCTGTATAAAGGTGTGAAGGCTAAGCAGGGAACTAACTCCATCCCTGCTGGAAAACAAGCAAGCCCCCTGCATTTTGTAGCGGAGAACAAGTTTTAAAAACAATACAAACGTGGCAAGAACTGGTTTCATACACATTTCCATTTATCTTACCAACAAAAAGGAAAAGCAGTTATAGTCTTGGCTGCTTTTCTATGGAAAGAGACACCCACCATCAGCTAATATACCAGAAGTAATGCAACACATCTCAAAGCAGGGATATGCAGAAAATGTGTTGCCCACACTGGATATGCTTCAAGTGTTGGCGTGTCAGATATGATGGCAATTCCATGTAGCAGGGCACATCTCTGTGGATCATGGAGTTGCCAAGAGTATTATTTCAATCGTAGGAGAAAGCTGCTGATGGAGAACAGAATCAATATTAGTAGCAAAAGAGACAGTGGTGCTGACCGGATCATTGTAACAGCAAACATGTATGCCCTTGTGCAGTGTATTGCTGTCCACTCTCGAGAACAGGATCATCTAAGACTAAGTATACACGCATGGTAGTGGCAGTGCTGGGCTAAATGGTATTATTTGAGCAGGAAATGGAAAGCAGTACATCATCACTGCAAGCTTGAAGACATTTTATAGCAAGTGACTTTAAATAGCTGGTGGGTGAAGGAGTTTCTATTTTAAACTTTAGCTTGAGGATTCACCAGCTTAAGGCTGCATCTGCTCAGCTAGGTCAATATTTGAGAGAGTAGGTGAGGTGATCGGTGCCTAGCAGTGCTGAAGAGTCTGCTCTCTGACCTTGGGATGCAGGCACACCTCTCACGTAATGCCCTTACCCACGGCAGAGTACCCTTATGAGCTTCCTAAGCCAAATGCAGTACCAGAAATGGGGCCAAAATCTCAGATCTAAACAACTCATGCTCAGGAACAGGATGGTATTTAAGTTTTGCTGTTTGGGCCTGACCTATCACAGTAAACATATACTGTCTGAGCTATCAAGAAATAGCAGTGTTGCAAATTGTGACTTCATCTTATTATGAAAAGGGCAAACAAGACTTCTGAATCCTCACTATTTATAAAGGTGGTAGAATACAAGTGTCTTCAATTCAAGCAAAGGAAGATGTTATGGTGGAATATTATAATCCTTTACAATGAAAAGCAGAGGCTGTATACAGTCCACCTGAGAAAATGACTATCATGGGACTCCACCTACCAACTCAGGATATGATCCCTGATACAGGTACAGTAAACATAGACGTGTCTCATTTCCATACATGAAGGGCAAACCTGAAAAGCATGGTGATAACACTGCTGAGTTAAGCAGTAGTTACTGGAAAAAAGGCAGACAACATCAATGAAGCTGATAAACCTACATAATCAGAAGCAGTATTGGTAGCTTCCTTCTAGGACAGTGACTATAACCATCACCAGTTAAAACACAGACTGCTAGATTCTCAGCACACCTAACCAGCTGCTTCGCACACTGGAAACCTGGCCTGAGTGGAAAGCAGGGAATCCTCCTTGAATCAGAAGTCCATAGGCAGAACAGAGCTGGTGCTCGTGTAATAGGGCACGACACCTACTCCTGTCTCCTCCCTCCCATAGGGGGCATGTTGAAGGTGGGTGGCCCTTATGGCCGCAGCTCACTATGCTCTAGGAATCCCTAGACAATTTAACAATCCTAGGGGGACCTTTGCAGCTGGTATAACAAAAAGTAGGCCTTTGGCTGCTCTAAGTTAAAACAGGGAACCAGTATGGCTCCTAGCTAGCCCAAATGTTCAAGGGGAATTCCCTATATTTTGTCTGCTTACAGCATGTGGTTGATGCACACAGCAGTATGTGAGCTTAGGAGTGGTTGCCTCTCCTGTCTTTGCTGGAAGAACAGAATCTTAAATGCGAGAAGACTCTTACAAAAGAGGAAGCTGTAGCACAGAGCCCCATGGACCCTCCCTCCACACAAGGCAGAGATCTATTTTTACACTTTTAATAGTAGAGAGATCTGAGCTTAATAACTATTGGCTGCAAGCCAGGAATTGGTAACACTTTTTTATTTAGTCCTAGTACCTGTCCCCATCCTTTGTAGGTTTCTTTTGTCTTTTTAAAATGAACATATTTGGGGCAAGGCTGCTCTCTTTTTTTATAGATATGTACAGTGTCAACTGCATTGAAGTACTACTGCAATAGACATAAAATTTTTAGAACTGACAACAATGTTTCTCCTCCTTTTTCTAATGGCCTTTATAAAATAAAAGCCTACCTGTGTAAAACAAGTAAAGAGGGATCCTATCAAAATCAGAGTAACATCAAAAATCAAAGTTTCGGTTCATGCAATTTTTGACCTTTTTAAGATGCAACAATAAAATAATTTTTACTATCAGGAGCAAAAAGATGCACAGGTTTCTCAATGCTCATTCATTGAAAGCTTCTCTTCTGCAGCAAATTCCCAGTATTTCAATAGACTCAGTTCTCTAAGCCTCTGATCTCTAGCTTTCCACAGATCTGAAATCCTGGAAGCCTGAATAAAGAACAAAATGAAAAACTAACTAACAGAGGGGAAAAAACTGACATAAAAACAAAAGAAAGAAGCCATGTTTAGAATGAAAATGCAGAAGGAGCACAGGTAGTATAGAACAGATATTAAACAAGCATTTCAGTTAAGACTTGCCCAAAAAGCAGCAACAGCCTTGGAAAGAGGTTGGATGGCCTCACCTCTGATTAGTTTCCTAATCACTTTGGAAGAGTGAAAACTGGCCAGCTGGCTTTAGATAGAGCAGGAAGATGCTGCCACCTACAGATCTAAAGATCATGAAGACACTAAATCATAACTTTTGGGTCCTCATTAAGTATATAAAAAAATTTATATATATAGGGAAAAATGTGTGTATATATATATAAATTTAGAGAGAGAGAGAGAGAGAGAGAGAGAGAGAGAGAAGTCAGGAAATCTACAATTATGTGATACCCACATAAACCAGATCTTGGCCATATTGCACAAATGCACATGCTGAATTCCTTTTATACACATCAGCATGCATGCATAACATATCATATCATGTTTTACATATAGAAATCAAAGTCCCTGTCTGACAGCACTTACAGTCAAAGGACCCAATCTGGTAGGGTAATAAATTTCATTAGAAGTTGGGCTCTCAGCACCTTGTCAGATAGGGCTCTAATCATAAAATACAGGTATTTATTTAAAAAGGGTACAGGGGTGGTAACATGACAGTTGTGTTATTTGATCTCTTTGCCTTAGACATACTTCTTTTTGGTTTGGGGGCATTTTTTTAAAAAGGTAGCACAGCTTACAAGGGGGGCAAGAGGAAGGCGAAGCTGAGAGGAGTTTTTAAGAGTAGTGCACACTTGGAGCTTGGAGAAGGGGGACATTCCAGGCACATGGGGCAGCACAGGACCAGGAGGCAGAAGGGTTTGGTGCCATGATTACCATAAACAGTGAAAAGTAACGATTTTCAAAGGTTCTAATTTGACAGTTACCTGGGAAGCAGAACTCCAAATTCTTTAACTTCTGTGCATGTAAAGAACCCTCAGCTATAACATTAGATCAAAGTAGCTCTTAAATGTGTGATCGACTACAATCACACACATAGTGCTGATAAACATACAAAACAGGAGCATATGCAATTCAAAAAACCTGGCCCTCCATTTGCTTGGAGCTTTTCCATGTTAGCTTCGTTTGGGTTTTTTAAAGGTGTGTTTGAGGAAGAATAGCCCGTGCAGCTATTTTACATATGTACAGTGTTTGAATTGTACAAACATTCATTTCAGCATGCCAGCGACAGCCCTTTGAAGTTAAAGATAGGACAAAACCAGAATGATATAACTAAACTTCAGCCCCCAGAAACTTTAAGATAAAAAAAATGGGCTACAGACTGAACTACCCCAGTTTTGTTTTTGTAAAAATAAAAAACCTTACTGATAGGAAGTTTAACAAACCAGAATGACCCCTCAACTAAAACAAACCTAAACCAAAACACTACATGCAATCAATACTTTGGTCATATTTCACCTACTCCAGACCTCTGCGGTCAGACCATTCTGCTGCCTATAAACAGTGATCAAACTGGGCCTGCTCATTGTGGCTGGGTGAAGCCTCATTTTGTGCTCTGTAATCTACACTTTTGTTTAAAAAGAAAGCTTCTCACTAGTATTATAAGTGGTGAAGATAGCCTTTTAGAGCTCAACCAGATGTAAATGGAAGCATAAGAGGACCATGA
>ML675644.1:5058754-5405335 GCA_007922155.1 Mesoclemmys tuberculata
ATGATTATAAGCCTTTTAATTCTAGGGATAGTAATTGTTCGTGTTTAAGTGTTTTAGCTATAAGGCAACAGTACTGTGGCATTAGAATATGGTTATATCAATACTCTGGATCTCAATAAGTGTTTGTGTCACCTGCATGCAGTGGTAACTGTATTGGTCCCAGGATACTAGAGCTAGATGTGGTAATATCTTTTACTGGGTCAATTTTTTTGGGGGGGGAAGAGGTTTTTGAGCTACACAGAGCTTTTCTTCAGGTCTGGGAAAGGCACTCCCAGCATCACAGAAAAATGCAAGGTGAAACAGAGAGTTTAGCATAAGCAGTTAGCACATATTGTAAGGGATCATTCTAGATTAAAAGAAAAACAAAACAATCCCCACACACCACAGGGAGCTAGTGGGTTAGAGACTGTTGTAAAAAGCCATGAATCTAGTGTGTCTGTTCAGTCCAGGATTTTTAGTTTCTGGAAGAGTAATGATTTTAAGCTCCCAGACTCGTCATTTGAAACTGCTGTGCAGGTTTCCTTTGAGGATGAGGCCTGATAGGTCAGATATAGAGTGATTGCGTTGTGGAAAGTGTTCACCCACAGGCAATAAGGTGTTTTTGGTCTTTTATCATTTCCCTGTCTGAGTTCATTTGAGGGGGTAGTGATTGTCTGGTTTCACCCACACAGTTATTGGGCATTTAGTGCACTGGATGAGGTATCTCACATGTTGTGATAGGCACGTGTAGGACCCCGGGATCTTGGAAGGTGTGTTGTGGGGGGGTGTTAGTCAGTGTCTGCAGGATTTGCACCTGTTGTTCTGTCAGAGTTTGGTTCTACTTTAAGTTGGTATGTGCTGGTCTTTGGGGAGCTTGCTTCAGATGATGAGCTTGGAGAGGTTGGTGGGTTGTTTGAAGGCCAGATGTGGGAATTCAAGATAGATTTCATTCTGGATGGGTTCCCCGTCAAGTATAGGTTGTAATTGTTCGATGATACCTTGTATGGCTTCCAGAGTGGGGTGGTAGGTGACAACTAGAGGTGTGCAGTCAAAGGAGGTTTTATTTCTATATTGAAGTAGGATCTGTACAGATATTTGGGCAGGCCATTCCAGATGCAATCTACTTCTCTGGCAGAGATTTGTTTGGGTAAGGTGGTTTTAAGTGTGTTAATGTGTATATCCTGGACTTTCTCCTTAGAGCACACTGACTGCCTGGCTGCAGATAACCAATTTCTTGGTGTGTTTGGGGTGGTTTCTAGATATATGAAGGTAGGTGTGGTGATCAGAAGCTCCTGTATGATTGCAAGGTTCCACTGTTGAAGCTGATTGTGGCGTCCAGGAAGAAGATGCTAGTGTGGGAGCATTCCAGAGAGAGTTGAACGGATGGATGGTAATAACTTTGTGATGGAAATCTAAAAGGGAGTTTCAGCAGTTTGTCCAGAGGATGAAAATATCCTCAGTATATCTCAGGCATATCATTGGTTTCATGGTGCATTGGTCCAGAAATTCTTCTTGAAGGTGGCCCAGGAAGAGATTAATATGTTGGGGAGCCATCCTAGCACCCATGACTGTTCCCACGATTTGGACAAAGTGCTTGTTGTAGAATGTAAAATTGTTATGGGTGAAGATGAAATGGATAAGTTTGGCAATGCTTTACGAATTGGTATCTGAGGGTTGTCCATTGGCTTGTAAATATTTGAGAGGGGCAGCGATAGCGCATTGTGAAGGATGTTATTGCATAGGGAAGTGACATGCATTGTGGCAAGGATGGTGTTCTGAGGAAGGCTGTTAATATTGTGGAGAAAGTCAATTGTGCCCCGGAGGAAGCTGGCTGTGTGTGTGATGATTAGCTTGACAATGGTTTCTACAAATCCAGGTATTCCCTCCTCCCCCCTGTTCCCCCCCCCCAGTCTCTTTATGTCACCTGCAGACATTTTTGTTAAAAAGAACCCCAAGAACAAGAATGACTAATGACAGAAGCTGATGTCATAGAACTAGTGATTTTCAGAAGGAGAGACAGAAAGCTAAACCAAAAAAGCAGTATGATTGGGGTCCCAAGAGTTGCCATCACTTCTTGAATGAGAGTGCACCTATATGACATAAATCAATGGTCACAAACAGCAAGGGAGTTGCATGAAGTAGCCTCATGGTCTTATGAGGTTGTCATGGACATACTGAAGAGAAATAGGTGACTCCTCCACCTTCTAGAAGGGAGAAACTTACGGGGCACTGAGTTTGCTATTTTGCCTGAGGAGGCCTCAGTTAAGCAACAACTGCAATGTGATAAGGCAACCGAGCCCTAGGACGTGACACTGCCAGAACAAAGGGACTCACCTCAGTAAGTTATTTAGTCAGTATATTTATTTAATAGGCTGGTAACGAATTTTTGGAACTGTATTATATTGATGTTGTCTGTTAATATTAGGTTAGGAAACAAAGATGTGATCATGGGAACTGTTCCATTAAGTGGTTTTGCTTCCCAGATAGGAAGACTGGGGCAGAAGGAATGTGGTAGCCCATGTTCTGTTATGCAGACGCCATTGGTACTAGTCACTGCATAAGGAGGATCTCTTGCAAGCACACTGGAACCCGCAATGGTTACTGAACACCACAGAGGCCAGTACCCATGAAATCTGGCACCTACTCCTGAACATTTGCACATGTGAAGAAAGCAATGCTAAACATCCAGTGATTGCCCTGGCCACTCCCCGTCGCACAGTTGAGTCAATGATTGTTTCTGTAAGTGTTGCAATAGAGAGGATAGATTTGACTATTTTAGGTGCATTTGTAATGTGGCTCAGGTTTCTACATGTTTGTCTTTTCTTCCTCATCACATTGGAAATGAGTGACTTTTAGGGGGCCCGTAGATTTACTCTATCTGGGTAATATTTAGTCTTCAGGCTTGTCTACATTATAAAGCTTTACTGCTTCAAGTATACTGGTATTGTTGAAGAAATACAACCCCACCTAGTGTGTTTGTAGTTAATGCATTAATATAATCACAAAATAAAAAGATGGAAAATGAGGAAACGATAAGGAACTGGCAGTGACAAGGAAAGAAAACCAGTTGGCAGAAGAAAAAATGACCCATCTCCAAAAAGTTGGTAGTCTTTCCACTCACTAATCTCAGCAGCCCAATAATCTCTGGTTAAGGATTTTTAACAGTTTAAGATTTCAGAAACCAAGCACACGTGTTTTGCCATCAGTATTTTTATAGTGAGAAAAATAAATCTATTGGAGCCAGAGGGAGGATAATTCTGCTTACAATTTTTATCACCCCCACATACAGATTTTCGGGTGGAATAAAATGAGTTCAGGATCTTATCCTACAGGCATTTATCTCTTCATATAATTTCCCTTCAATACTCCAGTGACATGTGATGGGAACTCTCACTCTGCATCAGTAGCTTTATCTTTTGAATTAGTCAAACTGAGTTTCTTGCTGGGTGAAGATCTAGACCATGTCCTTTGAGCCCTTGCTCAAGAGTGTCGGCTAAGACTTTTTAAAAAGTGGGAGCCTAAATTTTCAGTACATCAAGCACCCGGAAAAACTCTCACTGAAGCCAACTTCAGATGAAATGCCTGATTTAAATCAAGATAACTGCTGGTTGCTCAGTACTCTTGAAATCAGAACATTCTTTAGATGAATTTGAAATATGAACTTTTAAATTATAAGCACCTATTTTAAAGTTGGAGACTATGTGTCCAAAAAAGCAAAAGATGTGGTGGCAGCAGCAGATTTTGGGACATGCGTAGTAGAATATTAAAAATGTGTTGAAGCTCTTCTCTGTCCTTTACTGTGACATAGAACACTTTGGCATAGGATGTCCTAATGGATACCACTACTTTGTTGATAAATAACCCCCAGAGTGTACAATCTGTATTAAGTTTTGCACATTTCCCTCATGTTGCCGACAGAATCTTTTCTGATGCACATGAATGAGGGGCAGAAGGTAGAATTATAGAACACAGTCAACAAATATGCACCTTGAGAAATGGCTTCCGAGTTTGCAACAGATTTATAGTTCTTATCTCAAATTTCTAAAGTTAATCTGAATCTCCAAAAGAGGATATTTCAGTGCATCAGTAAATCTTTCAAGCCATGAAGAAAACTCAAGGAATCAGCGAACCTTATCAGTAGAAAAAGTGATAAATCTGAAAATATATAAGACATTACGCCACATGCTGACACAGGACCTTTTTATGATATTGTTTTGCTAAGTGTATTCTCTACAGAACCATCTACTCTCCTTTTCTGATCCAAACACTTGCTTTGGAGGATGCTTTTTTGCCCAGCTCTAAAGAGATGCACAAATTTCATTCTGCAACCATTTCTCATGATGGAGAACTAATGGGCCCTCAGCCAGCAACATATACAAATAAATGAAAATTTAAGTGGAGCTCAAAAAAATGTGATACAGGAAGGCTACCTTAAAAAAACCTGTGACCTCAGACATCAAGTCATCTGTTATCTATAACATTCATATTAACATTTTAAACTGCCCTTGGCTGGAGAACTAAAGCTTTAGCTTGGTTACTACCAAACAACTTCCCCAATCTTCATGTTTTAGCATATATAGAGCTATGCAAGCTGGGAAGCAAGTAAGATCCTTCCTTTGTTCAAACCCTTCTAACACTCCCAAGTCCAATGAGTAAACCATAAACATTAGTAGGAAATTACCAAACATGGATACTTTGCACTTAAACAAGGTTGAGAATCTCAAAACACTTTATAAATATTAGGTAAAGTATAACATCCTTTATAGGTAGGTCACCATTATACACATTTTAGGGGTGGGTAAATAGTCATTCATAGAGATGAAATGATTAGCATAAGATCCTACTCTGTGAAGTCACTACAGGCAATGTAAGGTGGAAGAAAAGCCACAACCATACACACGCACCCAAAAGTTTCCCTGCCAGGAAACCCAATTCAAAAGAAAGAAGAAAAGAAGAAAGAGAAGAAAAAGAAAAAGGTCTCTCTGCAATTGGTTCAGAAAGCAATCAGGTATCTGCTTCAAAAGACATTACAACTCAAAAAGATAACACAAACCAAACAGAGCAGATTTACTTGCTCATAAGTTTCAGGGTAACCCAGCAGCACAGCTTGCTTCCTTTCAGAATACACTCCATCTATGGAAAAGCGTAGGCTTTATATATTTCCCTTGTTTCCCAGGGGGCTTTGCCCAAGGCTAACATCTACCAACATGAATAGGCAAGTTAGGGTTACATGTAGAAAGCCACAAATATCTACAAGTATATTGAATGCAAATTTCACAATACACCACTCAGTTACCCACCATTCTCACTGGGATGGTTTTTAGTCAGTGTTACTGGGGCTGGGGGAGGGATTTGCAAGTTTTGAATATTCACATCTTCAGAACATATTAGAGAAATTAATTCCTAAAGAGGATTCAGTCTTATCCTAGAAGCACTATGCTCAGGACCTGGTAAATAGTGGCAGATATGTGGCTAGTGCAAAGAGCTCACCAATCTGCAAGATATTAGGACTATTAGAACAAATGGAGCCTTTGCAGGTTGGCTACATTTTAAAAAGAGTGGGCACCAAAATATTTCCTAAAAGGACTGCCAAGTTAGGACAGGTGTTCACACCAGTGTAGCCTGCCAGCATAAGGCACCTTTACAGTTGGTGCACCAGGACTTTTACTAGTAGGAAAAAGACACTCTTAATAGACAATTGTCCCATTACAACTAGTGTTTAGACCAGCCTCTAACTTGCCTTTGCTTAGAAAGTAGGGGAAAGAGCCTATCTAGGGCTCCAGCTAATCTTAACAGGTCCTGGGAGAATCACTTGAGCCTCTCTCAGCTGGAAAACAGGACCTGAATCGATTTCTGATTCAGGTCCTGTTTTCCCTTATTTGAGCTATTCTGTGTGTCATATCAGCAATTTTCAATAGGAATGAATCTATCAATATCTCACAAGATAAAATTAAATTCAATTGAAATGAGGAAAAAGATAAGAAACAAGCAACAACAAGGAACAGAAACCAATGGGCTGAGAGTAAAGTAAATCCTCTCAAAAAAGTTGATACCTTTGCAGTCACTAATCTCAGCAACCCAAAAATTTCTGGTTATGGAACTTTGAACAATTTAAGATTTCAGAAACCAAGCGCACACACTTTTTGCCATCAGTATTTTTACACTGAGGAAAATAAACTTAACATGGCCAGTGGAAGGGAAATTCTGCTTACTGGTTACAATTTTTAATGCCCTCCCTGTGTTTTCTTGTGGAATAAATGTAGTTCAGGATGATACTTATATGCATCTCTGATCTAAAAATATTGCTCTCATGAGTCCCACTAGCTGGTTGAATCAGATATATCTACATATTTAAGTACATTAGCTTTATTCAAGTAAAGGACCGTTATTTGCTAATGTAACTCCCTTGGGGTTGAGAGAGTATGGTCCCTTTAAAACCTTGTTCTGAGCCAGAGGAAATGCTGATGGTTCCAGAGATGTAGATAGAGAGGAAGAGTGATGGGGTATGTGTAGCTCTAGACAAGAGGGCCTACAGTGAGCAGGGCCTCCCACGGCAAAACAGCTGAGAACCAACCCAAAGCCTGGGAGGGACAGAGTCGCCAACAAGGGACTTCCAAGCACAGAAGCAGTCCTTTGCCAAGGATGAAGACAAATCAAAGCTAGATCTAAGATCATTGTTGTCCACAGCTGTAGGAATTGGGAGCACTGGGACTTCTCACACTCATTGGAAAGAAGGATGGAAGTTGTCGCTCTGTGTGGGTTTGCAAAGAGAGGCAGAATAGGGCACCTAAGGGTTTGTTGGTGAAAGTTTACTGGCGCTGAAGATGACCAGGAGCACCCAACACTCACTGCTGGACAGGAACTCTGCCCTGGATTCCTGAACTCTGAGTGTAGACGCATTGCTCAGTATCTGCTCTTTTGTATTGGGTACCACTAGACTTGTGGGGCCTTGTGTTGAAGTATTCCTGTTTTACCACTCGCTCGATCTTCCCTCCTGTCGTTTCTCTCCATTCATCCCTCTGTCAATAAATATTCCCTTTCCTATATTCAGTATACAATTCTGGTACGTGTGTTTACTCCAGGAGGTGTGGAACAAGTGCCCTTGAGGCAGAAGGAAGTTTCTTTGTTGCATTCGTGCATGCACCTTTACTTGGTCAGAGCTGCCTGAAAAGCAGACTCCATCTTGGCCATGAAGCGCCACAGTTACACTAATTAGAAGATATTTATGAAATGACAGTCAGTTCTATCTCACCAAGGATGATGGCCTAATGATATTTTACCACATATAGTACTTCCATCCAAAGATCAGGACAGTAGCATAGGGAAACATAAGTGACTAACCCAAGATCCCAAAAGAAGTCTGTGGAAGAATTAAGAAAAAACAAATTCAGGTTTATTGACTCCAGGGCTGTGCTTATAACTACAAGATCTGTCAAGCAGTAATGGGTTGTTTTCCCTGAAGAATTGTTGGCCACTAATATTTTTTTTAAAAGTGGCAGATGAATTTTGATAAAGGAATAATATTGGCTGCATTTCAAACAATGTTTTAGGGCTTAAAGTCAAGAAATGGCAGAACCCAACCTTTCTTCAAAGTAATATTTTAAGGACCGCCGTATTTAGATTATAAAAGCAGACAAAAGCACTGTTTTGAATATAAGTGGCTATCCCTTAAAGTGAAGGAACATTACCATTGGAATCTTTATAACTAATCTGAAATATAATGCTTTAAACCAACTTAATTTTCAGCAAACGTTGTGCCGATGCTACACAGATGACATATTTCTTATCTACAATAAAAAATGATGAAAGGCCCACAATGCAGGTATTCAAACAAACAGCCAGAGATCACCTTCACTGGACTGTATCAGAGAGACTGTTTCTTTCATAAACATCAGAGTTCATTGCACTCAACCAGTGAACTCACAACTTGTTGGTTTGAAACAGCGTTTTTGAGATGTTGGCCATTAAAGAGACTTCAATAGTTAGGTTTTGAGAAGTCTGATATTAAAAGATGGAAAAATGTACATGCTTTTTCCTACAGCCCTGCTAATATGGGATGTTTCTCTTTTTCCTACTGACTTGCCTGTCTATGTGATACAGCATAATATCACTGATGACTAGAAGGTCCATTGCAAACACCATTAAAGAATCCAGTCAAGGATGTCATGGCACAACTTACTATGTTCATTTATTTTTTCAGGAGCATAGTTTAGTCTTATATCTACACTGTAGTTAAATACTCATAGCTAGTCTGTGCCAGCTGACTTGGTTCATGGGGCTAGGGCCACGAATGACTAAGATGGTTTTCCAGGGATCTCAGTAGTGGGTTCACAGGTGGCTCCATACCCAATCCTAGACCCACATCTTGTCACATTAAGGACAGGTGTTTCCAGGAAGGATAGGCACAGTATTGCTGTAATGAATGTTCTGATGTTCTTTCCACCTGTTCCTCTTTTCCTCTTCTACTACTATCAACAAACTGTTTCAAAGTGTTGAGATCCTTCTGACAGAGCCTCTCTCCATTTTGGATGGTCCTGAGCGAGGGTCTCCCAAGCACAGATGTCAATATTGTACCTCTTCACGTTTGCCTTTAAGGTGTCTTTGAAGAGCTTTCTTTGCCTTCTGCGACATCACTGACCTTTTAGCTCTGAGAAAAGGATTCTCTTAGGGAGGCAGGAGTCAGGCATGTGAACAACATGACATATCCAGTGAAGCTGGCTTTGGATAATCATGGCCTCAATGCTTGTAGAATTTTTTTTTCAGCCAAGACACTGATGTTTGTACATCTATCCTCCCAGCTAATCCAAAGGATCTTGCGAAGGCACCATTGGTGGTACTTTTCTAAGCTCTTGAGATGTCTTCTGTCTGTGGTCCAGGTTTCCAAGGGCACGGCAGACCAAGAGCTTCATTTCAGCAAGGATGGCATGATTTAAGACGACTCACTTACTCAGACATCCAAAGGCTGCGCTTGCACATTTCAGGTGGTGGTGTATTTCCACATCAATGTCTACCTTTGATGAAAGATAGCTTCCAAGATAGGCAAAATGATCCACATTCTCAAGCATTTTTCCATTAATTTGAACAGAGAGAGGGTTTATTTCTTCCTTTGGAGATGACTGATAAAGAACTTGTATTTTCCTGATGTTTAAAGTTAGGTCAATACTCTCGTAGGCTTTTGAAAATGCATTGGGAATGGTTTGGAGATCCAGTTCAGATTAAGCAACAATCACATAGTCATTTAGTATACTGGAGCTATTAGGGATGTTGTAGACTTCATTTTGGACTTGAGTCTGTTGAGGCTAAAGAGTCTTCCGTCCATCCTATACGCAATTTCAATTCCAGGAAGGAGTTTTCTGTCAACAACATGTATTATGGTGGAGATGAAGCTGGAAAACAGTGTTGGAGTGATGATGCAGTCTTGCTTCACTCCAGTTTTCACCTCAAATGGTTCTGTTTTGGTTTCCATTGTTAACAACTATTGCTGACATGTTGCCCTGGAGAAGTCTCAGAATATTGGTGAACTTGTTTGGGCAGCCAATTCTGGACAGGATTTTCCATAGGGTTTCACGGTTTACAGAGTCAAAGGCTTTCGAGAGGTCGATAAAGGCCATGTAAAGAGGTTGATTTTGCTCATGACACTTCTCCTGAATTTGATGTCCATGGTTCCCTGAGATGGTTTGAAACTGCCTTCAGATTCTGGAAGAATTTCTTCCACAAGTGGAAAGAGGTAGTTGGCGAGAATAAGGGCGATGGCCTTCCCAGCAGTGGCTAGCAAGAAGATGCCTTGATAGTTTCTGCAATCAGTTCTGTCCCCTTTCTTAAAAATGATAACAATCAAGGCATCCCTTAGGTCAGCTGGGATTTCTTCCTTGATCCAAATTTTAAGAATGAGGCCATGAAGCTGACACAAGTTGTTCTCCTTCTTTGAAATTCTCTGCAGGTATTCCGTCAACACCGGATGCCTTACTGTTCTTCATTTTCCTGATGGCACTTCCAATTTCTGCCAGGGTAGGTGGCAAACCAAGGTCTTCTCTGATTACTTTTTGTGGGATGTTATTTATCTTATTTTCATCGACAATTGAGTCAATGTTCAGGAAATACTGGAAATGTTCTTTCTAGCAAGCATTGATGGATTCTTTGTCCTTCAAAAGTATTATTCCATCCTTTGATCTTAGAGGATTGAGGCCTTGAATTCTAGGGCCATAGACAGCTTTGGTAGCACAGAAGAAGCCACGAATGTCACCAAAATGTTGGATTTCCTTTGATTTCTGAATCCACCACTCATTCTTCAGGTCCCGCATTCTCCTCTGCTGGTTGATGTGCATTTTTCTTAATAGCAGAGTTGATGTTATTCTGCCAGGCACAGAAAGCTTTCTGTTTTATGTTGATGAGACCTTGAATTTCAGTATAATTTTAGTCAAACCAGTCTTGAGGGACTTGTATCCTATGGTACCTTCACAGGATAAGAGAACAGCTGTCTTGAATCCCATCCAGTGCTCACCACTCCAGAAAGATCTTGGAGTCATTGTGGATAGTTCTCTGAAAACATCTGCTCAGTGTACATCAGCAATCAAAAAGCTAACAGAATGTTAGAGAACCATTAGGAAAGGGATAGTTAAATCAAAAATATAATAATGCCTCTATATAAAATCATGGTATGCCCATACTTTGAATACTGAGTGCAGTTCTGGTCACCCCATCTCAAAAAAAAAAAAAAAAATATCAGAATTGGAAAAAGTACAGGAAAGGGCAACAAAAAAGAATCATACAATGAAATTAATTAATGAAATTAAACCTAACATAAGGAAGTATTTCTTCACACAACACAGTAAACCTGTAAAACTCGTCGTAAGGAGATGATGTGAAGGTAAAAGTACAACTGAGTCCAAATAAGAATTAGATAAATTAATGGAAGATAGGTGCATCAGTTGCTATTAGCCAAGATGATCAGGGATGCAACATCATGCTCTGGGTATCCCTAAACCTCTGACTGCCAGAAACTGGGAGTGAACACCATAATTAACCTCTTCTGTTCATTCCCTCTGAAGCATCTGGTGCCAGCCACTGTCAGAAGATTAGATACTTGGCTAAACGGACCTTTGATCTGACCATTTTTAGGTAGTCCCGAGTCACTATTTGCATAGCAATAGTCACCATGGAGAGTTTGTGAACAATCCACAGGATAGAATGCATTTGCAGAAACCGGATAAGGAACAAATTTGTAAAAAACAAGGCCACTTGCACATAATTTGTAAAGGGGAAAAAGGGCTAAATTCATCCTATCAATTATTGGCTGCGAATAGCTCCCCCTGCTCTGCTCGTTATATGTTATAATACAATTACTAACAACAACGAGACCACTACAACACTTCGCTTATTAAAGACCAGCTGAGAAGCGAGGGAGACAGCAAGGGGTTTTGAGAGAGCTTGTGTTTATAGCCCTGTCAAGAGAGAACTGGAGACATTGTATATAGTATGTCTTTTGACTCAAGAACTTAAAACTCTACTTTTAATTTGGGTAGTTTTCTTCTCTCAGTAAAGGACGCAACATATTACTCTTCCTAGCTCATTGCTGAACTCCTCTTACAGTCAGAATCTACAACATACAATGAAATTTCCTGAAGGTATAGTTATTGATTGTCCATGAGATTGTCAGGCCAGTATTCACAAGAGAAGCAGTTACAGGCAGTAGGCTAAAATCGCAGATGCATTAGGATAGTTTTGCACCCCATCACCGCTGTCCCAAAGCTACCCTAAGCCATCCTTGGCAGGATCTTTCCTATGTATGAGGAGCCTCTCAGTGGACACAAAGCCATCTTCCTTCTTCATCCAGCCACCACAGGGTCATGGCCAGAGGAAAGAGGTTCCCTGCCCTCAGTAATCCCTGGCTGCCATAAGATCCCCTTGAAGATGTCAAGTTCTTCTGCACTGAGCTGTGGGGGACCAGCCTGGTACAGATCAGCCCAGAATCAAGGGTTAAGGCTTTGAACCCCTGGCCTCAAGCTGCACGGAGGACTCCTTAGTAGGGCTGGGCAGGAAACAGTTTTCCCACCCCCTGAAAATTGTTGATTTAATAAAATTTTCCCATACTGCACTGGAACAGAATCAATAACTTTTTGAAATTTTTCAGGAAGAGAGAGCGTGTGCATCCTGACTCAGAATTGCCAGTAGCCAGGACACTGGCCTGGGATGTGGGAAAAACAGGGTCAATTCGCTGCTTTGAATCTCCTTCCCCTCACTCTGAGGCTACACCTACACTACAGAGCTTATGCTGGCATAGCTCTCTATTGTAGACGCAGCATATACCAAAAGAAGGCATTCTGCCAGTCTAGTAAAACCACCTCCCCGAACGACATTAGCTATGTCAACAGAAGAGGATTTCTGTTGGCATTGCTGCATCTTTCCTTAAAGTAATGCCAGGCTAGCTATGTCATCAACGTACAGTTTTTCACAGCCCTGACCGACATAACTATGCGGATGCAATTTTTAAGTGTAGACCAGGCTTGATGCATTCCAATGAGCAACAGTTCAGGATTTTGGTCAGTATCACTCCAGAAGTACAATACTTACACAAGTTCTTCTTTAGCATGAGGACATCGATCGCCACTTCCCCTCATTATACAGGTACTTCAGTGAAAAATAAAAGTCAACGGTTCCTCTTTTGCCTATTTTTCCAACAGCGCCATCTTGAACTCTCTATGATCTACTGCACTGAGTTTTCAGCCCATCACTTCAGAGTCGGTATAACCTCTGAACATGCCTCTGCATAGATGTTGAAAAATAAGATTCACTCTGATAAATGCTGTCTTCACATTCCCTGCTTTCTCATTTTCCTGCTCCATTAGGAGGCAACAGCTCTGAGAAAGAGTATAAACCCATGAGTTTTGTTAAGACAAATGTTTTCATTAATCTGTTTCAGGTAAGAGTGGCCAAGAACCCCTCAGGTAGGTCCACAAAGTCAAAACATCTAGGATTTATAGGACTCTGAGATCCAGGTCTGAAAGAACTATTAGAAATTTATCCTAGGAATGTTTAGGCCTTTCTTGAAATATTATATATCCAATCCCTCAGTGAATTAACATGCCTGCATGCCATCCAAATGGATAATTCCACCCCAGACACACTGACTGGTGTGCACACTAGAACTCCCAGCCATCACCAGTGCTGCACCCCAGAAAGGAGTTATTTTAATTATTCTTTCCTTTGGACCTGACCTATTTTGACTTTTCTGCTGGATCAGAGAGGGTGGTTTGCAGTTGGAAGAGCAGTTTCTTAATCTCATTATCCATGAAATTTGACCACTTCTCTACTGTGAAATAACTTGAACCACTGCAGAATTGGACAAATGCCAAAAATTAGTTTTGCTTTGGATAAAAAAAAAAAAAAATTCTCTCTCAGCTCTAGTGAATCCAGAACTCCAGTATGTCCCTTGTAAGGGAGCCTGGAGTAATTCCTCACCTTTTACTCTCCTGAAAGAGACATTGTTTACTTCAAAAAGGAATCTTTTGTGCCTTATCCACCTCTAATATGTCTCTTCCCTTTCCCAGGATTTGCAAATTAACACCAAACAACTGCCCGAAGGCAAATCCTGCCCCTCTGGCAGCAGATAGAATCCATGCATTTCCGTTGCTCAGGGTATGGGGAAGGGCCCAATAGCCAAAACTGAGACCTCATGCAGGTCTTCCACACACTCCTGCATCTACTGTTACCAGGATCCACCAACCTTTTTTCACCTCTCTGTGGAATGAGCACATATTGGTTGTGAACACAACTATATCCAAGGGGGCTGTAACACTCAGAGTCCTGTTGTCATTCTGTAGCCTAGGGAGGAGTTAAAGCAGGGGTGTACAATCTTTTAGATTTCCTGGGCCACATTGGAAAAAGACAAGTTGTTTTGGGTCGCACAGATAGCTGATGAGGGAAAAAACAAATGGCACAAATTCTCTACAAATTAAGCAGATTGCCTTATTATTTGTCTCGACAAAAAAGTAGTCATCTGTCCATTTTTCATGTTAAAATTGTATTTGTAGTCGCAATTTTATAAAGTTTGTAAGTTTACGATTTTTTGTTGGGCCGCATTCATAACGGACCTGGGCCGCATGCGGCCTGCGGGTTGGACATGCCTGAGTTAAAGGATGCCATTGCTCCAACAAGCCCTTTTCCTCTCCCCTAACACCTGCTCAGCCTCAGTATAGAGGATGGTAGGAAGGATTTGCCCCAAGTAATTTCCAATATGCAAATCAACTAAGTCCCTCCCACCCTATTTTCCCCCCCATGCAATGGCATTCTGTTAAACAAATGCATGTACATGTTTGCAGGAGCAAATATGGCACCTTCTTTGAAAGTTCTCCCTTACGTTTGTCACCTAAAACCCAATATACTTTCAAAACAAATGGTTGTAGGGCATAATGTCCTAGAAGCATACAACTATAGCAATGAAAGTCTCCTATTATGATCTTCCAGGGATTCTGTTTCCTGCAGTTCAAGATTTTCAGCTTTTTCCTCTCTTCCATTGCATTTTACCGTGTGTGAGCACACGCACACTCAGGAGTGCTGCAATATCTCAAAGTCAAACCAAATTTTAAATGTGAGTATGTTCCTCTGTCTATTTCCTATGACTTTCTATTTTGGTCAATTTAAAAAGAAGCTGACAGAAGTCCCCTCTTACCCCACCCTTTCTATGACTCAGTCACAGCAGAAAGTCACATGGAGAGCCTGCAGAATGAGATCAATAGGTCACATTGCAATTACATTCTCTGTGATTTCAGGTGGGATGTGAAGCTTGTTATTCATGTTCCTTGAGCTTTTAAACCTATAAGCTTCTAGGCTTTATTCCCCCATGTAAGATCCCCCTCCCGCCCCCCATGAGCCCAAGAGACGAACAGCAACTTTCCTCTCATACAGTACACCCAAAGAACCCAACTGGCAGCAAGGAACTTACTGAAAAAGTAGTGTTGACCTATACTTCCTATATCTTCATAGTTCAGAGGAGCTCTAACTGCTACTTTACTGTAACTATAAGACAACTGAGGCCTTGAACACTGCCATACTGTGTATTTATCATCAATTAATTGTTCATGAAGACACTGATTATGTTTTGGGGGAGGGGGTTAAGAGTATCAAAAGGGATTCCAATACAACAAATGACATCAGGAACTCTGTTTTTCTATTTAAGAGCATGCCTACACTTCAGGCAGGTGGTGTAACTTTGAGCTTGAGGTGACATGCTTGCACAAGGTTTGACTGCGCTAGTGCACTAAAGAGACAGTATAGCTGCAACAGGGCAAAAGGCTATAGCTGCCCCGAGTGTATACCCACCGAGACGCTAGGTATGTACGTAAGCTAGCTCCTCCCACCACCGTGGCTACCCTCTACTTTTAGCACACAAGCTTGATCTCAGATAGAGTATGTGTCTCCTCAAGCTAGGAATTATACCCCCAATTTGAAGCGTGGACATACCCGAAAATTATAGGAAGTAGCTGGTGAACCAAAAGCATGTGTTTAGTAAATACAAGTAGCAACAATTATCAAAAACAAGAGGTAAACATCAATTACCTAAGACAAAATTTTCAAATACTTGACCAAAAAATGTAACGTATGCAATTCATTTAGTTTAGATTCCAATTTAGTTTGATTTTATTTAACCTAGGCACATAGGCCAGAACCTCAGCTGGTGTAAACTGGTGCATACCTCTCAATTTGAATGGAGCTGTGCTGATTTTCATAGATGAAGTTAATTTTAAGGCCAGAAGAGGCCATCATGATGATCCAGTAAGTCTGTGTTATGCAGGTTTTGAGAATGACACCTATTAATTCCTGTATTGAGCTCAATACCACCGACCATTTACACTAGCCTAGGATCTGGCTCCCAGTTTAAAAGTCTGGTATTTGTACAAGCGTATGACAATGGTTAATAGGCAGTCACTTCCCCATCTCTTGGAAACTCACATGGAGGCCAGCAGGAGCAGAGGTTCTCTTGCCAGTCTGCTCTTCTCTCTATTATAACTGAAATCTCATGTCTCCACCCCCTCAGATCTGAAAATGGATTCCACCAGTCAACTTCGGAGGGGAAAAGAAACACATTCCACTGCTTCTAGCAACTGCCCTGCAAAGGGAGCACTGATTGAACTAGCCCTGAGTTCATTTTACCCAGCGAGCTGCTCAGCAGCAGTTTAACTGTTGTGTGATTGTCTGAAATGCTTCTTAGGGGATGCCTTTGATAGAGATGTGTTTAGTCATTTGTGCAGAAATGCCAGGCTTTGTTACTTCGTTGTATTTGCTGTGCATGCTGGATATCAGATCTTCCTTTTCAAGAAGCCATGCTGTGAAAGAAGGATTTTGGCTGTGCAGTTCCCCCATTTCTCCCCCACTACTGTAAACTAGGGCCAATTGGAGGGCATAATGAGTGATTTCTTATCCTTCAGATTAGATGGTAAATTGAGTTGGATGTTTTTGTTACTGTTATGGACAGATACGGTGATACTAGAATATGTCTGTGTGTTGAGGTCTGACCTATTGATCCAACTTTGCAGCAGTATATTCATTCAAAGTGATAACAGTGCTGAAATCATACATGGAAAGTTTTTTTAAAAAAATACATATTGGTTTTCCGATATCCTTGAGGAAATTATTTTGACCTTATATTGCTGAGAGTTCTCCCAGAGTTATACTGCCAGAGCTCCTTTATGGCAGATGCGTTTATTAAAAAAAAAAAAAAGCCTGTTGCAGATTTTCAGATCCGGGCCTAGAAACGCAAGTTAGAGGCTTCTGGTTCAGCTGATTCAGTGATAGCTCTCTTAGCAGGGAGAAATTACTTTTGTGTAAGGAGCAAATACCGAACTTGTTTCAAAACTCAGCCTCTGGCAAATCTATCATAGCAGGAAACATTCCCTGTTTCTCTGACAGATTGGCCTGGGGCTGAAAGTTAATCTAACATGGCAGAAAAGTATACTGTAGGTAAAGAGAAAAGAGCCATAGCTAATCCCCTCTCAGCATTTTACAGTAGGACATATTTGGGAACAAAACCATTTGCTTATAGACAGTAAAAGTAATGCCACAATAAATCTTCAGATTAAAACAAAAAGGGGGCATAGAGATATAGTATCAATAAGTGTGCAGAATCAGTGGACTGAAAGCCATAAACTACACTGGGGCTTTAAAAACGACTGTCAACAGCTACTGCCACTAGCTAAGACCGTTCACTTTTGCTATTACAGATCAATTTTCTTTTCCCTCATCCCTCTGAAAAAGAAATTAATAACTGACTTCTTCCACTATAATGTATACAAGCATGGATTTAGGCTATTAAAACACTTTACCAAATGTAGGAGATGCCAATGTTAGCAATATTGGATTTTGTTGTTTCATCTCTTCTACCAGAAAGGATTTGTTTGGGTTTCCTCTTTCTTTTCTTCCCCTCACTCCCTTTCTTGCAGATAAGATACCTGAAGTTATATAAATTATCACTGCGGAGAATGAAAAACATACAGACATACTACATTTTCTACTTTGGCTCTGAGCCAGATCCTGATCTCCATCTTTCTGAAAGCAGTGGAGTTACTTCAGGTTTGCACCTCTGACACACAGCAGAATCTGGCACAGAGGTAGAAATGGTTGAAAAATCTGACAGTTTTCCATTAGAAAATGCAGTTTTGTTGAAACCCAAACATTTTGCAGGAAACTACTGATTGATTAAATTTGACAGAAAAGTGTCAAAATACTTCAGCTCAATAGTTTCATTTTGTTTTGACTTCTATACATTTTAACAGCGTATTAGATATAAAGCCACAATACTGAACTGATCTGACAGAATCAAAATGATCCAATTTCTCCAAATTGAAACTTTTCAGAATTTATCTTCCATAAGAAAAATCCCCAAATTTCAGCCTTTTATTTCAATTTGGAACAAAATTACAGGTTTTTGAAGTGTCTGAATTTCTCAAATGATAGCAATTCTGTTCTCTGACCAGCTGTACCCACAGGATTTAGAAGATGAAACAAAGTAGTTATTACTAAATGCACAATAACATTTTCATAAAACTTTGTGTGTTGACATTGCACAAGAAACTTGTCAACACTCCTTTTAATAAACACTTTGCAGATAAATTAGAAGTCTGAGAAATTGTGAGGAGTGTCATTACTAATCTCTACATCATTTATGAATAAAAAACAACAATTGAGAACAAAGCAATACTCATTTGTTAACCTAAAAGTTCTATTGAAATTTCTGAATGCCCTTACAAAGCGTCATCTGAAATATTTTTAAAACTAAATATTTTACTCCCCATTCCTAAACATTGACATTTTTCTTCTAACGCACTAATGCCAAAATAAAAACAAAAGGTTTATATGTAATGTACATTAACTTAATTCAATGCAGTTTTTTCTTTAATGTCCTTCTGCTGATAAAATGGACGATTCTAAAACCTGACAGTTCCCAGCCAAGTCAATCCAGTTCCATTTCCATCAACCTCTACTGGGCATAAATGAAATTGCATTATAATGTATTTTTAAAATTTTCACTAAGGCAAATTCACCGCCATCAGATCGATTGCTCTGGATCAACTGAGTGGTCTGTGTAGACCCGCTCAGTCAATCCATCAATCAATGCAGGAAAACCACCCCAGTAAGTGGTGTAGCACTGCGTCAAAGGGAACGCAGTGCAGTGTGGACGGTGCGTGGAGCAGACACAGTAAAGTCAACGGGAGATACGCAAGTGATTTACGTCACTTGCATATCTCCCATCGACTGCTGCCGAATCCATAAGGTAAGTGTAGACCGGATCTAATACTTGACCAAATACAAGACAAAAGTGAGTTTCACTTAGCACAAGTCATCTGACATAGACACAACAGGTAACATTTTCAAAAATGCATAAGTGCCTTCAGAAATGGGACATAAAAGGTTGTTACAAGGAAGAGGG
The DNA here is from genome assembly GCA_007922155.1 of Mesoclemmys tuberculata. NCBI lineage: Eukaryota > Metazoa > Chordata > Testudines > Chelidae > Mesoclemmys > Mesoclemmys tuberculata. Next base: position 5,077,656 of record ML675644.1, read on the forward strand.
CAAAAAATTGTTCTTGTTAACCTCGGAGGATAGGACAAGAAGCAATAAGCTTAAATTGCAGCAAAAGAGATTTAGGTTGGACATTAGGAAAAGCTTCCTGTCAGGGTAGTTAAGCACTGGAACAAATGTCAGTTATTGGAATCTTTTAAAACCAGGTTAGACAGACACCTGTCAGGAAGAGTCTAGTTATTACTTAGTCCTGTCTTGAGTGCAGGAGACTGAACTTTATGACCTCTCGAGGTCCCTTCCACTCCCACACTTCTATGATCAGAGCTAACACATGTACATCTCCTGAGCTGCAAAAGACTCCTCCAACTCCACTGCAGTCATACTTTAAAATTAATTTTGAAAATTGGACTTAGGAATCCTTGTCACTTAAGCAACATGCCTGTAAAGAAAACAATTATAAATAATACCGTTCCTCTAATTCCAAGAGAGAAATTTAAATGTTTTTAAACAGACAGTTGCCATTATCATAACAGACTTTCAGAGCTGCACTCATTATGAAATGGCACAATTTTCAAAATGACCAAAAATATATTTATGTGCATGCACGCACACACAGGGTTAAATCCTAGCCCCACCTCAAGGCCATATCTACAAATAAAAAACCAATGCTACCGCAGCATTGCTGCAGGCTTCAGTATAGACATTTACCAAAGTGACAAGAGGGGTTCTCCCATCACTAAGATAAACCCACCTCTACAAGAGGCAGTAGCTAGACCAACGGAAGAATTTTTCTACTGACTTTGTGCTGGCTACATGGATTTTTCACACACCTGAGCAACTGTGTCAATCTAATTTTCTAATGTAGATCAGCCCTGAGGTGGTGGTCAGCTGCAATCCTCAGTATAGCACACTGCAGGAATTTAGCCACAAGTGACAAAGGGACTAGAAGTTAGAGCTTTGGAAGGACAGAAGTTCCCATTTCATGAAGCATTTTGAGAGTTCAAAATCCAATTTTGTTCTAAATCAAAATAAAGAGAACTTTGAAATTTTTCACAAAGGAAAATTCTGGTAAAAAAATTCTTTTCAGGTCAAAGTGTTTCAATTTCACTTTTTCTTTTTTTGGCATTATAATAAAAAATTAAAAATCCTATAGTGATCCAAACATTTTGAAATTAAAAGTCACTTCAAAATGAAAAATCAAAACATTTAATTGCCAAAACATCAGAATGGGTGGTTTCAACGTTGTGGGAACTTGTTTTGTTTTCTTCTCTTCAGAAACTAAATTCTGGCAAAAACCCACAAACAACCTGATTTCACTAAACATCTTGACTTTAACAGAAAAGTACGTTCTGATGGAATATGTTTCTGTTGAAACTTTCCCAGCCAGCTGTAACAGAGGCACCACTTTCAAGATGTAAGAACGGGGGACTGACCCCGCAAAAAAGGGTATTTTCTTTCAAAAGGACCCATCAAAAGTTAGTGTAACCACCAAAACACATCATAACAGAAAGCCCCCCCCAGTCTGGAGTTCAATCTAGCCCTCACTCAAATACAAAACTGTCCATTGCTAAATCTTGAGGAACTCATCAGTATATGTGTGATAGCTCTGTACAAGCTAGTCAGAGATCAACATTTTAGATCATAACTCTTGGGTGCTAGATGGGTAGTTATCAATTCCTGTTACAGGAGGAGCCATACTGAACGGATGCTTTACAAGACTCCCTACATCTTAACTCATTAGAAGCAAAACTTCTAACACTCTTGAATCAGAGGTGGATGTAGCCTTCTGATTAAGTGGGTGAACTCTGATGCCTCCTCTCTCTCACCCTGCCAAGGGGACAACCACCAACCACAGCAGCACCCTCTGCTATGGGCGCTGCAACCTGTCGCATAGGGTCTTCAGTGCCACTCATTCAAATTTGGTCCAGCCACCCCATCAGCGTGATTAGGGATTAGCGGGAAGGGAGCCAGGACAAACCTGAGTGATTCTATGCACCAGGCCAGGATTAGGGTTGTAATGTGTGGGTAAAGGGTGCTGCTGTGGGTGGTTGGTGGACCCAGGTTGCCACACCCATCTCCACAGGACAGGAGCCACTGCTGCAGGGTTCTGTGGGCACAACTGTTCCATAAACCCTTGCTAAAAAAGCAGCCCCCGTTGCTTCAACAGCCAATTATGAAATCACAGTAAATTGGTGTAATCAAAAGAAAAGTACTCGCTCTCAGGACACTGTTCTTGAGGGGCTCCCCCAGAGCCTTTCTTCAAAGGGCTTCCTCTTGGGATGAAAGGGGATTTAGCATTTATTCCTCTGTGCATTGGCATTTGCAGCATGACCACAGGAGCCCATCTGAGAAGCTCTTTCATTTCAGGAGAACAGTTGCCCTGCTGTCAGCGCAGCACTCATGACTGCGTGTGCATTTGAAGCAAAAGGAAAAAAAAAAAAAAAACCAAAGCGCACACACACAACAAAAGAGAACTTCTCCCGATGTGAGTGGGAAGACCACTGCATAGGGAAAGTAAGCTGAATACATCCCAAATACAAAGAGAGGGTGCTGCCTACACACAGTCTGAGCACCTCTCATATTTCAGGACTAAAAGCACAGCCTAAATTAATCGTTCCCTTCTAGGCCATGAGATGTCTAAATTACAATACTCCCACGCAAGGCCAGATGTGTCCAGGGACACAGTTTGTCCAGTATTATGAAGTGGATAATGGGTTTAATGAAATAGTTTCCCAATGCTTCCTAAAGCCCTCCTGGATGTTACGATCTCAGAGGAGGGGGTCATCATATCAAGCTCTTCTCCACAGCCATGAGAACTAAAACCTTAATTACACATGCATAGAGAGAGATTCTTCTATAGTCACATGAATTGAGGAGCTGAACCCTACACGAAGACACCAAATCTTGTTCTCACAGGTCATCAACTTTTATTACTATTTAGACTGTTTTCAAGTACCTAAAATTAGTCGTATTCCAAACCACAAAAGAAGACAGGCCCTGGCCCAGAGTCAGACCTTCTCCTCTCTAGTTGCATTCCCTTTCCTATTTTATTTAATCTTTTCCTGTGTTGTTTCCTCTTTCTCTTCTCTATCCTACCACCTCTCTCATGCTTTCTCTTTCCATACATTCTCCACCTGTCTTTCCTCTTTTCTTCTCCCTTCAGATTCCTTCAGTACTCTCACACACTGAACTTCTCTTTTGCACTCCATCAATCTTACCCAATTAGTCTTATCCTGACTCTCCCCCCAGCCCATTCACCCACCCCAGAGGTGAGTAGGACTCAGATATTTTACTTGTTACCTAGGAGGATTTACTTACCAGAGGATTGGCCCTACTTACCATACAAAGATGGGGGAACCACTTTCAAGAGGCAATCCCCAAGCGAGAAATCACCTCAACCTGCTAGAATAGGGGAGGCCTATCTGGATTCCTACCAGGGTGCTGTCACTGGATCCTGTCTAGGGGCTTCCTCTTCATCTTTCCTCCCAAAGCAGGATTAAAGAATTGTGGGACTCTGTGCACTAAGGAAGATGTTGGGGCCTCAAATTTTCATCAACAAGACAGAGCACATGAAAACAAGGGTGTGAACAAGCTTCAAAAACCTTGAGAGTTTGAAATCCAGATCCTAGTCTAAGTTTTTCAGTTTGAGTTCATCTCCAAGTACCAGTAAAAAAAAACCTTGACAAGAGTTTGACTGTTGGTAGGCAGAAACCACAGCCCATCCTACTAATTATTATTTTTTCAAATATTATTGCATTGTTTATTCCCCCATCTGTCTATATCCGATTTTGCCTTGTCTTGTACTTCCATTATAAGCTTGTTGGGGCAGGAAAAGTCTTGTTCTATGTCTGTACAATATCTAGCACAATGAGGTCCCAGGCCATGACTAGAGCTCCTACGTACTGTGCTACTACAATCAATAACAACAACTTTAGAATGATGTCTCACGGAACATAGTCTTTAATAGATACCAGAGTGAAAAAAAAAATGGGGGGTGGGTGGAAGAGAAGAGAGAGTTACTGAACAATATGCAAGCTACAGATAGCTAGGGCCGTGTGTCCTTCATTCCTTACTCCAAATGAACATTTCCTCTATCCCCTTCTTCCCAATCTGGAGAACTTTAGTGGACACAAAGACTTTTAAAGGACTTATGTGCCAACATTTCTGTATCTGGTTAAAATATTACTGTATTAAAAACCGAAACTTGTATAATGCAAAAAAGTGCTCCTGCTATGTTGCTACCTCTTATTTTATAATATGAGAAAAGGGAAATGGAAAAAATAACTATTGGATCATCTTGTCTCTCCCCAGCCAGCACAGGATTATTCCCTTCGGCATATTTTCTAGTGCTTTACCCAGCAGATTATTTTTCAAGAACCATAAATAAGTTTTTTAGAATGCAGTAAGTTGAACTAGGGGTTCCAAACTATAAGATACTGCAATATGCTCACAGATAAATTACCCTGTGATCATTGTGCCTGAGAAGTGCTCCATATTGAGAACAATTTCAAATATGTAAGAGAAAACAGGGACCTACGTTTATATTTGTTGTTGAGAGGGCTCTGTGCAATACAGGCGAGCATTTTCCATTATAAAAACATGAAGATCTTAAAACTAACTTCCTCCTCCCATGCACTCAATCATCCCTGACTACAAAGTGGCTTTAAAAAAAAATTAGCTAAGACCTTGTAACAGAGCAAGACCATTTCCCAGCTATGCACAGCTTCTGTATGAGAGTCACTAGATGCATTAGTACACATTCATTCTTTGTGAAAGTTGAACGAACAGACAATTGTCCATGTATCTTGATATAAACACTTACATAAGCAGCACATTTTGCAAGCAATAGAAACAAAAGGCACTACAAGATAATTCTAAGATATACAAGTCGAAGAGCCTGAATATGTTTTCTATGCAGGATGCTAGGGATCATACAATGTTTTTGCCAGATCTGAAGAAGCCAACAGCCACCCATCTATTATAATTCACAGTACAAGACGAAATAAGATAATAAAGAATGAGTATTACTCACCATGCTACTAGTTGTTTCTGCCTTGAGGATGAATGACCTTTATGTGCAGAAAGGCTGTCAGGCAAGTTCAGGCACGTATGCCATTGCACTGACCTATAGGGAATAGCTGCACTAGTCATCATCATCAAAAGCTGTAGCTTTTAATCTGGAAAGAGGCTCAATTCTTTAACGAAAGTCACATTTTTAGGTAGCAATATTCCTGCCATGGGTTTTGTTTATCAGTTCACAGCTGCCTACATCCATAGGCAACAACAAGCTACTCTCTCCTGAGTGTGTAATTTAGCAGAACCTTGGTGTCTGTCTCAGTTATGAAAACAGATCTCGGAAGAGATAGAGAGAAAGAAGAAACAAGACCATGAGTTATGGGTGCACCTTATCTGGCTACAATACAAGCTTCACATGTGGACAGAACAATATATGGCCCACTGTGGGTAAGCTCTCATCGAAGTGCATTTTGCTAATAATTCACACTTGTGGCCAACAAGCTGTGCTGGCCAAATAGCTCTTGTCCAGGTAGCTGCACTGACAGTGTTTAGATATCAGTTTAACAGCTGCAGCTTGTTTTTGCTTAATATGGTTTATCTTATAATTTTGAGAACTGGATGAATGCTCTAGTAGTTTCTAGCCAAATTTTTGCAAGGTTTCAATTTCCATCTTAAACCCTGCAGATAGATATGTAATCATATTATCCTAATGACTAACCAGCGCTTCCAAGGTCAACAGTGGAAAATGATCCCAGAAACTGTACAAGGCAAAAATCCTTAAGCATACACTGGTTCTAGTTTGTTTACTTTCCACTGATGCCTGATGCTCTATTAGCCCAGGAAATTGTGTTTTGATTTTATCTGACATTTATTTTAGTATCCAGAAGTATTAGCTTTAGCTAGACCAGGATACTTGACTTGATGGACCAATGATTTTACTGAAAGTCTTGTATTTCAATAATATATTTTATTGGCTGTATGGTGGGTATATATTGACAGGGAACAAGCAGAAACCTCACCAAAACTATTGTTTTATATACAGTTTCCTAAATATTTACTCAGAAGTGCAGATTTTCTGGAAATGCAGTGTTCACATCTAGCTGTGATTAATTCTCATTCCAAGTTAACTAGCATGATGATAAGAAAGAAGCACCTACGTGGTGGAGATACAATTTAGATATTCCAAGAAGCAGGTGTTTTTCACTGGGCTGTACTACATGGCCACTTAGAACTCCATTGGGGCCAGAACTTAGATCCTCCGGTTCCAGAAGTATAGGTCCTACCCACTTGAGCAAAAGATAAGTGTACTCTTTAACTGTTAGCATTATGGATGGTGTTGGACACAAATGGTCAGTTCTCACTCCATTCAGGAGAGAGTAATGATACACATTCCCCTGCTCATTACAATACATTATTATTGTTTGAAATACTAGCCAAGTACACAAGTCATTTCAATACTTTTAATTAACCCAGCTGCAGGAGAGACATTCAACTGACATACCCGCTCCTGGGTGGGCCTGGCAAAGCAGGTTCACCTCCTCTGGCACCACCTGCTAACAACTGCTCCTGGTCCTTCTGTGGTCTGCTTCTTCTCATGACAAAGCCCTCTGTCCAGGTCACATTTAGCCCGACCTCTTCTAATACAACAGAGTCCCACAAATCAACAGCCTGACCTTGGGTCAGGTGTTGGGCCTAACTCTGGGACCAATGGTCCTTACACCCCTTATATCAGGGGACTGTCATACCACCTTCCTCACTGAAGCTATAGGGGAACCCAGAACCTCCCTCTACTCTGAACTCTAATCCAGGGACACTGTAACAAGTAGCTAAGGTCAGTGCCACAAATTTCTCTGTTTCTACTTGAGATTTCCCAGTTTATGTGTCCAAGGATTGCATTAGCTCTTTTGACTACAGAGTCACACTGGGAGCTCATGTTCAGCTGATTATCCTTCACAGCCTCCAATCTTTTTCAGAGTCCCCCATTCTAAGTATGGCCTACATACTTTGTTCCTAGATGTACACATTTAGCCTTATTAAAACACATATTGTTTGCTTGCAACCAGTTTACCTAGAGATCCAGATCTCTCTGTATTAGTGACCTGACTTCTTTATTATTTACCACTCCCCTAATTTTCAGGGCATCTTCAAACATTATCAGTGATGATTTTATGCTTTCTTCTAGGTCACTGATAAAAAATATCAAATACCATAGGGCCAAGAACTGATCCCTTCAGGACCCGACTAGAAACACCTCTGTTCAATGATGATTCTTCATTTACAGTTACATTTTGAGACCTACCCATTAGCCATCTTTTAATCCATTTAATTTGTGCCATATTAATTTTATATTAGTTTAGTTTCTTTAATCAAAATGTCAAGTGGTATCAACTCAAACACCTTACAAAAGTCCAAGTATATTATTATGTTTATCAACCAAATGTGTCACCGAAATATATAAAAAGTTAATTTGACAGGATCTATTTTCCATACTCGCATGATGCTTGGCATTAATTACATTATCCTCTTAATTCTTTGTTAATCAAGCCCCATATCAGTTGTTCCATTATCTTGCCCAAGATCAACATCAGATTGATAGGCCTAAGTACCTAAATCCTCCCCTTTCCCCTTTTTAAATATTGGCACAACTATGGCTTTCTTCCATTTTATGGAATTTCCCCAGCATGCCAAGATTTATTGAAAATCAACATTAATGATCCAGACAGCTCCTCAGCCGGCTCTGGATCTGGCGATTTAAAATCCTGTACTCTGTAACTGCAACATGGTTGGAAGAATTGTAAATGAAAGCAGCAGCATGTGCTTCTCTGAAAGTCATCTCCAGTGCTTACTGTGACTTCCATGCAGGAAACTTCTTCACTTATATAAAGCTTGTAGGGCTGTTACAACAGTATGCTTTCTTGCTTTCCTGTTTTAAGACACTGATATCGACACTGCTTTAAGGATATGTCCAACATGGTTTTCCACCAGTTCAGGCTATAGATCTTAATGCATTTATATTGCATGAATACCAGCTGAAAAAAATTGCAGCCACAGCAGTCAACAGGTCATAGTCTTACAGATCAGACTGAATGTTTGTTGGGTTGAACAGAAAAGGAGATTACAATAACCTTGTGCCTTTAAGACAACAAATACTAATTCATAGCTGACACTAGCAAATCCTGCATTCCAGCAAAGCACTTTCGTTTTCATCTGTCATCTACTGCCAGTCCATCCTTATTTTTTCTAATTACTTCATATTCTACAATGGTGGCACCCATTACATTTATCTTAAACTTGTAAATCATTATGATATTGTGTACCACCACCAAAGAGTCATTGTTAACCATGGCTAAAAATTGTCCACTATGTCTTTCACACAGAAAAATAATTTAAAATCTTTACATGAAGCAGGAACTCTTTGAGAAGGAAAAGAAATTGCATTCTATTGCTTCCATAATCATTTAAATTATTATATTCTCTCTTCTGTGTCTGCATGCAGAACTGTCTATAAACATTTGTGAGAATTACATAAGAATCAGTGAGAAAACACAACCCTAATTTCCCAATATGCTTTGAATAGGTCCCCTTAGTTTTTGTTTTGCATTTGTGTTGGCCATAAATTTTAAAATGTCTATGATTGTAAACCATAAAAATGTAGACAGTATAATTTGCTGCTGGCAGCAGATATTTCTTAATCAGGTACAAAAATATGCTGCTTAAAACAATTTGATCTTAAACTTAACTAGCAGCATACAAACATAATGGCCCTATAAACTTGGTATACTTACTTGACTAGTTTTCAAATAATGATCACCAGCAGATGTTGATATTTCAGACACTGCAAAGAGGGCAGATAATGCAATAACTAACAGAAGACATGATATAAGTAGGTGTTAGGGAGCCACTTTAAAATGCATATAAAGTACAAGCACTGAGATCTCAGAAACTATAGCTGTATGATAGAGAGTTTGCAGTATTCTGTCCCTATCTGGGACCACATACATAGGAGATTCTCTCAGTCTTGTAAAAAAAAAAAAGAAGGACAAAGGAAAGAAACAAAAGACAGATGTTCTGCATACATATTAAACTCAGTTTGACTTGTTTTATCTAGAGGCACTAGCCAGAGGGGGCAACAGATCCATGTGAAAATGTAGCCAGAAAAAGGAAGAAGTTAGTTGTCACATGCATGCATGAGATATCAGATGCTCCCTACAAGTGATGAAAAACAGGACTGCAGCCACTATGAAAGAGCAGGAGTTCAGCTCACAACCACCACATGAAAGGCATCAAGATCAGAGGGAGAATTACTGCCCATTGTGTACTGTTTTAGATTGGCAACACAGCTATAAACCTCACTCAAAACCGATTTGTAGTGTTTGGTTTTTATTTTGTTTGCATTTCATCTTGATTCCAGTACAAATAAGAATTACGTAGTTTTCAAACACTGTTGCTGATGTGCATTTCACACTGGTCGGAAATGTAACCGAAGTGACCACCACAAAAATGGTTCAGTGAATATACTTCAATTATATTGTCACCCTTTTTGTGTTCACTTTCCATAAATATTCTAGCAACTGAGTTAGTTGGTTTGCAGGACCATGTGCCAAAAACAGCTACTGTTAAACCAATGTTGCTGAAAGCTCACAGAAAAAACTGTTTTTCAGATTTGTAGTGGTGACTATTCACACTGGAAACCTGATTCTAGAGTCACACTCATACACTCAATCATCAGAAATACTGTACACCATAGGATCTTGTCTAATCAAAGCAAGTTGTATTTTGAATACTCGCAACAAACAAGCTACAGACCAAGAATTATTTGCAAACATTTTTAAGCAGGTAACTTTGTATAATAAGTACATGTTACGGTCTCAACACCTGTAAACAATTCACACAGAGGTGAAATTTCTAGAACGAGAGTTGGCAGTATCATCTGTAATAGCACTCAGCACTTTTAATGTCATATTTTACCACCACCTCCCCCAAGAGTGCAGACTGATTCTGTTGGCTCAGAAGTGAGTCAGCTGAACAGAAGACCTAGTGGTTGCCCTTAATACAATACCCTCCAATTTTCTTCTCCCCTCCCTGCCTTCTTCTTATGCTCTGAATTTTGAGGTGTGATCCTGCAAGATCTCAGCAATCAGTAGATGTTTATGCTGTCTGGGTTTAAGGTACTGGGCCTTCAGCTGTTCCCCTCTCCCACTGGCACCTTGCAATCTGCTCCAAGCAAGGCGCAAGGGATAGGTATGCTGCTTCAGGAGCACAGAAGGAACCAGACTGCCATTCAGAGAATCACAGCTTAGAAGCTGCTTCCCTTCCATTCCAGCTGGAACATTGTAGGGGTAGACTTATGCCCACTTATGCAGGCAGGTGAGTTACAGTCAGGTGGCAACTGTTCTCTCCCCCTCCCTGCACTCTCCCATAATGCAAGGAGCAAGAGGGTTCTTTATGCCCCCCTTCTTCTCTTTGGGAAGCATTACCATGGTTGAGATTTATTCATATGTCCATCAGATATATCACACTAGCCCCAAGGATGTTCCAGTGCAATGTGGTGTATGTCCACTGAAACAAGTATCGAATGCTTGGATTGCTTGCATAACTATTTTTCTCCTGATATATGTTTGCATAATGAAATTAAGTGGGTTTTTATACACACACTTTATATTATATATAAAATCCAAACATGAAAATAATTAGGATCATCTCAGAGGGTCCATTAAAAGTACAACAGCTCAGATTCACAAGGTACTTAGTTGCCTAACTCCCAGTTTGGGGCACCACTTCAACATACAAAACAACTGCTGCCTAACCCATAGGCGCCTGATTACACTTGGCACCTACCTCTTGCTGTGAAAGTTCCCTAGGCACCTATACACCTGCCTCTGGGCCTCATTCTAGGCTTCTAGACTCCTACCTTAGCCTTGTTACAATCCATGAACCAGAGGAAGATAGGTGGAGGAGCACCCATTTCACCTGAGGGGCCCTATACAAGAGATATACTGAGGGGCCACCTACAAGTTTGGGGTGGGTTTCCATCCTGTACCTTATACCCCAGTGGTTACAGCACTCACTTGGGACGTGGGACATGCAAGTTCAATCCCCCCCACCACCACCTGAGGGGGATTAAGGATCTGAATAGGGGACTCCCACCCCTCTGGAGAGCGCTCTAACCCCCTCAAACTATCCTGCTGAAGCTGTTCCATTGTCATCACTCCTAATTGACATCTCTCATTGGCTAACTTAGGCAGCTTCCTGCCTAGCATGCTGGCTTTTGTGGATCACATGTTTAGGCACCTGTCTCTCCCCATTCATTGTATAGGTGCCTAACTCAGGTTTTGTGGATTTCATTCTTGTTCCAATGATTTTCCTGGTGCTTAAAAGTTAGAGATTACAACACCTAAGTCTCTTTGTGGATCCAGGCCCATCTTACTAGCCAGGAATCTTTGGTCCAGGCAACTTTTCTCAAACTGTTAGCAGTGCCACAGAAATTATACTCCAGTCCTGATTCCAATCTCAGTATGCATCAATGTAATCACAGGGCAATTCCACTAAAGTAAGTGGAGTCACCTCTGTCTAGGAGAGATAAAAGGCATGACATTATATGGCAGCGAGGCAGTGGCAGCAGGGATCTTCTGTCATATTCTACTGTGTGGCTAAAGATTTCAGTTTAAATGCTGTATGTTCATGGGTGTGTTTCTTGCCAGCATCACCCTGGTGACACAGTGAACAACAACTGCAGCTCCTCCTGGGTTCTATTTTCAAAGACACCCCCCCTCAGAGCGACCAACAGGCCAGTCCTCAGCCAGGTCTTAAATAGAAGTACCACTACTGACAGCATAACAAGGGCTCTGTTGCACTACTACACAATAGAGTCAAGCTCTTAGAAACAGTTTTTGGTTGCATGTAGCAATCAGACTTTACAACCACATCATATTAAATACGATAAAAGAGGGAGAGCTTTAATGGTAAGTATCAAAATATTAAAAAAAAATTCAGCCACATTTAGTGCTGTGAAAACAAAGCCACCTCATGTAGACTAGAAATGTCAGCCTTGCATTAAGAAGTGGCACCAGATATGCAAAGGCTCCAGGAAAACCTGGAGTAAAGGCACCAAAAATCAAAGTGCAGCTGCTCTTTTTACTGTTTAAATCATTATATATTAGCAACAAATCTTGTTGTTGGCCAATACTCAAAAATGGCATATGGCCAATAAAAGGATCGGTGGAGTTTTCCATCTGTCGCTAAAATCAGCCATGGCTCCAGCTCACACACTCAGTTCAGTGCCAATATTGTTTGTGTTCTGGATTTCTATCATTCATTCAAATGCAATCATCTGACCATACAATCTGCTAAGTATACTGCCTGCGCAAAAGTACTACATCATAATGTGTCTAAAATACGTGGGGAGCAAGAAGGCTGATAATGCTAACAGCAAATGGAGCAAAGGAACAGAGTGGATGGCCACTTGCCACCTTAGGTTTTGCAAATGAAGATACCCTAAAGTGCCCTCTAGATATTTAACAAAAACACACAATAAAAAGGAGCTTTACACTGTGCTTTTGTTAAAATCAAAGCTAAATACAAAAGGCAAATCAGTCTGCAAAGATTTCTTGTACCCACTTATTTATTACAGATACTGGGTAGGTTTAATTTTTGGCTTTACTGTTTCACCCGCTTCAAAAGTAAGCAGATAATGGTTTGAAAGGTTGTCTGGTTTCACTAGAGTTTGCAAATATCTTGGTAACCTTTATTAATTTACCTTATTGAACTTCTTTGCATAGCAGTTCTCAAGAGCTATCAGACTTTCTAAAGCAAGAAAGAACTAATGAGAGGATTCTTTTCCCCTTTATCCACACTGATATGCCAACACACAAGAGTCATGAAGTGCTATGCTGTGCTAGATTTGGGTCTGGATTTTGAAGACAGCAGAACTCAAGGTGTTGAGAGTCAAGTCTGGATTCAGCCCATTAATAAGATAAGGATCATTTGTAAAGTTTAGATCCAGATTAGGGTTCAGATTTCAAACAGCCCAGAGTTATAAAGTGTTTGGGCCCAGGGCTAGGTATGAGAATAGACAAGTTTCTGTTTTCTTAACAGACAGGAACATTTTTTAAGTGCAGTGCTTTTTTAAAAAAAACTTTTAAAAACTGTGCTGGCAGCAGGAAGCAGGACAAGAGAAATGCTGTATTGTGAGACCATGTTACCATTTCTCTTCCTAGACTCTGACTGCTCTGCACCTGCCGTAAGTGCACTGCCAGAGGCTGAGACCTTAGAGGTGCTGGGCCAGACTCAAGGTTGGGTCCTAATATTTAGGATTCATGAGTAGTGTGGGTGGGAAAGGAAGTGGGAATTCACAAAAGCCTTCTCTCAACATTCACCAAGTCCTTTGTGAATTGGTCAGAAGCTGGCACAGACTGATAGTAATGAACTGATCTGCATAGAAATAGGGCTCATGACTTCAGCAGATGACAACCGTTTATAAGAACAGATTTCTACTGCCAATCGATCCTGTGCATAGTCTCCTTTTTGCTCACTAACAGGGATGGGGGGGGGGGAAAACCTTAGCATTTTTTTTAAATGCATGTGAACCCTGCCAGTAACTAACATCCCGCCTGAATTTCAAACTCCTGAAAAACAGGCACTCATTTAAAGAGATAGTGTTCACTACCTCAGAATTAGACTGAAAACTTTTCTAGGCAGGTACCTTCATCCTCACACCTGCCCAAAGTTCCCAGCAGGCTGTTGTGATGTTCTATTTAGCTCCAGATGAAGAAGGTAGAGCCCGTGGAAGGAGCAGCTTAATTGTCAAAATATCAACATTAAAAAGTATTCAAACATCCATTTAAGATTCAATCTTTTAAGAATATCTAGAGATTTGAAATAACTCTTCTGAATCAGCAGGTCTTCTCTGTGCAGGAAGATCAATCTTATTCAAGCAGGCCCTTGTTTCTATTATTCATAGTTGTCTGTGGTACCCATTACTCCACGGAGGTAGAATGTTAGAGACTGGTTTCTATTTTGCCTATGAGAGGATTTCCAAAAGCACAAATGCCAGGCATCTCAATGGGAACGAAAGCTACTCTGCACCTTCCAATGCTGGCCTTCACTTAACAACATTGCCATACAGACCCATACTAGTCACTAGTCCCATTTTGGTTTTGGCATGGGACTGCCCCAAGCCCCCTGCACACAGGAATTTGCCCCAAGCAAGGGGCCAGATTCATCCCTGCACTGTAAGCAGTGATCAGGCAGCTTCCTCCTCTCCTGTTCAGGGCTGGTGTAGACCCTTGGCACAGGTTAGAGGCATCCAGAGGGCTGCCCTAAGTTGAACCCCTACTGTAATAAAACACTATGAACTGTGGAGAACAGCACTGCCCATCCATCCTGCCCCAGAACAGCCCCTGTACCTGGGCTCCCTTGGAGATAGCTCACAGCATCCAGCTCCTGTTCTAGACCATACCAAGGACTCCTTCAGCCTAGTTGTCGCAAAGGGACCACAGAACAGCACTCAGTAGGGTTCAGCATCAACTTCTTAACACAAGGGCATATATGGGGGAGGAGGGCACATAGCTTCCTTTCCTGCTTTTTAGACCCTGAAGCACTGTGCTCACAGCAAGAGTGGATGGGAAGAGCAGGCAGCAAAGAAGGCCTCTACTCCCCCTATGATACTGTCAGGGCAAACTCTGCAAATCAGACACAGGGACATATGGTGGAGCTACAGGGCAGACACAAGAATAGGGCAAAGCGGGCAGACAAGGGAAACCAGGATGACATGGAGAAGCAAGGGTGGGAGACAGAAGGGGAAGCCATTGAGGCAGGAGAAGATAAGAGGGGTCTGAGAGGTAAAACAGGGAGCACCATAGCAAGGGGCAAGCAGGAAGGAGCTATGAGAATGAGGAGATAGGAGGCGAAAAGCAGAGCACATTTTTTCATACTAGCTGGGAACCTTGGGCCATGGGAGGCTCTGCATACACCCTGGTGACTTTTAGGGTTTCATGCTTTTTTTTCCTGTCATCCTTCTAGGAAGAAAATATTCTCAACCCCACCAGAATGTGCACAGAATGGTCCAGCAGTTGGAGGCTTGGCTGCCATCAGATCCCCTGCTTATCAGGAGAATTGCCCCTGGCAAATCTTTTCACATGCTGGCACCAGTGTAGGCCCTCCCAGTGTGTGCTGATGCTTTTTATTAGTGTGAAATTCACTGATAACCAGGGAGCAAAGCTCCCAACCTGCCAGGGAACAAATGTGCAGTCACTGGCTTTTGAATTAGAAAGAGGCTGAATTTTCTGAAAAATGTAAAATACAAAAACACACAAACCTAAAAAGTTTTAAGTTACGTTGGCTTCAGCTTCAAATTTGCACCCCCCATAGAAAACACTGCCCGCCAGTCACTGGACATCTTCCCAGCACCCCAGCTGCACTGCCACACCCAGTCTCTTGCGAAGAGGTTTATTTTCTTAGCAGAGGTTAGCAAACAACCAGAGAAACACAGCCTTTTACCTCATTCCTCAGCCTCTAGCTTCAGGGCCACCCAGACCAGGGCTCTCTAGCACTCCTGGTCCTGACAGCTTCCCAGCTCCAATCAACTCAGCTCCCCTCCTGGAGTAGTAGCACCAGCACTGTTTCTCTAGGCCCTTTGCTCCACAGCCTCACCACATCAGCTAATGCCACACCATTGTAATTCTCCAGCCCCAGGATAGCCTGTCTCACTCAATCTCCCTCAGCTGCCCCCTAGCAGCCCTTTATAGGCCCACCTGTAGCCCATCTCTCTTTAATTAGCTGGATTGGGCTCCCCTGCTCTGGTCCAGGGAGCTGGGCTTAACTTCATCCACAGGGACAAGCTACCTGTGACACCACCCTATCACCTCAGCCTCACTATAATCATAATCACCCAAAGCAGACATACGATTACATGGCTTTATGTGATGTACACAGTATAATCACTGACCCAGAAGGTGCAGCTAGGTCTAGCAATGCATTCATGAAAGGCCTCATTAAAACCTGAAATGCTGCTATAGGAAATTCAAGTGGTATGTTCTAGCATATGTCTGCCTATACTACAATGACATTAGTTATTTAACATATATTTTTATAATCCCAATTTCATAATAAATAATTTCTGATTTTAACATTTAGAAATAATAAGCAGCAAAAAATGACTGCCAGTTTGCAGGAGCTAGAGGGAAATTTGAGTCTCATATAAGGAATGGATCAAGTGATAAGATTTATTAGAGGGAAGAGGAAAGGGCTTGCACCAGAACAACAAAGCTCCATAGAGCTTACAAATATATTATGTTTGAACTCCCCAGCTTTTATAGAATTGGTTTAACATTGTTTCCTTGTCAGAAGCTAGGAACTGATTTTGGAAGACGTGTAAGCCCTTTATTCTCATGGTGCCTCATCATTTCCAGAGGAAAGGCAGGCAGCTGCACTTGTGTTTATCCTAGGCACTGGTTTGGATTTTATTTACACCAGCTCCTATCCATGGTGTAAACTGGGTGAAGTTGTTTGTTCTAAAGGTATTTTGTCAACTTCAAACCTGTTTTCATAAATCCCAAATGAAGAGGTAGCTAGTCAAAAGACCATTTTGGCACATAGCCGGTTGGCTAAAGTTTGCCAGAGGGTTCATCTCTTCAACTTGGCTTAAAACAAAGGGGAAGGAATTGCAATGTCTATTTCTAGCCTAAGCTTAAATACTTACAAGCCCTCATTGTAGTATCCAACGTCATAATCTTTAATGTAGTTATCCCCACAACACCTCTGCCTCACATAAAAGTACTATTAACCCCATTATACAGGTGGGGACCTGAGGCAGAGACTAACACCCAGATTTTTAAAGGTATTTCTGCATTGCTGCGCTTAGCATTGCAGTGCCTAGCTGGTTTACGAATCTAAATCACATTCTCAAAAGGGACATAGCAGTCAAAGTCCTATTGACAGCTGATGGAATTTTGGCTCCTAACTACCTTTTGAAACTGTGAGGTAGTCTCCTATAACAGTTAGGCACTACAACACTCAGTACCACAGAAATACCTTTAAAAACATGGGCCTAACTGACTTATCCAAGATCACACAGGAAGTCTGTGATGGACCTAGGAATTGAACTTGAGTCTCTTAATTTCCATCCTAGCACCCTATGGCCATGTCTACACTAAGGCAACTAGCTGAATAGCTATGGCATTGCAGTTAAACCAGCATAATCACATAGTGCAGATGCAGTTTATGGTGACAGAAGGAGTTTTTCCATTGCTGTAGGAACACCATCTCCTGAAATGACAGTAGCTAGGATGACACAAGCACTCATGACAACTTTGCTGCACCTACAGCACAGGTTAGGTCAGCATAGCTACAGATTCTTCACACCCTTGATATTGTAGCTATATCAACCTAACTTTTAAGTGTAGACCATGCCTAACTGATCTCATATAAAATAAGCAGATTTTCAAAGGCGCAACTGGGAGCTGAGCACTTTATTATCCTCTGTGCCTTTGAAACATTTCCCTCATAGTATTTCTTTTGTTTCAACTTTTATCACAAAATGAAAGTTCACAGTAGATAGTTTGGATTCACTTTACACAAACCTCCTCTCTTGTAGCCTGAGGAAAGGGATGCACGTACCTTTACTAATCATTTAATCTAAGAGATTGTATTAACAATAAGACAAACAAACAGTTAAGATACTTGCACTTAAGAAAATATCTTCAGCAATGTTCACTTCATGCATAATCATGTGCTTTTGTCCCAGACATCACAGAAAGAAAAAGACTCCAGAAATGTGGTTTAACTAGGCTGTAAATGTATTAAGTAGCACATCTGGGAACTATCCAGCTATTGCTAATCCAATACAGGATTTCCTTCCTTTTTAATCCATTCCACCTGCCATCAGCACCATCCCTCCTTTTGATCTGCTAACCTAGTACCTTCAGTGTGAGCCCCACAGCCCCCCACCTTCCTTGTACAGGGTTACGGGGGTACAGAAGATGGGGTTGCCTCCTTGCTGTACCAGACCTTAGGATCCTCACACCATTCCCCGCCTCTTTCAGCAGCTGCCGCCTTCTCCTAATCCACTATCTGTTTGTCAGGGAACTGGACCCCTATGGAGCCACCATCTGCACTGGACACCCGCCAAGATGTGACAAAATCCTAATCTACTCACCAGGTCCCTGGGCTGCTATTTGAGGACCAGGAGAGGGGTGAGTGGGTGCAAGCCCACCCACCGCTCGAGGCCCCTCCCTCACTTAAGTGGGGAGCCAAGGGACCTGGGGCTCAACTGATTCCGGGGGACAACAAATGAAAAAACAGGAAAGGGTGTGGGGGTCACAGGTTTAAACAAAGGGAACCAAAAGGGGACACCGAACAGAAGGCCCCAGACAGCGCCCACTGCTCCCAGAAGGTGTCTAGGGAGCCAGCGGACTCTGCCCAGAGGAACTCCGCCGGGATGCGTGAACAAATGGAGGAACCACAGTCGCAGAGCTCCCCCACAGCCAACCTCCTCTCCCTGGTGTTGCAGATGGCCACTTTGGCCAGGGCTAGGAGGAGGCTGTCGAGGAGGTCCCGCGACCTCATGGGGCTTCGGATAGGGTGTGCATGGATGAACAGGTGGGGGGAAAAGTGCAGCCAGAACCTCAACAGGAGGTTCTGGAGGAGCCGGAAAAGGGGCTGCAGCCTGGCGTACTCCAAATAGGCGTGTGCCAGGGTCTCCCTCGCACCGCAAAAACGGCAGGTGTCGGGGCGAGGGGTAAACCGTGCCAGGTACACGCCCGTGCTCACGGCTCCATGAAGGAGCCGCCAACTGATGTCTCCGGCAGGCCGTGGGGTTAGGGTGGAGTAGAGGCTGGCCCACTGGGGGTCCTCGCCCTCCACAGGTGGCATTAGGTTCCGCCATTTGGTGTCTGGGCAGGACGCAAGGGCAAGGAAATGAAGGGTGTAGAGCATGAGTGTGTACAGGTGGTTCCTGGGTGCGGTTCGAAAAAGAACCGGCTGCAGATCGTGCAGCTGGCTCGGAGCGTGAGGAGGGAGAGGCTGTGGGGGTTCGTGGGGCCGGGGCTCAATGGTGAGCACCAGAGGGCTGGGGCTAAGAGGTGGGGGGGGGTTCCCTGGGCTGCTGAGAAGAAGGCAATAAAACCCATAATGCCCAGAGCAGTCTGGCAGTGAAAGAAAAATTCCTTCTCAGACTCAAAAAGGCAACTAGCATGATGCCCACAGCAACACCAAAAACCCCCACCTACTCCAATGCCAAAGGGGAGGTGGGCAGAGTTGTCTTCCAGACATAAAATGGTGCCTGCAGGTAGGGTGAAAGATTTATATATTGAGTGCTCAGGAGCCAACAGGTTTTTGCTGCACTCTTCTGTCTAACCAATCAGCCACAGAGCCCCCATTCTCCCCTCGTCAAACCCAAGAGGAGGCTGAGTACGGTGCAGAGTATGCAATCCTTAGAAGGGCCAAAGGTTTTCCTTCTGCTGCTGGCCCAGACGAAGGCTCCCCACTTCTGGGACTGTGAGGGGGGAAAATTTCCATGGGCATGTCACAATTCACACAGTGAAAATAATAACTAAGATCGGTAGTACTGACAGAGAGTAGAACTACTGTGATGAAAGTTGAAAATATTTAGAAATGCAAGGGCTCTCCTTCCAGATTGAGGCAGAGTGACATAATCCAAAGCACACAGATGGTATTTCTGCAATGCACTGTATTTTATCAATTGATTTCTAAAACAGAAAGGCATCCCATACCAACAGAACCTATTACATTGTACACTTTGTTTCACTGGATAACATCAGCACATACTAGGTAGCGTATTAGAGGGATAAAATTATCAGTGAGTTTTCTCCAGATTCCTGTCAATAACCATTGTTATTCAAACGCTTATTCATAATTGTATGAAAACATGAAAAGAGATTAAAACATTGGCGAACAAACAACTGGTGTTATTTACATATAGATGTTTTTGTACTCCAAGTTTAGATGATTTTATCTCTTGAGCTATCACAATACGCATTGCAGATGGTAAGTGACTAATAGTTATAATATTTTGCACTTCATATATCTAGAATGGAAGACTTTGTGCACTTGCAAAGCCAAGGTCAACTGAAAGTTACGGACAAAGCTGGCTACCTGGTATTGGGCTAGTCTTCAGATAGGAGAATTCACACTAAAACTCAGCAGGCTCATAACAGATGCAGTGGCTCCCAGCTGGTGCTACCACAGACATCTCACATTAATGATGACACTAGAGTAATACACAGAAATGCTGCCTGAGTGTGGAGAAAGTCAAAGCACAAACAGAGCATGATCTTGGAGCTGAAAGAAAAGCAAAGGAGAGAACATAAAGAAGAGAGAGTGGGGAGGACTGCAGAAGAGAGAAAAAATGAAAGGAGTAGCTTCAATCATCTTGTGGTTAAGGCAATGGGCTGGGACTCAGGGATCCGGGTTTCATTCCTGGCTCTATCACTGATTCTCTTTTGACCAGACACAATCTCACTGTGATGTCAGTGTCCCATATGTAAAACAGGAATCCCACATCCTTATCTCACACAGTTGCTCAGGTGTGGTATTCATGGATTGATGCCATCATGCTTATTATTCACTTATTCATAAACTAAATGGGTCCCCCACTCATCAAGTTTTACAACTTGGAACATTCTATAAAATCAGCTGAAGGAGATCCATCTATACCTTCTGACATTCATGGATCCTATTGTTATTGAGAAAGGATAAGCAGGAAGTCACAATTTACCTTCTCTATTTTATTCCATTTCCCCACCACTAACATTTCTATCAAATCCTCTTTTATACTACAAACTTCAGCAGGCATAGCTATGTCAGTCAGAGATGTGATGAGGTGCGATCCCTGACTGACAAGAGCTGTGTTGGCAGAACCCCCCAGTGCAGACAGAAATACCAGCACCACTTTTGCTGGTATAGCTCATTTCATTCAGTGAGGGCAGAGAAGATACAAGTTATACTGTCAAAAACAGTTTTTCTGGTATACCTGGGTCCACACCAGGAGCACTTTGTTGGTATAGAATGCCAGTACAGCTATACTGGTAAAGCACTTGTAGTGAACACCTGGCCCTAAACAATCCCAGTCTTTTCAAACTCTCCTTGTATAGAAATCTTGCCATGTGTTATGCTGGAAGGTATTAATGGCTTCCATCTACAGGTCCTTGATCTATAGACAATCAGAGACCTTGTTAAAGCTGATGGGAGTGTTAACCCTTTTTTCAGGCTAAATGGAAAGATCTCCTTATGAAGTGAAATAAGGGCGACAACAGAACCTATGTACTGATTGAGACATGGGCCTCATGGCAAAGCCTGAGCAGGGACAAACCATGTGGGTTGAAAAGTTTGCCTGGAACTGGCTGCAAATGCAGGACCTATGCAAACTGTGTATATTAGAGGAAAAGTCCAGAAAGCCAGCAAAGAAGTGAGAGAAGCAGTCTTGAGCATGGCCATGATAAGGAGCACAGACAGAGCTCCTTAGGGCACAAGACAGGCTAGAACAGTGATTCCCAACCTGTGGCCCATGAGTTCTCTCAAAGTGGCCTGCTGCTCCCCTCCCCTTGCTCCAGCAGACACTGGGTCCCTAGACACTGAGATATCTGCTGGTACCACTGATCTCCCTGGCTGCGGAAGAGAGGCACTGCCTAGGGACCCAGGTAGAGCACACATAGCTAAAGGACATGTGGCTTACCTGCTGCAGCCAGGAGGACAGGAGATCAACAAGGAGGCAGCCTCCTCTTTCCATCTGGCTGCAGGGGGAGAAGGGGCTGGCAGAACAGCAAGGACCCACCATGCTTGAGGAAGGGCAGGACTTCAAAAATCAGTGCCTTCCAGTTTGTCACCCACCCTGACTTAGCAGCCAAGCCATGTGCTTCAATGTGAAGTGACAGTCACTCATCTACACTAGTGCTTTGGTCTGTGAGCATGTGACATACTGAGAGTAATTTGTGGGTGAATGTAAAAATGAGCACAACAGCATCAAAATGTTTACTTTAAATATGCAGTGATTTGTAATCCTTAATGGTGTATACGTCAATATATTTTTATGAGTTGATAGACTGGTGGCCCTTCAGGGTTGTAAAAATGATATCTGTGGCCCATGGGCAAAAAAGATTGGGAACCACTGGGCTAAAAAGTCAGATTTAGAGATTGTGAGCAAGGGTGTTTGTTTCAATTGAATTCAGAGAAACAGAACTTTGTGTACATTCTTTGTAAATAAACAGGACACACTAGATAGACAATAGCATTTAGTGTCAAAACAACAACAAGGGGTTAGAATCACACAGGTTTAATACCTTTCCTTCAGCTCCATTGTCTGGCACTTCCTTTTGTTTAGTCACAGCTCCTGTATATTTTTGTTTATTGCCCACAAACTGTCCTTAATGTTTACTAAAAATAACTGTGACAAAATCTTAACCTTAATTATGAGTGATGGACTCCAAAATCATGAAACTGGCTTAAAAATCATCAGGTGTTTTAATAATTTGGATCTTTGTATTTGTCTCTTGGTTTTTTGGAGCCTTTAGAGTTTATGTTCTCAAGCTTTCTCCACAACCAGGTGGGCTAGAAACATTTTTTTTTTAAAGAAAGCTGAGACTCTCATGTAATTACATGTCTTGAAGCTGGGCCTTTAAGAAAAATAGCAAACCGTGAGAATTGGCAACACTCAAATCCTTTGTTATAAAAGAGAATATTAAAAAAGATATCATCAGTTTATCAGGATCCAGGAGGTGAGCCCTGCAATACTGACAAGGAGGAATATTTTGTCAGACCATGGTTGCATTTTATCTTTTAAACTAAGGATAATGTAGTTATACTGAAGAGACTTATTTTAACTCAGAAATGCAGTAGAGTATCTATCTAGGTGCTTAGGCAGCACTCATTACAATATTATCTGAGCACCTCAGGGTAACAGAGACTGAGAATTTATTCTGTGAAAGCTATTTTGAGAGACAAGTATTTTAAATAGATAATTATTACCCTAACCAGGAAAGGAATTATCTAAATAGCATAAGCACAGTACTGGGGAAGTGAAAACTGCACAGCCTGAGTCTCTCTAGCACTGACTCCTGCTGCAGCCATGTCACCTTTCCTCCTCAGCTTCTCTTTCTGTAAAAATGGGGATAACACTAGAATGCTGTGAGGGCTAAATTTTGAAGATGAAAACTGTGAAGTAAATGCTGCACATTCTTTGGAAGCGTCTTGTTAAAACAATGCAGGATGAGAGTGTGCTTAACTTACCACAATAGCATCACTGAAAGGAAGAGACTGGATAAACACGAATGGCAGAGCTGAAGCAGCATTTCGGAGTCTACAAAGTGCACAGTTTCCATCTACCTCCAGTTTCAGGGACTTAAAATATCATTTGATCTCAGCTTTAATTTTAAAAATATGTATGAGTTTCTAGCAATAACAACCTTGAAATTGTAAACTGAAAGACAAACATTTCTGATGATTTGAGTCTGCAGCCCTCAAGCAGCACTTGGTTCGGACAGAGAAAACTTGCTTTGATGGAGCAGCAGCCTGGTCAGATGCTATTGATCACTGGGCCAACCCACAGCCTATGCTGTGAAATAACAAGTCTTGAGGATTTTCCTAGGCAAGCTTTCATAAATATATAAGTGTGCAGTTCTGTTCCAGTTAGAGCACACATTCCAATCAGAGCTGCAAATCTAATTTAAACCAATAAAAACAGATATCATAAAAAAGCTGAATGGAAAAGACCCTCTTTAAGCACGCTGATCTCCCATAAACAGTGGATACTAGAAAGATGTGTTTCAGTATTAATTTAGTAATGGGTGGGCAAACAGCTTACCTTTATGGAAGAGATCCAGGGGATGGAGCTAGAAACCTTGTATAGGAAGACCATCTTTATTGACCTACATAGAGGAACCAAGAAATTAGATTAAACAAAAAATTTCCTTATAGCTAAATCTATCAAGGCCAAGATGATTTCCATCCCCAGCCCCGGTTTTCTCTCTTCCTGTAGGAGGAGGAAGAGGAGCAGCATAAAGGTTTTGCCAAGATTTTCAAAAATAGCTAGTACTTTTGGGTCCCCAACTTGACACCTCTTAGAGCGGCTGATTTTCAGAAGGCGCTGAGCACCCAACCTTTAAGAAATCTCAGGTTAAACACCCAAAATCACAAGCCACTTTTAAAATCTTGGCCCTTATAACTTCTACTATTCTGGGTGAGAACAGTCACACTGTTTTTAATATTGAGACAAAGGTGATAGAGCTATTACTGCTGACTGGGTGGGTTCAGAATAGCTTTTATAATTGCCAGTCTCCATCTTTTCCTAATGACCTTTTGTAGACACAGTCTGTTTTATTATAGAAGGGGGAAAATTCACCCTGCTACACTTTTGCAGTGGAGTTTACTAAACCCCTATCACATTTTGTACATACTACACAGTGCTTGATCATGCATTAGCTAAACAGCATGGGAATAAGGAGCAATACACTTAAAGGATTAGGAGGCAATGAAGCGAAACAACGTGTTTCAATTTGTGGGAGAAATAAGCCCAAATACTTAAATGTGAGCATCAGCCTTGCTCCTAAGTCTAGTTCCAATATTGGCTCTTTACAATGTCATTTTCACACCACTGGACAGTAAACATTTATGGAAACTAAACCTATAAACTGATTCAATGAAAACCCAACTCGTAGTTATTCCTCCAGAAGAGCCAATAATAGTTTTGCGGGACTTACTTTAAAATGCATTTTTAAACAAGGAAGCTTTGTACTTCATCTTCAGTCGCACAGCTGACTTCGGCCTTGGAGGGACATGGGAGGCAAAGGGTTGGAAGTAACTTTGGGCTGCTGGCTCTGAAGCAGGGGCCTGGGGGGGGCTTGGTCTTGCTGAATAATACAGCGGCAGGGCACAACCTGGCCCTGGCAGCAGGGCCCAGGACGGGAGGGGAACACGGGCACTAAGCCGAGGGGAAGGAAGGCAGCCATCTCGCGAAGGGCGCAGCCTACACGCCCATCTTTGGCCCCGCCAGGGGCACCACCACACGGGGGCGGGTCACGCGCTTTCTCCACAGCTACAGAAAGGAACGGGCGCGTGGCAATAACCGCCAAGGCCCAACGGCCGGGAGCCCACGGGCGCCCCGACGCCGCTCAGGGGGCGGGTCGGTCCCCGGCCCTGGGGCAGTTCCTGGGCGGGGGCCGGCCCAGACCCGGCGGCGGCGGCGGCAAAACTCCCTCCCCAGCCCCGCGCCCTCGCCGCCCCCTCACATGATCCCGCCGGCCCCTCGCCCCGGCTGCTTAGTGCAGGGCTGAGGCCGGCGCGATGGAGGCAGGCTGCGGCCGGGGCTGGAGGAAACAGGCACGGGGCAGCCGGGCAGCCTCCGTCCTGCTGCTCCTGGGGGCTCTGGCGGCCTTCCACCTGCCTCGCAGGGGCGCTTCCGCGCAGCGGCTCCGCGGGGAGACGGGTAGGCCGGAGGCTGCAGCCCGGGCTCTGGGCGCGGGGTCCCCGCGGGCTGCATTGACTCCCCGGGCTCGGGGGGCGCCAGGGATCCGGGCCGCAGGAGCCGGGCACCAAAGGGCTCCGTTGAAGCCAAGGGGTGGAGCGGGACAGCGCACCCGCCCCAGCACTAGGCATCGCGCGGGCGCCCTGCTTCGCTAGCGCTGGAGTTAGAAGCTAACCCCCTAGGGATGCTGCAGCGCGGGCGCTTAGCAAGGGGCCCGTTACTTCTCAGGACAGCTCCGGCCTGAGCTGCATGGGCTTCGGCAATGAAGTGGGCTCACTTTAAGCAAACCTTCTGCAGCAATGTACAGCACGCGCCTGTGTTCTGCCTCTGTGGAGCTGCAGTTTAATGGAAGGTCCTGGAAACTGGGGGGGGGGGACTTAAAATTGATTGCTTTAAAAAGGGGGTCAAAGGGGAAGCACCTTTCCTTAGTGCAGGTTGCTCAGTGGGGTCTGCCCGAGTGGAACGTTTGACGATACTCCTACAACCTCCTGCGTAGGGCCACAGTTCTCCCGCTGGGGCTTCCAAAAATTAAAAACATCTTTTAAAGGAGATTCACGTGTTCCACCTAAACAAGGCATCCTCGGAAGCTTTGCAACAGGAAGAAGACTATGGTTGATATCATCCACGAGACCTTTGTACTCCCTTTTCAGAAAATGAAACACAGTGCATCCTCTCTTCATCATCAGAATTTCCTGATGGATTTTTTACACAACAGGAGAGAGAAGATGGAGGGATCATCATCTATTTCCTAATTATACTTTACATGTTTATGGCTGTGTCCATTGTATGTGATGATTACTTCCTTCCTTCTCTAGAGATCATCAGTGAATGTAAGTTTATTTTTTAAGTCCTAGTAATCCATTTTTGTAAAATTGAACAGCTATTGGCAAGATTATTATTCTCTTGCAAGTGTCACAATATGAATTCAACTCATAAATAAGGGCAGCATTCAATATTTAGCTTAGTTGGTAAACAATGTATAGGGAGAGTAGGCTTAAGGCTGGTAAACTACAGGAATGTAGGAGATGCAATATTGACATCCAGGCTTTACAGTATAAAGAAAAATATTGTAAATAAAGCGATTAAAAAATGAAAGTACCAGATGTCCTAGACTAAGGCGGATAAACTTTTCTGCAGAAGTCAGTGTCCAGGGAAAAGCTAACAAAACACATTAGTATCAATAGGGTTCCTCGTGTATGCATCGTTTCGATAAATTGGAGGATGTTCAGAGAAGAGTCACAGAATGATTAAAGGATTAGAAAACATTCCTTATAGTGAAAGACTCAAAGAACTTAATATATTTAGTTTATCAACTAGATAGCTAAGGGATAATTTGCTGACAATCTAAGCTTCTACATGGGAAACAAAAACTTTATAATACTCTTCAAGCTAGCAGACAAGGTGTAACAATATCCAATAGCTGGAAGCTGCAGCTAAACAAATTCAGACTGTAAATAAAGGCACTCAGTTATAATAGGGCAATTAACCATTGGAACAATTTACCCAGGGCTATAGGGGTCCGGGGAATCTCCATCAGCAAGTTCTTAAATCAAGATTGGATATTTCTCAAAAAGCTGTGCTCTAGTTCAAACAGAAATTAATTCAGGGAAGTCCTACGGCTTGAGTTACTCAGGTCAGATTAGATGATCAACAATCCCTTCTGGCTTTATCATCCTGTGTGCATCAGAACAGACAGAAGGGCAACGTGCATACATTTGATTTCTTTCTCTATCTGCAGTACTTAAGTGCCTATATACTAAGATGCCAGATGCATTAGAAATATTATTTAAAATGAGTTTAAGCAGTAGGGGAAACAAAGGTTTTAACTTGTTAGATTTCACAAGAATCAATAATTTACTGATAAATAACCTGACAATGTCCAAAGGCAGATTGACACAATGGTAAGAACAACGGTGCCCTCTTATACCCAGACACCTGTATTAGTGGAAATAGTGGAAGTTTTGCCATAAAGGCTAATGTTGACTTAGCCTTAATGTTTGCTTCATCCCAATACACTGTTTGTTTTTAAACAAAACAATTGCTGGTTAAAATGCCCAATCCTCGATGAATTGGTAATTTATAAATGTCTTGTTATGCTTCGGGGGAATCTTAAGATGGTTTAACTAAGCCGCACATAATATATCCATGAAGCAAGTAGTACTGTACCCATTTGACAAATGGATTCAGCAAGTAAGTGAAGCAGGAACTAATTTTCAGTTATTTTAAGCATCAGCAACTAAGTGAAGCATGACTTCAGTGTATTTTCCTTGCAATAGTTGATAAAAACAAATAACATCTATAACAGCAGTGAACTTTGATTTAGATCTGACAACTTTAAATTTTTCAATCACAAAGGCCTCAATCCTACATTTATAAACTTCGTACACTTTTCTATAGAGCAAAAGCTATTTCCACACAAACCTATGCACCAGTCTTTAGAAAAACTAATAGTTTTTGATCAGTTATGGTCTTACTGACATTTAAACGGTCTCCACGCATCTGTTTTATAGCTTATTCTGTAACCAATACATGAATTTTCTTCTGCTAAGAGTGCAAGGAACTGTTTTTACACATTAGTTGTAAGCAATTAAAGTAGAGGTTTAACTTTTGTTTAATAGTAATTCTTTTATTCCCTCTTCAGCCCTTGGCCTCTCTCAGGATGTTGCTGGAGCAACTTTTATGGCAGCTGGTAGCTCTGCTCCTGAATTAGTTACTGCTTTTCTAGGTAAAAAAAACAAACAAATGTTCAATTATTCAGAATATATAATTTCCCCTCCCAATTCCAAAAAAAAAAAAAAGGGAAAATTAACTATTAAGCACTGCTTTGCTTACAGGAGTATTTGTGACAAAGGGAGACATTGGAGTTAGCACCATCCTCGGATCTGCAATCTATAACCTTCTTGGTATCTGTGCAGCTTGTGGGTTGTTATCTAGTGTGGTACGTAAAACACTTGGATAGTTAAGCTCTCTTTGGAGCCAAATGATTGTAACATGGTTTATTGACAAGCCACAAAGCAAGTTTAGTATGATAATTGTCCAGTTTATTACTCGGTAGCAAAACAGCATTTAATCAATCAGAAGATAACTCCCCAATAAGATCTTTTTCAAAAAAACAACTAATTGCTTTTGAATTATAGCTAAATAATTTCCTAAGAACTGAGTTAGTCACATATCAATAGAGAAACATTAAAGTAGCATGTATAGTACTTGGGGGGAAGAAACTACCGCAGATTTTGAAAAAGTAATTTGTATCCTGCAGGTTTCGAGGCTGTCTTGTTGGCCATTGTTTAGAGACTGTCTGGCATATGCAATTAGTGCAGCAGCAGTCCTTGCGATGATATTTGACAACAGAATTTACTGGTAAGTGCACAACTAGTGTTAAATTCTTGTTGACTGGAAATTAGTGAGTGTAAAAATCAAAGTTTGTCACTTTTTCATCAAGCACTAATCTCAAGTAGCTCAATCTGAAGTTCCCTGTATTGTACACTGACATGAATATCGTGTTAGCTTTAAGGATTGTATATTGATCCAGTGTTCATGAAGGCTGTTATATTAACCATACTGTGTCATTACTAGCTTCCTGAACCATTCAGCCTCCAGCACTTTTCTTCCGTCCCACAGAAATTAGTCTGCAACATACATGAGATCTGAATTGTTAGGTTTTTCTTTAACTGGGAAATTGACCACCTCTCATCAGCCCGTTTGTTATTAAATAAACTGCACTTATTTGGCATTTTTATCTTCAAAGACCATTAAAATCCTCAACCTCTCTGGGAGTTTAATTTACAAATGGGGCCGCGTTGTAGTATAAAGGGGCAAGACTTCCTATTGAAGTCAAGGGAGTTGTACCCATTTGCACCAGAAGAGATTTGGACCAGTTCCTCTTCTTTACAAATAAATTCCTCTGCATAGCCTTCAGCAAGGTAACTATAGCCAGGAATAGAGCTGTGAACGTCTAGAGCAGTGTCAGACCATGCCTTCTGTTGATTAACCCAATACATCTCAATTTTGCAAATGTTTACTCATGAATTGTTCTATCAGACTACAGAACTGGGGCTGTAGTCTATTAATCCAATTGCTGTAAAATAAAGAAACATTACTCTCCATTATATCTATACCTGGGTCCTTGCAAACCTAGAATATTTCCCCAATGCAGATCATCAGAGATGTGTGTTTCCACTTATTTGCCTTTTGCTACTAAAGCCAATTCATTATCTCCTTAGTGGGTAATCACAGATATTACTAAGAAACAGCTTTTGTTATCCATTTCTTTAAAAAATAACAGAAGACAAAAAAGTTGGATTTTTATGTAAAATCCAATTCTTTTATTCTAGGTATGAAAGTGCTTCCCTGCTGCTCATTTATGGTTTATATATTCTGGTGCTATGTGTTGATATTAAAATCAATCAGTATATTATGAAGAAGTTTAGCCCCTGCTGTACCTGTTTTACGAAAGTGATGGAAGAAAACACTGAACAGCAGCCACTAATTGGCTGGAAGGAAGAAACTGGGCCACTAATTCGTCGACAATCAAGAACAGATAGTGGAATTTTTCACGATGAATCAGATTACTCGCAGCTTTCTATAAGCTTACATGGGCTTGATGAAATTGCTGAAGGTATTAATGTAGCCTCTACCAGTCTATGTGTATCTAATTATGGGGGGAGCAGAGGCGGTTGAGTAAATTTTAAGACTGATTTCAAATGCGTTAGACCATGAAAGAACTCTATTTGAGTTTAATACACTACTGTTCCTTCTTGGAATCTGACCTTTAGCAAAATCAAAACAGACTTGGTTATATAAAGTTATCCACTAGAAGAATGCCAGAGCAGTCATTCATTTGAGCCACAGCAGAAAAACTGAAAGATGGGTAGAGTAACTTTCCTTGAGAGTCACTGAAGTGCATATTTGAAACTTCATAATGGCTCAACTGATATCTTTCAATTGATATAATTGCCACCTACACTAACTGTGATACTGGCATTCTGTGAAAAGGACAGTTACTCCAGTATGCTTAATAACTCAGCTGACTTTTCCTAGTGATAAAAGGCAAAAATTGTTTGAGATTGTATTTTTGTATGCTCTTGTCCATCATTCTTACAAGTAGAATCAGGTTATCAGATTATAGACAAACATAGCCTCATTATGGAGACTGATTAAAATGGCATACCTTTTAACTTCAACAGATTCTCCAAGTGTCTTCACCATCCCTGAAGCAGATTTGAAGAGAATTCTTTGGGTGTTATCTCTTCCTATTATTACACTACTCTATTTGACCACACCAGACTGCAGAAAACAGTTTTGGAAAAACTGGTTTATGGTGACATTTTTCATGTCAGCTGTGTGGATTTCTGCATTTACGTATGTCCTTGTATGGATGGTAACAATAGTGGGTATGTACTTTGCTTGCTGTATGAAGTCAGCTAAATCCTTGGGGAGTGAATGACTTTTTGCATCTAAATTTTCTCTTTCCACAACTGGGGAGGGTTAGAGCATAATTCTGTACCCTTTTCTGAAAAAGTTAGTCTTAAAATGCATGTTCTTAGCTCAGGTTCCCACCCTCCAAGTGGTTAAAAAGATAATTCAGTTGTTACTATTTTGAAAAGGGTGAGTTCAGAACTACCTAAAGACTGCATGGAGAAGTTTTCATAATTTCTTCCTTGGTCTGATATTTCCTTAAAAGGATTTTTTCTGGAAAGTGAGAGTTCTACAGTTGTATCGCATCATCAGCCTTCCCACTCTGTGATGGACATCTGTCTCTTCACGTGCCTCTATAATACTGAGAAAACCTTTAAAATCATGCATGTCTAGTTTTTCCAGGATTTACTAGTGCACTTTGTCAGTCTCATGCACTCATACCTTAAGTGACTGGACCGAAATGTTAAGTCTCTCATGAAGTCATCCTGTCTCCTCAGTGTTTTAGCAATTGGGAGTAAAATAAGCATACAAACAAAAAGGGTTTCTGAACAGTGACTAAATTATTCTCCCCTTTCAATTGCTCAACTTTGTCACACGTCATAACTTCACTCGTTCTCCAGAAGTAATTTTCAGGGTAAATAGGAAATTTCTAATTTTAAGAACAAGCCAAAAACTGACCCGCATTCCATACTTTATAGCTCAAAAAGCAAGCAGGGAAAAAATTTCTCCTGTGTAGCTCACTTTAAGTGAACCTTTGTATTCTAATAATATGAAATAAATTAAGATGTTGAATTAAGCTTAAGGGAGCTTTTCTAAATAAGGAAAAACCACCTGCCAACAGAGGCTTATGCAGTTTGATACAACCAATACTAAACAACTAGTTTGTCAAATGGTGTAGTGTACTGGTAGAAGTAAATCAGCACCCGCTACCTTCGTAACTAGATAAATGCAGGTAGTGAGCTAGGAATCTTTCCCATATTGAAGGTGATTTTCTAGCTGGAGCTATGACAATGTGAAAGCGGAGGTGTGCCAAAGTTTCAAACAGTACACTGGGTGATCTACTTCGACATGACTAAAGCAGTACTGGGAGGGGGTCTGAATCTCGCTGACTTCAAATTAAGTATTCTCTATCTACAAGATAAAGCTTTAGATAAGCCCTGCATATTCAACCTGGGCTCTTTTAGTCTCCTGAATCCATTTTGTAAAAGGTAATGCATAAACATCTGTGCTGCCCCTTGATTTCACAGGGTTTGTACAGGTTTAACACACAGGTAGAATCATTCCCTTTTAACCTGTATTAGTCCCATCTTTACATGGTCACTTACCAGACCAGGTCTGCACTTTTACTAGAAGCTGCTAAAACTATCTAGTGAGGAAAGAGCTCAGACTCACTTTAATTTAGGTTCCACTCTTAACTTTAAAGAGCTAGAAACTAGCACTTCATGCTTCAGCTCTCCCTTGTCATGACCCCATTACATTTTGGCCTTCTTGGTTTACAAGATGACTTTCTTCGTACAGTGGTCCCTTAACCTAGCAGGCTTTTTTTTGGAAGGCGGGGGGGGGGACAGAATCACTACGGATCCCAGAACAGAATCACTTTCAATCTCTCCTTATAGAGAAGCAGCACTTTTACATTCCCTATTTTAAAAGTTTTGCTGCTAGCTGGCCTAAGTTGGTATCTGGCATGCAACCATTAGCCTACAGTGCACCTAAATTTGCATAATTCATTTTAACAAAATTGCTTAGTACTGTTTGTCAAAGCTATTATAGATGAAAGACCCACAGATGAAAAAAAAACAGGTGGGCAATACACTTTTCAGTAAAGTGAATTAAGATTAAAGTTATCCATTAAAAACAAGTTAATAGTTTAAACAGGGATCAAATACCTCAAACTTCACCCAAGTTTTATACTGCATTAGAAACACATGGAGACATCTGCTTGATAGTAAAATCAAAACTAAAGGCTGCTCAAAGTTAGCTCCAAAAGGTAACTTGGATTTGAATCTAACCAATTTGTTTTAAATTTTAGTTAAGCAACTGCAGCACAAAGATGATTGGCAGTTACTCCATTCTCAAAGCATTAAAGGCTGCTAGTGGGGAAGAAAGTAGTGTGCTGCTATTTAAGTTAATGTGAGAAAACCTTGTTTTCTACTTAAACAGGCATTCACATTTGGGAAATGTAGGCTTTTAAATAATGAGAAGCGTTGCAGTTATATTATACTTAGCTTTTTTTTTTTTTTTTTTAAAGCTTGACTATTAAGAGTTGGAAAGTTACGTTTTTCAACTGAGGATTCACAGCAATGAGTTTGGACAGTACTGTAGTAAGGATTATTTAAAGTCTTTTCATATGTCTCCAGGGGAGTTCATGTGCTTTTTTCAAGAGTGGATGATTAAAGGGGTTACTGCTTCATGTGACTTCCAGAACTCATGTGATTAAAACCCAAGGAACACAAGGGATTATTCTATTTGCAGCAGTTCAAAAAAGTGTCACAATTGTCAGAAACTTCAAACTTTTACTATAGCTGCAGGAAGTCGGTAAAAGCCTCCTGCCTCTATCTGAATGGGCATGTTTATTTTCAAAGCTGAAAGCTAATTCCACATCATGTTACTGATAGATTTTGGTGTGATCAAGACAGATGCTTGCTCAATTAGTAAATAACCACTGACTTGTAAAAAATTAAGAAATCAGCATTAAACTCATAAGATTTCAGTAAACTATTTTCTTATTTCCTTAAACTGAATTCTTACTGGCTCACATGGATTCCTTTTGGAATCCCACTTTTTCCTTTCTCTAGTAAGCACAGAGCCATGGCAGTTTCCTTGGGCAAGACTTCTACTATGAAATGTGTTGCTACTCAGTATCCTTGTTTATTTACTACAGGTGATACACTAGCAATTCCAGAGACAGTAATGGGTCTTACTTTACTAGCAGCAGGGACAAGCATACCAGACACAGTTGCAAGCGTACTGGTAGCTAGAAAAGGTAAGAATTTCAGCATTCATGCGCACTCCATTAAAAATGTGTTTGAAGAGCTCTCAACATAGATACTTCACTATATCTGAAAGGTTCATAGAGTACATCATAAAGCTGCTAATGTTTGAGTGTCTAAAACAAAATTCACCAATCCTAAATAATGAAGTTTACCTAAAACCAGTTGTAGCTTAGCCTTCCAAAATTTAAAAAGAAAAAAAAAATCAAATAGTCTAGGAAAAACGTTTGATTTGCTGTTGGACAAGACTGATGGCTATAAAACTGCAAATTTGATTGTGTTCTAACATGACTGATTTTAGCTCCTTGGTGTATATCTTACTTTATCTAATGATCTCAAGGTAGATAATTATAAATTTAGGGAGACACTTAGAAAATTCTTTCTACAGTACAATAAAGTAAGTGGACACTCACTGTTTTTTCTTTTGCAGGAAAAGGAGACATGGCTATGTCTAACATCGTAGGATCCAATGTATTCGATATGCTGTGTTTGGGAGTACCTTGGTTTATAAAAACTGCTTTCATAGATCCATCAACACCCGTGGAAGTGAATAGCAGTGGTTTGACTTACACAGCTATTTCTCTTATTTGTTCCATTGTTTTTATTTTTCTGGCAGTTCACCTGAATGGCTGGAAGCTAGATAAAAAACTGGGAGCAATCTGTCTAGTAATGTATTTAGCGTTTGCTATATTGTCAATTTTATATGAACTTGGGATCATAGGGAACAATCCTGTAATGGTCTGTGGTGGCTTTTAGCCAGTGACTGTACTGAGGAAGACACAAAACAATGAGGAGGAAAGGATCGATTTCTTCATTTAGTCAAATAAAAAAATCCAAAACTCCCTTTGGGCTCTAAAACTTATTTACAGAAGTTCTAAATCATGGCATTAAAGTAATCTTAAAAATAAAACATCACAGCCTAATTGGAGCCCTTTCTTTTAGAGTCAAGAATTACAGTGAGACTACAATGCATATATAAAACCAAAATTCTGGAAGGGACATCTAATTTTTTACATTACAATCTTGATACCAGCTGGGGGAATCTGAAACACTAAACAAATCTCACTATGCAATCTGAGATAACAGAGAAAATGGCTTCTTTTATTAAAAACAGTATAACCATTCATTTAAACTGAATGACTAGAGACATTTGGCCTAATTATCCAGAGGCAAAAAGCATCCACAGCTCCAACTGTCTTTAAGGGGACTCCAGGTGCTCAGTACCTCTGAAAATCAGGCACACTGTCCTTAAAAACCAAACATAGTAAGATTTAGTTAACAAGAATCACAGTATATTAAACACTATACTGTTAAAGGCTGGTGGGATTTAAAAGTTTGTTTTTACAGCTTTTGTAAGCATACAATGTTACTAAAAATGACTTACTAGGATATAGAAGCTAAACAGACATAGGAATGTTCCTGAACACAGTTTTAAATTATGCATTGCGATCCAAGCGTACATCAATTTCTCTGCCATTGATTTTTATGCCGTTCATTATTCTACAGGCCTTTTCAGCAGATTCTGGTGAGTCAAATCTGACTGTTCCACAGCCTTTTGATTTTCCATTCTCCATTTTTATTTCAGCAAACATTACATGACCTGAATAAATAAGTTAAACAGCAGTTACTATCAAGGTTATGTTGTCCTACCAAGTTAGAGATCTAATGACAAATTGAGGTAGAAAAGATTTTTTTTTTTTTTTTTAAGTTTTAAAAAAGATTTTAACACTTATCTGATCTTTGATGTTTGGAAAATATACTACCATCAAATGAGCTAACCAAGTGTAAGACATATACTCATTTTGCAGCAGATAGAATCTTTGGAATAATCTGAGGTGTCAATTAGTTGCTTTACATTTTTAGAAAATAAAAGTTGCTAT
Source organism: Mesoclemmys tuberculata (assembly GCA_007922155.1). NCBI lineage: Eukaryota > Metazoa > Chordata > Testudines > Chelidae > Mesoclemmys > Mesoclemmys tuberculata. The sequence goes on from ML675644.1 coordinate 5,113,382, forward strand.
TCCCATACATTCAGGGAGAGTTTACTTATTGAAAGGAAACATAATGTGCCAACACAGCAGACGAGAATCAGAGTACGAGAAGTCCCTCGTCCACACCATTACCAGTCCTTCTCTCGTACCAGTAGAGGATTAAACATGCTTCTGCTTGAATTAATTGAGCTCAGTTGCAAAAACCAAAGAATCCCATTAGAATAAGACCAGTCTTAAGGCCCTTTCAGACACAATTTGAACTATTAAATAGTTTATAGATGCTAGTAATCACATGGTGATGGAAGACTTACTAGGTAATCTTAAATACCCAAAGCAGAAAACCAGACATCGTCTGCTTATTTTAAGAAAATATTTCACTGTGCTCCATTTAGTCCCAACATGTTATACAGCCAAGCCACCGGAAGTACACAAGCCTCTCTAAAAGCCTCTCTTTTTAAGAGGCACACTATACAAGACTAATTTTCACAGAAAGATGAAACATTTAGAGATAGATATTCTGTGTGTTCCCTTAATGACATCTGCATGATATACAGACTTTGTTGATTTGTACTAATTATTCTTAAAATCATTCAACAATTACTACATTAGTTGCTGTGAAAACTAAATTTCATTATAGCCTTATTTCTGTAAATTTTTGGATATAAACTATTCTGGTACAAGCACCTTTATAACTATATAACTGCATCCACAGTAGGGGGTTTTACCAGTATTATCAGATTAGAAACACATAGCTAAAACAGTACAAAAAATTGTATTCAGACAGCCTTTAAATATAGATCTTATTTTCACACATATCATTAAGATCATTAGGTTTTTTCCCCTTTATACTAACATCCGCAGAATGGCTTGTAAAGATTTTTCCACATTTTAAAGGATGCATCTTCCAATGTTCACAAAATTATTTTAATTTTAAGATGCAGCGTTACCAAGGTTACACATCAAAAGACAGCAGCTATTAAGCTTAGAGTAATTGCAAACAAAAGGTTACTACTGAACTTGGATTTGGGTCAGGGCCCATCTTCTGTTTTATGTTTGTACAACGCCAAGTACAATAGGACGCTGGTCCATAACTATGGGTTCTAGTCACAAGTATAGCTTGAAGATAAACTTTCTTCTAGGCTAGGTAGAAAAATAGCTGCAAGAGACTGGAAATTAATTCAGCATCTTATGCACTCCTGCTAAGTAGCATAAACACAGTCTCAGACTTTTTACATCTACACAGAAAAACAACGCACATACCCCTGTTGCAGCATGTCTCAGAGGCTGGGTCAGCTGACTCGGGCTTGCACTACAGGGCTAAAAATAGTAGTGTGTGTGTTCCCAGTCAGGCTGAAGCCCACAATCTGAGGCCCCTCTGCACCCTACCCCACCAAGGTTTTGCACCCTAAGCGCTAGCCCAAATGAGAATGTCTACTCTGCTATTTTTAGCCCTGTAGTGCCAGCTCAAGTCAGTTGACCTTGGCTCTGAGACTCACTTCTGCAGGGTGTTTTTTTGTTTTCTTGCTATGTAAACATATCCACAACAGCCCAACAATGAACATCTTTGCATGAAGTCAAAATCATCTGTAACTTCATTGGCTTGGACAAAACTTATGTACATTTGCTATCAAATCTGTATAGCACAAATGTTTATGACTGTCTATTCAATATATCAGATGGCAGTTCTATGGTGAGAATTATTTCCTCCTCCTCTTCGCACCCTCCCAAAAGTAAAAATGCTACTCTGCAAGCCAGTTAGGTTTTGAGTTCTGAAAGTGAGTTTTCACCAGGGGAAAACAAGTTGTTTGTTCTTACATCTAAGTCCCATGATTCATGCATTTTAGCAATAGGGCCATAAAGGCTTTCCAATTACCTGAATAAATCAGTGTTATGCTGAATATCCACAGCAATCCTGCATGACTTCCATATACAAAGACAAACAATACTGCAAGAATGCTTTTATTCCTTTTAATAAGCCATACCCTCAAATACACAAACCAAGCCCAACTATTGCACTAGAAACAAATAAACAATCTGCTTCTAGCTGTAAGTCACATCTAAAGTTGCACGGGTAAATTTAGTACAGTGATTTTCCAAGAAATTAGGATATGTGAGCAGGATAAGGCTGGCCAGACTAGTCTTCAGGCTATTTAACATTTTGTCTACTTGTGGAATGGATGTTTGTTAAGCTCTGTCTTTATGGCTTATGCTGAGGCAACATTTGCAGCCTTTCATATACTTACCACACTGACTGAATTTCTCTTTTAGCTTCTGCCAGGTCAAGTCAAATGGAAGCTAGAATGAAAACAGGTATTAGTAATACATACAGACAGAGTGGGAAAAATAACTCTTTGAATTCACATGCTTACATTTCTGACAAATATCTGGTTGCCTTTAGAACCTCTCTCTCTCACGCCGCTTCCCATTGGGCCAGCCACAAATCCTCGATCTATATCAATGTTCCTGTCCAGGCCAGCTCCCATAGCTGGTCCCATTCGATCAAAACTGGAGCTCATCCGATCCATCCCCATTCCCATTCCTCCAGTCATACAATTCATACCACCCATTCCACCACCTACACAGAGAGAGGAAGAGAAGATTTTCAAGAAATAAAGATGTTTACTTCATGATATTAAATTAAATGCAAGCTATAGCAATATTGTAAGTGAATTTAACTAATTTGATCTCTTGTGTAGAGAAAATGCTGGCATTTTAGGTAAGAAAACTTGTCCAGTACATAGGGGATAATGAAGTTTGTCATATTTCATATAAACTCCAAGCAGATGCAAATATCAGCATGTTAGCCCAATCACTGTTATGATTATATTCTCTGCACGTTACTAAAATTGATGTTTTTATTTCAACATTTCTGAATTACCAAAATATCAGTTTTGTACAATAACTACCAACTAGCATACAGTATACTTCCACCAACAATTCTATAGCGATAGAAAGCATTCCAATGAGTAACACAACAAACTTACAGTGCAATGACTTTCAAATTGCATTAGTAAGTCATATAATAGGTCAAAAAGATTAAATGAAAATACCATGGAAGTTTTAGAACATGGATAATTCGACCACTATAAGGTTATAGTAAATCCAGAAAGGCAAAACAAAAATGCCAGTTTTGCTGAATGCAGATACACAAACAGACTTTTACCTGCCTAATGGCATTGTCTTCTAAAGGGAAGATTCTTTGGATTTAAACTAGATTGTCATTGATAGCAACTCCTTGATATCAGAAGCCGAGACTTTCCAACACTAAATGCCATTTTCACATTAGTTTGTGTCAGGTACGTGAAACTACTGGCACTCAGATAAATATCCTATTGAAAACATTATGAATCCACAATTAAATATTCAGGTAAGGTAGGAAGGTTAAGGTCATCCACATGTCTTGAGAATCAAGGAAGTGGTTTTACTAATGTGCCACCCAAGATAGCCAAAGGCAAGGCATTGATGTGTCTTTCCACTATCCCAGCTTGAAGGCATCATGCCTGTTGATTATGAATCTTGCCTTTACACAAGTTCAGGATTAGAGCTCTACACAAAAGGTTAACAACCATATCTGAAATTCTAGACCACAAATGATTTTCACTCATTGTGAAAATTATGATACTGAAAAACCAAAGTTAGTTGTAGGATTCCTACAAATAAATCACCCTACCATTTTTCTGGGAAAAGGCTTACCAGAAGGCTGCTCCTTCCATCTAAAATACTTAGTTTACAAAGAAGTTTAACAAATTCCAATTCCAGATTAAGAGTTAGAAAGGATGTAGTGAACGAGGAAGAAATTCAGTGTAACTATATAAGGAAAGCACCTCTAGCAAAAGAGCTTCCCCAAGAACAATGAGAATTACAATCACAACTTGGGACTACAACTGAGAGTATTGCACTAAAACAAGTTAATTATTTTTAAAAATCTGCTACATCTATGCACTGATCATTTACATTCTATTAAAATCAACCTACTCATTCCAGATCCTACTGGGCCCATGCTAGAAGCTCCCATTCCTCCTGCAAAACCACCAACCATTGCACCACCTAAACAAGGATAGAAAAAAAATCAAGTGATATATGCTAAGACTATGGCTGTAGATTAACAAAGCCAGACAAATGTTAGCAACTACACTGGTAATATTTAAAACAAACTACACACGACACTCTTACCTCATGATTCTTCTCTGTGGACTGGTTTCACCTGTGTAAATTAGATGGGTTGGTCCCTTATTATGCATGCTGGTGGGAAGCCTCTAATAAGTGACTTTGATGGTCTGTAACCCCTACCTCTTTTTATAGGTTTTAAGATGCATCTTTCCAGGTAAAAAACTCTTGTGCAGACAAGTTACCACCAGAGCAAAACTATGTGGAATCAAAATAAAATGATCTTGCAAGAGCTCCAAAGCAAGGCTAACAGGACCACCTTGATGTGAGAAATATAGAGTGGAACGAGCTCCTGTGAACATCCCCACTCCCAACTGATGTAACCAATAGCAGGAGAATTATTCTGAAGCTTTTGCTTCTCTCCCAAAGGATTCAAGACTGAAATAGCTAGGGAAAAATATTTTATTCCCACCATTCTATAATCCCCGCATGATGGCTTTGGTAGAGGGTACCATAGCACTACACTGCCTGTCCCGGTCCAGATTTTGTAGTAAGCAACTAAAGTGCTGTTTTCTGGAGTAAACCTCAGTACCAGGCAAAGTGATTGAAGCAATAGTAAAGAACAGAATTATCAGACACAGATGAACATGATATGTTGGGGAAGAGTCAACATGGCTTTCATTAAAGGAAATATTGCCTCACCATATATTAGAATTCTTTGAGGAAGTCAACAAGCACATGGACAAGAGTGATCCAGATGAATTAGCCTACTAGGACATTCAGAAAGCCTTTGACAAGGTCACTCGCCAAGGCTCTGAAAGTAAAGCGTTACAGGATAAAAGGGATGGTCCTCATGGATCAGTAACTGGTTAAAAGCTAGGAAACAAAGCATCAATTTTCACAGTGGAGAGAAATAAATAGTGGGGGTCCCCCAAGGATCTATACTAGGATCAGTTCTGTCCAACATTGATAAATGATCTGGAAAAAGGGGTAAATAGTAAGAACACTAAAGTGGCAAAATTTGCAGATGATACAAAATTACTCAGGATAGTTAAGTCCAAAGCTGATTGCAAAGCATCACAAAGGGATCTCATAAAACTGGATGACCAGCAACAAAATGGCAGATGAAATTCAATATTGATAAATGCAAAGTAATGCACACTGGAAAACAATCCCAACTGTACATACAAAATGATGCGTTTTAAATTAGCTGTTAACCACTCAAGAAAGATCTTGGGAGTCATCCTGGACAGGTCTCTGAAAACATTTTATTGTTCAGCAGCAGTCAAAAAGCCAAAAGTGTTAGGAACCATTAGGAAAGGGATAGAAAATCAGTCAGAAAATAAGCACAGAGAAGGGCAACAAAAATCATTAGGAATATGGAACAGCTTCCATATGAGAAGAGATTAAAAAGACTGGGACTGTTCAGGTTGGAAAAGAGACCACTGAGGGGGAATAGGATAGGGGTCAATAAAACCATGAACTGTCTAGAGAAAGCAAATTAAAAAAAAAGTGTTATTTACTCCCTTCACATAATACATGAACCAGAGATCAACAAATGAAATTAAGAGGCAGAAGGCTTAAAACTAACATAAGGAACAACACTTCTTCCCACAACCCACAATCAATCTGTAGAACTCATTGCCTGCAGATGCTGCAAAGGCAAGGGTATAACTGGATTAAAAAAAGAATTAGATGAGTTCATGGAGGATAGGTCCTTCAGCTGCTATTAGCCAAGATGATCAAGGATGCAACCCCACGCTCAGGGTGTCCCTAAACCGCTCACTGCTAGAAGCTGGGACTGAATGGCAGGGGATGGCTCACTCAATAAATTGCCATTTCTGTTCACTCCCTCTGAAGCACCTGGCACCAGCCACTACTGGAAGACAAGATACTGGGCTATAGGGACCATTGGTCTGACCCCAGTATGGCCATTCTTTATGGAGAGAAAATAGAACTCTCTGATAAAACTAGATCATACATGAAGTTGCTCTAGAGCCAGGTCAGAGACCAGCACTTCTAGACTGTGACAATGGCAGCATCCCTGTTACAACAGGTTTTGATATGAGAAGACAAATGGGTGGGATTCTAATGCCATCCAATGTATGTCCTCAAACTGATGACAACTTGTTCAATCCAGAACTATCTGCACAATCTTGACACGGTTTGGCTTGATTTTATTAGCCTTCATATTGAAGAAAATATGAGTGTACATGGTATGGGCTAGAAGGAAGGATACAAACTTCATGTTGCCAATTCTACTTTATTTGAAGGAAAACATTTCATGTTCTGGATTTTTTGTTGGTCTGGTCTGTGATTTTTGCCACAGAAAGTCAGTGACTGACTTGCCCAGATTGCACACACTCTGAAGAGCCAATTACTGAAACAGTTCCCCAAGCTGGATATATTTTCTGCATAATAAACCTGATCACTGGTTAGCTCAGAAGAGTTCAAAACGGAAAGATCATTGTTCTCTGCAAACCCTAAATAGAAGGATGGTCTCTCAGAGAAGGAGTTTGTTTTCTCTTGGCAATTTATATATGCAACATTAGTGTTACCTTACCTCAGAATAATATGCTGATTCTGGCTAGAATACTGCGCTTGTTCAATGCAAGCTGGGCTTTTTCAGTGGTCTAGCAGGTGGGTATCAAGAGCTCTCCCTGAAACAGAGTATTTCCTTGGGCCAAATGGATAAGATCAGACAGGATCCCCAAACTAAAAAGCTTGTGTTTGCGTCCTGCACAGGAACCCTTTTTGTTGTTTCACCACAATGCAACACATTTTCTGACCTGCAGGTGAAAGACTATTTCACACTCACTGCTTTCGTTGAAAGTATCCTCCATGATAAGGAACTACTTACAGAGCTTGTAGGAAAAATTTGAAACCAGCATAATAAATCCTAACAGGATTCAGTAAGGCCAAACAATCTCAGCAGAGCTCAGATTGCTGGAGAAATCTCCCATGCTAATTGGTAATCAGATTTTATCCTCAAAGTGATTCTCTGAAGGCAATACTAGTCTCCCAGCATCTGTCAGAAGCAAGAAATCTTCGGCCAAGGGCCTCTGTCATTAATGAAGACTCCTAGACTCAAAGACACTTCCACTCTGGCCATGGCCTTTAATAACCAAACCTCTAAATCAGCTAATCATCTAGATGGGTGATTTCATAGATCTAGTTCTAGATTTATGAATTTTCTTGATATTGCAGGCAAGTAAAAAGGGAGAGCCTTTTATGTCAGACAATGCCCCTTGAAATGAGCAATACAGACTCTTGGATGCATTAAAGCTGTGAAGACCCCCCTTTGAGCACCAGTGGTCTGTCTGCCTTAATTAAGAAAGCATCAGCCTAGATAACGACATAGGAGGACACTAGGGTCTTCCTCAGCTAAGCACAGCATAAACCAACAGTTATTACGTAAAATCATACTGTTTTCCCCCTATTTGTTAATTAAAATTACAAGCTCAGAGGACCTATCAAGTTCTCACTAAGTACAAACACACTTCAAAATACAATCAAGAGAAGCAGATATCTTGGTCTCTTTCAACTACTTCCATTTTCTGATACTGCTATCCTGCTCAGTGGTCCCTAAACAGTACTAACCATAGGAAGCAGAGATCCAGATCTTGTAGACACAACTCAGCCCAGGACATGGTGTTTCACCTTCAAGGATGTACTGTCTAGTCCTGTTACTGCAATGTGGGGGATCAGGGCTCTGCCATATACTTGCATTCCCTGGTGCTGCTGTAAGTTCCCCCACTCTATAGTAAGCTGTTTTGTAGTCTACTGGCTGAAGTCTGCTCTGGTCTATTGCATGCAGAATTCCCATCCAATTCCTCATGACAGAATTAAAATGCACAGACTTTCTACATATGCGTCTTGCAGAGGTTGACATCATCAATACCCAGGAAAAAATGTGATACTAATGTAAAATACCTGAAATCAGAGCTAAGTTTGTGTTTTCAACTCAGAAATTTGGTGTGCAAATTCAGAGCAGCCACTACCAACCTAAAAATATTCTATTTTGAAATTCTTAACTTTCAAGGAATTGTTCAGTCTCTTTAAATCCAAGATGGGACAAAGACCCCCTGCCATCTTAAAAGACAGATGGCCTAAAACAGATACCAGAAAATCTGATGTTTTCTGGAAGGGAACAGATTAACCAGATTGTGCAAAGATGACAAAACTACATGGCTAAGAATCTTCATTTCTGCCCCTGAAGAAAAGACAATCATCCTGTGAGACAGAGATGCAACTCATAAATTCAAGAGAGTCAAGAGGACCCAATGATCTTCTGTGATGTGGACCCAATCCTTGAAGATGCCCCTCCCCAAAGAAAGAATATATGAAGAGTAGGAGCCATTTACTGGCAGGGGGAAACAGCTTCCACATTGAGCTGTGTAAAGAATGGTTCAATAATTTGACTTAAGAACTAGTCTAAAAGAGGATTTTCTAATTAAAATTAGTAATCATGCTTTTTAATCAATGTTTGCGCCTCCTTCAGGAATATTGTTTTTTTTAAAAAAAACCCAAGCAGCCTTCAGAGTGGCAACCTAAACAAGTGCCCTCTGCCTCTTCCAGCGAGGCATCCATATATCGTGAAGGATTTTATCAGTCAACCTCACATATTCTTCACCTTCATGGAGGAACTTAATAAACGTTCATTTCTTTGGCATTTCCACTATAGAGAGAAGGCAGTAAATAGCTCCATTTATGGAAAAATCCAGGCTCATCCTTCCACTTCTGATCAGTTTACGCTCTATTTCTGAAGAATATTTTTTGTCCCAAATTAGCAAGTGAAGCCAAGAGAGTAGTGAAACCTGCTCAGCCAAAAAAAAAGTGCAACATCCATGCACAGGACAGGGTGACCCAAAGTGAACAAAATATCAGCACAGCCTTCTGAGCTGACTTGCATCAAAAAAGAAAGGAAGCAGACTGGGCATGTGCAAGGGAGAAAGAAGAGGCGACAGAAGCTAGAGGACACTAAATGTCATTGTTCCTATTGGATGCCTCCAATCCAATTTACATGAAGAGGAAGGACAACCTATCTAGTGTGCACTAATAAAACAGGGACACAGAATTTGCAAGATAAATATTTGAACAGCTAGTATGGGGTTTCCAGAAGGGTGTCCTGGAATTTAAATTATTCAAATATTGGCAAAGTTACTGTGTTAACCTAAATATTCTTTTTCATCACTCCTCCCATTTTAAAAAAAATCCTCCCCAATGCTATTTTTAAATACATGCTACCTTATACCACTCCATCTCTGGACAGGGCCACAATACTTCCTTCTATGCAAAGATCTAAATTCTATCATTATTGCAGCACCTACCAAAAATACTCTTTGGAGATTGAGGTTGAAGGTGAAGAGCAGTCAAATTTACTAATTGGTTTAACTTATCAAAAGAAATAGGGTACTTGCAACACACTTGATTGACCATGAGGAACTCAAATTTGAGAGAGTGTTCTCATACCCATTCTTCCAAACGAATCTCCAAAGCCACGGTTCATTGCCATGTCACTGCGACCAAAATCCCTGTCCATACTTCCTCCCATTCCACCACGGAACATTTCTGCTGAGAATATACCAACAAACAAACCAAATTTGCAATAGATTTTCTGTTATATTTTTAACATAAGATATGAATAAAATACGTATTTCATGATTGCTTATTTAAATGGAAAGTTTAAAGCTCAAATCTGAAAAGCTCACATTTAAGTTTACTTACCTCCCATGCCAGCTGCCATGCCAGTTCCTATGCCCCCACTCATTCCACTGCCCATATTTCCTCTGAAGTCATCTACACTCCCCATCCCTATGTAAAAAAATGAGTTTTAATAACTATAATGAATTAAAAGTGGAGGGGGAAAGAGGAGGGAGAGAAAGTTCACTCACCTCCCATTCTACTGACTCCACCAAATCCTCCCATGTTGGTCATTCCTTCCATTCCACCAAATCCACCGATACCTATGCAATAAGGAAAAATGTTTTCTATACTATATTTTAAAGAAGTTAACAGAAAATAAACAAACATACACATACCTCCTCCCATTCTGTTCATTCCTCCAAAGCCTGGACCATCCATTCCCATACCTTAAAACAAAAAGTTATACATACAGTTTAGAATACAAAAAACCCTTCTCTAGATTTCTATATTTATGTAAATAAATTGATCAAATTCACACTATTCAAGGTTTACTTTATTATGAGTGAACAACCTCTCAAGGGGCAAGACTGAGACAATTAGAGAGAAAAGAAATAAAAGTATACTCACCTCCTGGACCCATATTCCCCATTCCACCACCCATGCTCAATTGGGTTGCACTGATCGGCTGTCCACCTGGTCCAAGTCCCATCCCAATACCTCCAAGGCCACCTTTGAAAATCAGAGTAAGTATCAACCCCAGTGATCACAATTTCTGTTGCGCAATGAGACCTTGCAGATGTGTACACCAAAAGATGTGGATGACATTACACAATTCCAGACTAAACATCAAAATAGATGAAATTCAAGGAGAAAGAAAACTTATAGCTCAGACTCACGGGGTAACTGTGGTGTCTTGTTCTCCACTGCACGAAAGTCTTCATGAGGAATTGACTTGTCATCCTGATGTGAAATGAGTATTAGAAGGGATTTCACTACATTTTAGCATAGCTAAAAGTAAGGTGTAAGGGAATGGGTAGACAACTCACCATTTTTACATGCATGGGTCTATCAAATAGAAACTGTCCATTGAACATAGCTGAAGACCAAGTCAAAGAAGTTTGATCTGACTACTGAAGACAACTTACTTTTAAAGAATTATTTTTAAAATTTAGCCTATCCACCTCCCTCACACTTCTTAATGGACCCCTTCGCCACTCAAGATCAGCTAGTTTATAGAATGACATTTCTAGACAATCACTGAACAAATCATCTCCCTTGTCAACCTTAATCACTGGATTGGAGAGTGTCTCTCTCTTTCTGGCCCAATGACTATTTAAGGCTATATCCACAGTTGAACAATCACTGGGCAAGAGAGAGAGAGAATATGACTCTGTAGTCCAGCAGTTAGGGCACCTACCTTGGAGGTGTGAGACTGTGGTACGGTACCCCTGCTCCAACCTCTCTTTCATTATTTATCCACTATGGAATGGCTCCAAACAAAGGAGGCTGAGGATGCCCCCACATCAGAATATCCCACAGCTCAATGGTTAGACCACTTTCTGTTCAAACCCTCTCTACCAAACGGGGTGGCGGAGAGATGGGAATTGTACCTGGGTCTCCCACATCCCAGTTGAGTACGCTAACCACTGAGCTAACAGTTATAAAGTGGGCACTATCAACTCTACCACCTCCAGCTGGATTTTGAAGGGACCTGGTCTAGTGCATGTGCCAAGAGGCTGCCCCAGGCCACACAAACCAATTATTTCCTACCTTCCCCCCCACTTCATGAACTGCTAGGATTTAGGCATCTGGATGCCTACAGTGGGGCAGAAGCATACACGCCCCACAGTCTAACATTTAGGTGCCCAAGGAACTTTTACAATGGAAACTTAAGTGAGAAGTTAGTTTAGGTGCCAAAAAGGTTAGATGGCAGCCAGGCAAAAGTTCTGTGGATTTCAGTGATGTGCCAGGCATGTAGACTTAGGTCCCTAATTTTGGAGTTTAGGTGGTTAAGCTTTTTGTGGAGTATGCTAAGGTCTTCATATACACAGAGACTGAAGTTTAGCATGGACACAAGCCAGCTACAATGCAAATAGATACAGTATAGCTTTAAGTCACATACACTCATACAACATTCAATGCAAACTGAATTCACATTTAACAAATTGCTTTATTAACCAGATAACTAAATCTCAAAAACAAGGATACATATTGCCTGAACTGCTTCAATTGCTTGTTCAAAAGTGACTGTTCCCATTCCTCGACTCTTGCCATCCTTGTCTTCTTTGATGTCTGCACGTTTTACAGTTCCAGCAATGCTGAACACCTCCTTTAATTTCTTCCAGCCAACTTTAAAGTCAAGCTTAATATACAAAATTAAATAATTCCAATACATTTATCTCTTCTCACTAAATAATTTAGAAGAGATTTTGCAGCACAGTAACTTTTTAGACTCATAAAATATCTGATACAAAGGAATATGTACATACACTATATTTTTATGGCACATGTCCATCTCAGTAAGTCTAACAAGTAAATGTGTCAAATCTCTTGAAAAAAGTGATGAATTTTTGTCACTTCTGTCTGCTTCCCTCATCCTCAACTTTTAACATGCTGATTAGAAAGGGAATTTTTCTGCAATACCTCCGTTCTCTTCAATGTCAGTTACATCTAAAGAGAAACTGGTAACTACCTCTAGCATTTCTTAAATTTGTGCAAATTCTGAGCTAGTAAGAGAATCAGAATAAGTTATCAAATTAAAACATTAATATAAAATAGATTTTTTGTGCAGAGTAACTGGCAAGATTCTTTGCACAAGCTTGATAAATATGACAACAAATACACTTGCTACCTAACAACTACACTCAGTTTTAAACAGCAGCCAAAGTTAATTACTGGATATAAATCTATTTGTAAATATTATTTTAAAAAATTGCAAGAAAGGACCACAGCAGAGTGAAGACCTTCCAAAAGTCCTGCTATGTAGTAATCTACAGCTGCTTAAAGTCAATTTCAGGTATTTTGTTTTTACACCTCAACCCAGACACATGAAGGCTCTCCCACCCCACCTCCTTTCAGAAAAGCAATACCAGACCTTAACATTAATTCATATGCTTCCCCCCCACCTTCAGTGACGAGAGTGAGTGGATACTCTTGTATAATTCAAGAGATTGGTACTCCTGAACAGAAGGATATTTTAAGATATATTTAAAATATATTATTTCTAGTCTATGTGCTTAAAACTTACATTAGCAACAAAAATAGTGGACCCAAGCCTTCCAGCCTGCAAATTACTGATAATCTCAGGAGGAATGTTTGGATTATTGAGAATTGAAGGGGGTAAATTCATCAATCCAGGTGCTATATCAGGTCCATGTCCTCCTGGGAATGGTCCTCCCACACGCTGCAATGCCCTACGAGCATGTTCACCATCAGGATCCTAGAACACATTTTAAAGTAAAGCTAACACATTCATCAACAGCAGGATTGACAGTTGAACAAAACAAAGTACTATTTTAAAATTCCACAAAAACCCATAAAAATCATCAACTAATATCCTTGTCAGCGTCAGCAGAGGGATCAAGCACTTAATTAGCATGGAGACCTAATTCCCTCACCTCTAGAGGTGGGTCCTTTCAGATGAGGGTTGAGGCATATTGGCAAAGCACTTGTTGAGGAAGCGTGCACTGCCACTTCACATGCTGTACCTAGCCTATGGACAAGTAGAAAAGATTTCAATCTAATGGGCTGTCAGTCTAGTATCTTCTTCCAAGCACTGAATTAATTCAATGAACTTTGAGTATGTTAATTTCATGATTAAAAATGTATCAGAACACTCCATAGTACTATGATAGGAGCCAACACTATATACTACATTGAGAATTTTGGCATTTACTTGAGATTCCAATTTGCACAATTTTCCACCCGCCTGTTCCACTATAAAATGGTCAGAACAATCTGACTGGGAGACTAAAGTCATATTTTGATAAAAGTATACAAGCTGACCGAGGGAAGTGGTAGGAAATTAGAAATATCTACCATTTAAAAAAAATATTGTTGGGTTTTTTTAAAAGGCATTTGTTCGTTTTGGCATACTACAGTCTTTAGGACACATCATGATTTTGTCACATTGGCTCACAGAAGGCACAATGCCAAGGGACCAATAAGCCCCTTGCTAGATAAGGAAACATAAGAGGCCTCTCCACTACAGAGGAAGTAGAAAATATGTATAGCTAATAGAACACCTAATATATAGTAAAAAGCCACTTTAAGCGATCCTATAAAAGATTTCACCAATTCAAGCTAAAACAAAATAACATTCATACCTCTTTAATGTTCAGGGGTCTTCCACTAAGGTCATATTTGTTCATAGTTTCTAATGCTTTCTTTACAAATTCTTCATCTTTGAATTCAACCACACTTAAGAGGGAACAAAATATTTAGAGTATTAAAGTAAGGTTAATTTTAAAAAGCTAGCAGAATATTTGGACAGTAATGTCTTTCCACATGCACACAGAAAGAAACTTACCCACAACCCTACATCCATGATGATTTGTAAACATATGTAAGGAGAAAAAAAAAGGAACGAGTCAGTAAATATAACTAATATAATATTTTAAGATTCCACATTACTGTTAAATAACTATTTATTAGATTTTCAACTCCAGAATTTATGAACACATGCTTTTTACTGGTAGCCAAAAAAATTTCACCTAGTCTCTTTTGAGCAAACATACTGCAGTGGATATTACCATTAAAATGCAAAAGACAATACTCTAAACTTTATTTTATTCTCTTTGAGCCAAACCAGAATTGGACTACAGAAAAATGCCACACAGATCGATATAAGGACAGTTAAAAGAATCTGATCAACACCCTCAGTGTGTCACTGGATGGTGACCTTTGAATACAAAATTAAATTCCACATACATATAATATACAAGGATTCTGTGTACCTTTTGGAATTACATTTAAAAGTTAAGTTACTTTTCATGAAAGTAAATTATCAACTGCACCAAATCCCATTTAATGAAGCAACCAGTTTAGGATTGCTTTAAGTGAGAAGTTATATAGAGACTAAACTGAAAACACACAATTTTTATTTTACAAATGTTAGGGAAATCATTTACAACAATTGTTCCTGCTCAGTTAAATCAAACCTGCATTTCTCAGTTCATACAGCAGGTTCAGATCTACTATAGTTCAAACTTTTGACTAAAAAAAGACAAAGGAGCTTTAACGTTCTTCACTCTAAGTGCCTCATAGCTGGCACTCTCTTGGCTATCAACCACCTCCTTCCATTCAGTTTAAAAAACAGGCAAATTCAGTAATCCGAAGCGTTCAGAGCACTAGTCCTGTAAACTGTCAAATTAGATTCTTCAAACAGTATAGTCTTAACATTTTTATACTTATTGGCCTCAAATAAAAATATTACACTTGCAAAATTTGTCAATTCAGTAGTTTTTTAAAAGTCCTTGACATAAGACAGATTTAGAACACAACAAAAATCCTAAATTAAAGTGTTGGCGGAAAACTATTACCTTGGAGAATTAAGTAAATGCCGTTTGTTAACTTTTATAAAATAACTTGTCCCTTACAGCCAGCTAGTTTGATTTACATGAAAGTGTCAGACTGATTCTAATACAGAAACCTCAAGTCTATCATAATAAAATAAAAATGAAACTTACTTTCCAGTAACTGGTACAAGTATTATACAAAAATAAAACTGCTGAGGAACTTTTAAACCTCTAGCAGATTGTTGCCCACGGCACTTACCCTTGATTTTCCTTCAGCATCCTTAAACAGCTCCACGTATGTAACCTCACCAACTACATAAGACATACAAAGGGAAAATACCAAGAGACAATGCATTTAAACACCAGTATCTTGCTTTACTGTGCCCCTGTGCACAACTCTACAGAGAAGCACCTATTATTCACCAACAATCAAAACCAGACCAACATACCTCCTGTCAATGGCTATATAATTTAGCTAATTTTCAGAAATATGCAGCAGCCACATTCTCAAGAGCTATACAAACAACTATATTTAACCTAATTCATACTACAGATCATATTTTTGGCCAGTATGATATAGTTGGTGAACAAATTCAGATATACACTTGGTCCCTTAACCTATCAGATTAGAACATCAACATTAGCACTTTTCAGTGACATTTGTCATCCTACTCACAACAGCTGTTTTAAGGTGACTTTCTACCTGAATGTCTTCAATCATAAGACTTTGCCTTCAATATAATAACCAAATTTACAAGTCAAATATTTCACAGCAAGCCACACACTTTCTAAAGTTTCAGTGAATAAAACCAATCAAATAGTCATGTCACCTTACAACAGATACACCAAGCACAGTTACAAAAAGATTTTGGTATTATTTAACAGCCTAGAAGCCAAGTGTGCTTTGCATTACTTTTGAAGAATCAATATGGTCAAGAAAAATAACAGGTCTAACTTTTTACAGAATTCTTACTGGAGATATTTTTCCCCAAACTGTCCAGAGTAAAAAGTTTGGGGTGTTCAGATTATTCTATCAAAACTGCAACAGCAGTAACACGCTTTTAATATAGATCTCCAGTCAGTCATGGCAGTGACAATGCAGACAAAGTTAATTCCACAGCCAGATTCCACCAAGGAAATACAAAACGTCTTTTGAAAGACATCCTTTATTATTCATACATTAACACACTAAGTATATTGCTTAAATACAATAGCCCTTTAAAAATCTACAAAGACTACAACTAGACAAAACAATCTCTTTAAAAAGTCATGAGGGCATGCATATACTGGTAGCTCTCTACCGTCACACTAGAATGGCAGAAGATTGTGAACGCTTCATTTACCCATACTACCCTGCAATGCAGTTGTCTCAAATAAAAGAGGGGGGGATAGATAGATGTATCAAGTAAAGGCCAAAACAACAACAAAAAAAATGCAAGTCAAATCTGTGTGGCTCAAAGGACAAAAATATTTTAAGTTCCTCCCCTTCCTATATGAAGTGGGTTATCAGGAGTGAGTTACCTTTCTCTCTCATAAGATCTTTAATAGCTTGCCATTTCATGTCATATGGGATGTTGCTAATGAAAACTCTGTTACGGTTAATTGTCTTCTTTTCTCCAGTGCCTGAATTCTTGTCCTTTAAATACGGATGGAATCTATTCTTGTTTCCAAGAGATGGAATTGCCTTTGGTTTTGGAACATACTTTTCTTTCACAGGTGTTTTCTCTTCCTTTGCTGTCTCATCATTATCCCTATATTTCCAAGAGACAGACAGATTAGTTTTGCTTCGCGATAATGGTATCATTCTACAATAATATAGGGCAGATTTCAAATTTTGTATGCCATTAACTTTGCAACTACCATTTAGAACTCCAGTTTCCAAATACTAATCTTAATGTATTTTAAGAATTATTTCATTTTAAACAATTTCATGAACACACTGATTTACTGGGCAACAAAATATGAAGTTAATGTTTGCAAAGGAAGGCCAGACTATTCCACTGTAATCACAATAAGGAAGTTGTACTTCCTTTCTAATATACCTGTCAAGTTCCAGCAATATGGTGTTATAAAGAAGCTGATTATTAAAAATGTATGCAACTGAGATGTATCATTCTAGTTATTACTAGCCTTGAAACTTACATATTTTAAATCGTGTACTGAAAGGTCTTTGCATAAGACATTGGTTAAAATTACACAATTTTCCTCTCATATCTAAGTGTCAGAACAGCCTTTATTATCCAAAATGCCCTACAAGATTGTAGAAAAGATGGATGTGGAACACTCCTCAGTGTATTGCTCCAGCAATAAGCTATCTTCACAACTCCTCACTAGCTGCATTTGTTTGAACAGGATTACAGGAACTAAAATTGTACACCAAGTTTTGACACTTTCAGTGTGTAGCTGAAAAGACCTAAAATAAACTTTTCAGTTATATAAATAAAGTACATTGCTGGACTCTGTGTTTATTGAAGAATTATGAAATTAAGAACTCTTCATAAGATCCTCTTCATGAAAAGTAACCACTGCTTCAAATCTAATCAACCAGCATATCCAGAGTGGGCAATAAAGTTCATTTATTACTGTTGCGCTAAGTAAATGCAAAGCTCTATGGTGTGGTTCCATTTATTATCCTTCCACAAAGCCAAATTCCATTTTAGGAATTCAGAGCATGAATTTGAAACAATTTCTTTAAAAAAAAAAAACAGTGTTAAAAAGCACTGGCGTGAAATGGGCTTGGTAGCTAAAATATATACTAATTAAGTTAGCTGAGAGATTATTGCAGTGCTTTTATAAGATGTATATGGTAAAATGTTGCATTTATAACATTTTAAAATGCATGAAATAGTGTCTAAGTTAGCAATTCAAAAAAAATCACCTACTCTTATTTTGCGAAGTACACAGTTTTGTTCTTCCAAAAGCAAGCATGTGCAGTATTTTTATTTTTTATACATCGCAAAAATCAATCAATCACCTGAGCATTCATAAGAAATATAGAAATCCATGAATGCAGAACTTCTGTGCATCCTCAGAGGCAGGGTACTCCAATGTTTTCTGTAAAATTTGACCTTCTGAATGGGAATCAAAGCAGCATTACCTTTGTGGTCTGGAGACCAACTGAAATGACAACTTTAAGAGCTATGAACTACTCCACCTCACTTTAATGAGGAGTCCGTTCAGCCAGAAGAAGTCAATCAGTACAGAATTCCCATGAAAGTAATGAAATTAAGCAATACAGGGTCATCAGTTATAAGTTAATTAAGGATAGGGATTTTGCCTTCATACTTGTCTATAGAGCATCTACAACTTTTTTGGTGTGTGTTTATATTTGACTTCTTGACCTAGACCTTCAAAACAGCAAGAGTTTTCTTTATTAATCAAACTTTACACAAAAGGATATTTTGTTTGTTCATTTTCTAGTCAATTACTTAATGAAGATTGTCTGAACATAGTATGCATCAACATCTGCTGAGGCCAAAGTTGAGTAGGAACAAACATGATTCTAAACTTTGATTACATCAACGGCATTTATTATTAGCATTTACTGCATAAATAATTAAGATATCAAGAAATAAAATAATTAAACTGAATTTTATTTTCTGATTCTAGATACTAAATTTTAACTAGAAGATTGCACCAGTTGGAAACAAATGGAAGCTAATATTTAAATCCAAAATTGCACAAAAATAAACCTTCAAAACAAAATTCATAAAAGATAAATCTTCCAAGCTTACATATAACGAACCCATAGAAAACGATGTTTAGATTACTATTTTGTAATATTATGCACTCAATTTCTCAAGATATGAAAGTTAAAATACTGACAGCTCAATATTGTATTTATTCAATGTATTGTGTTCAAAATATTATTCTAGGAACTTCTAATGGTTCTGTTCATAAGCATCCTACAAACTAGTAAATGGGTACAAAGTGGGGATGTGGAGAGTTCCAAAACTAGGTCTCTGATTCTGCAAACACATTTGCAAGTTCTTAGGACTACTCAAAGTAGTGAAGTTATTACACAACATAGTAAGGTTAAATTGGTGCATAAATCAGGATTGGAATAATAGATCATCATCCACTTTTACATGAGTACTAAATAGATCTGGTTACAGGAGAAGTTAAATGGACTGAAATGTATCTTGACACACATTAAAATTAACACAATGCTTTCTGTACATGATTGCAGGGGAAAGGAGGGGGGATTCTGTGTACATTAAATCCTGTTACTCAGGACCACATCTTGCATTGATTTCTAAACAAACTCCCCAACTCGACCAACAAAAATATAGGGTAATAAGTTTTTGATAATTCATTGCCATAACTGAAGAAGAAAATGATAAACTACACAAGTCTCTTTAATATGCAAACTGCAACTATCACCATGATGTATTTTGATGTTTGCACAGCAGTTTGAAAATGCAAGGCTCTACATACAGCCTTTAATAGGACAGGGACAAGAATATTAACCACAAAAGACAAGAGTGTGAGCATTTAGAGCCAAGCCCACACCAAAGAAAAACCTGACCTAGGGTACCCCAAGGTATGTAAAATATAATCTACACAAATATGTGGTCAAGAATGCCATGGAATAAATGCCTTTATTCTTCATCCCTTTTATAAATGTTTTATTTATGTATTTTAAATCTGACCTTGTGTGTTTATTTACCACAATCCATACTTTTAACATTTCAAACATCTATACAGCTTTCAAATAGCCGCCGTCTACTAAAAAAAGAACTCTGTCACAAAATGTTCTTTCCTTTTAAGTGTAAATTGGATAAAATGAGGAGCTGAAAGTTATACTGATCTGAGACCAAAGTCTTCCTTTCTCCATTCAGCCTTTGGCTAGCTAGTTAGTTTGAAGGTCTGAGATGAAAAACCATCAGTCCTAGAAAATCCATTTGCTTTCCATCACATTTAAAAGCTCCCTAGTAATATTCCATCTCTGTCCCTGACAAGTCCTGGTTTACTAGATCTTAAAATAGCACCACTGTGAGTTACAGGAAAACTCTTAATTTTTAAAACCTTTTCAAAATGTGTTACCCGTAGTGATTTTCCCCTTTCCACCTGCAAAAAGAGGACTCATGGTTCTAAGGCAACCTAGCTTTACAGACATAATAGCAGCAACACAGAGTGGAAACTCATCTCCTGAAAAACAGAACAAGCTAGGGTATTGAATGCTTCACTGCTCAAAAGCGACCGGTGGCTTGCCCTGCTGTGATGACACGCTCCCACCCCATAGCCCGTGTGACACGCACAGGCCTGGCTTCGGCCAGCACACCCGCCGCCGCGCAAGGGAGCTCGCAGCTCCCCGCGAGCACGCCCCCCACCGTTAGTACAAGGCAACTGCCTCCCGCCTCACCCCAGGGCCGCGCTCCCCGTCTTGCCCAGAGCCGGCTCGTGGGACGGGAAAAGCCACCCTCCCCTAGCGCCGCCCCCCGCCGCGGGGCAGCCCTCGGGAGCCTCCCCGCCGCCCCTCAAGCCGCGCCACGGCTAACACGAACGGGGGCTTTCACAATCGCTGCCCCAATCCCCCCCCGGAGCCGCCCCGTCCCCGCCACTCGTGGCGGGGGAGGAGCCTGGCCGGAGGCGGCAGGAGGCAGACTACCTCTCTGCCCGGCCTAGGCGGCCCACCGAATCCCCGCGCTCAAGTCGCCGCGCCGCCTGGCCCCCTCCCGCTCGGAGCCCAGGCCCAGCCCCGCACACACATTTTGACGCCATTGGCGCTGCCGCCGCCGCCGCTCTCGGTCGCCGTTGCCGCCGCCTCCTCTTGCTGCTGAGGCTGGTTGTCGGGGGCGGCGACGGCCTCCTCCGCTCCCCCCGGGGGCGCCGCCGCAGCGGCCTCCGGCTTATCGTTCTCCGCCATTTCCTCGCCGAGCTCCTGGCCTGGCGCCGCGCCGCTGCCGCTGGGTTTGAAAAGCCCCTCAGCGCCCCGGCCCTGGTCTCTCTCCGCGCCGCCGGCCCGGCCAGCTCTCGCGAGAACGAGTCCGGAAGGGGGGGGCGAGCGAGTGAGCAGGGCTCCTGGGTTGCCATAGTGACACCGTGGCGCTGGGGCCTGCGGGGCGGCCCGGGCCAGGCCTGTGGTCTCTGTGCTCCCCTCTCCCAGGGCGGGGACGTCTTACGGGAGCGGGTCGAAGGCGAGGACTCGCCCGTCCCTTTAATTAGCCATTTCCCGCTCCGAGAAGTGTTCAGAGCGGCCACCCCACAAGCACTCCGAGCACTCCGTGCGTCCACCCGCCCCAGCTAGCCCCAGGGCACTTACTGCCCCTTCTCGCTGCTCTGAGACCCCTTCCCGCACAAAAAACTACCTCCTCTCACCTCTGGATGTTCAGCCTCAGCTAGCCCCCCCAGAAACACTCCCACCTTTACCTAGTCAGTAACCCCCCCAGCACAGCCCCCAAACTCCCATTGCCACCTTCTTCATCACTTGCCCTCTGTTCTCCTCCACCAACATCCATCGCTTTTACCACTAATGGTTCAACACATGCACCCAGGACCACCCCAAAGCAGTCTGCACCCTGCACTAACTGTCCAGTAGCCACCCACTCAGCCCCAAAGGTCTGCCCCTCAAAAATTATCCACCTACCTTTAAACGCAATCATCCGCAAAAGATCATAATCCAGATACAAATGGGTGATTTTATACCACAAATAATAGCCTCTTAAAAATAAGCATTGCCCTGTACTTTTCAGATGTATGGCCATCATTTCCTCCACATTTTATTTCCTCCAGGCTTAGGGAGGTCCCACAGACCTATACTAACTTTTGGCTTCATCTTTTGGACCAACTTTTGGACGAAATTCATCCCTGCACCGTTGCTGAGCACAGCATGGGGGCAACACACGTCCCAATCCCAGGGCTACCAGTGGCTTCTTTTGACCCACTCCACACACCCCATCTCGACTCAGGTTACAGCACTCCCAAGGGCTGCCCTGCCTAGTTTTTACCCTAGCTGCAATTACCTATTTCCCTCTGAGCCATTCTAATACTGAGAAATAGCCATGGCACTGGAACGCCCTGGCCACTTTCCTGGCACACCTCCTGAGGTGAATGCTCCTGATGGGGATAGCTAAGAACCAACTATGTTGAATGTGATATTGTTGGGGAGGGCCTGTTTCAGGTGTATTCCCCAGAGGGGCCTTACAGTGGCCTCAGTGCAGAGGAGAATTCCTGCATAGCCAATTGTGACACAACCATCAAACTATCTGCTCCTAGCTCATAAAAAACAGGTTATTTTTCTCCAGGTTCTTCTCTGTATTTTTCTATGGTTTGCATTATCACTTGCTACACATTAAGATACAGTGCTGTTTATTTCACTCCACAGCTGCTAGACATTTCTGTGTATCCTCTTTCATATCCTATTCCCCCACCAATATTATGTCATGGTGTTATTTATCTTGAACCACAATTTTGAGATATTTGAGTCTCTTTCCATCCCCTGTATCTTAATACTAAAGCATTATTATTTGATTATTCAATGCTATAGATAATTTATTTGTATATAGCATTTAATGCTGTTGGATGGGTCTTACTGTTATGGTAAGTTTAATTATTGTTAGGGTATTCAGAGCTTCTGCATGGGTATTAAGTTTATTAAATCTAAATAATGAAAATGTCTGCACAGCACTTTGCTGACGTATAAGAAGATACAGTCAATACCCCCAAAAATCTAATCAAAAGACCCGATCCTGTCTCACATTGGCAATGGATACATACCAGCCTGCAAATGGAAACAGAAAAGCTGAAAATATTCCTTTCAGCATAGGTTGATTCCCTCTACCATCCACGTCATCCAATTTTCTCCAGATCATTTGAAAAAATATTAACATTAAATAATTTTGGTTTTAACTTAGAAATTTATAAAGCAGCCACCAGTCTGGTATCTCAGCATCTTTTAAATGAGGAAGAATATTATATCTAGAGAATTCTAGAGCTCAGGATCTTACTTCTTTATGGGCTGCTTGGATTCCCTTTTGCCCTATATTTTAATGGTTGTGACACCAGCAGCCTTGACAATACTTCAGAGATTTTGGAGGAAGTCCTGATATTCTTAGAAATCCCTTTAAAGCCTAGTCTCAGGCTATGTCTACACTATAGAGACTTCAGCAGTGTAGCTATGGACTGTAGTGATGCCAGCATAGCCCCATAGTGTAGACAGGCTACAGTGGCAGAAGGGGTTTTTCGCTTCCTATAGGAACACAGCCTCCTTGGGCAATGATAGCTAGCTCAACAGAAGCATTCTTCCATCAACCTAGCTGCTTCTACCCTAGGGGATAGGTCGGCATAACTACAGAGCTAAAGGATGTGAATTTTTCACACTCCTGATTGCAGTAGCTATGTTGTCTTAAATTTTAAGTGTAAACTAGGCACATCAAAAGCCTAAGATTAGGTAGTATAGCTGAGTGCGTCCTGCCCAGGAGTTAGATGGAAGGAATGACAACATTCTACTCAAGATTGACCTACAGCTGCCTAATAGTTGGATGTTTCTGTTATAACAATCAGTAGTCTGATGATGTCTGTAAATTGTTGTCAATACATTTCAGAGCTTTCACTCTGCTAAAATGAAAGGAAGTAATTCACACCTTTATATTATTGGACCAAGTACGGAAACCTCTGAATAAATGGGGTTTGTACAAGGGGGTCTAGAAAATTAAGGAAAAGGGAGTCCTATACCCCCAACCTAGTGCGTTGGTGCAAAGTGGCTAAAGGATGACTTTTCTGCCACCTTTCTGGCCCATATGCTCTAGTAACAGCTAAGATTATTGTGCACTTCCTATAGAGAGGTTTAGACCAGCGTACACATTGTGTACAAGTTCTGTTGACTACTGCTCTGTCTTGCCCCCACCATGCATGTCAGTATGTATCTTTGGCCTGGTCTCTATACAGATTTTGCACTTGTATAATGACTTTTATTAGAGGTATAATTTTTTTATTGATATAGTTATACTAGTACAACCCGTAACACTGATGCAGTATAGCTAATTCCCTTTCCCATACAGGAATAATGCCATGTCTACACTACAAACTTTGTTATACACAAGTTACATGAGTGAAAGGTAAAAGGGAATATATCCTTCCCCAACCCCACTCTCTGCTATTAAAGGGTTCTCCTCCCACCCTACAAGAATTAGGATGTTTATATTTTTGAAGACCAAAATGCCAGACACTTGGAATGGACAAACTGCAAAATGCAGAGGGTTGTTTGTTAGCAGAAATCTCCCACAAGCAACACAGCAACAGTATAACAAATACAAAACTGAAACCTACCAACATCACTGAGCTGTATACCTGCAGCTGTGCTGCTGATTGCTTCCAGCTGTCCTCTCTGCCATTTCAGCATTTTTCCAATTTGTCTTTTTGTTTTAAAGAATGAAAGACTTCATCAGGATTCATTGTTTTTCTCTCTCTAGCCACCTGTAGTGAGTGCTGGCTCTTATACATGACTATATGTCCCAAAGTCTGCACTGGCTTTTATCTCATTCCCAGGTATAAGTCAAGGTGTGGGTATTGATCCATTATGTTTTTATGGTTGTAATCCTACCAACTTTGATATGGAGTCCTTCAATGTTTTAACTCAGCAGCTGACATAAGTTAGGACACTTAAATTGACAGTTTCCAGGTATATCACTTAGGGCCTGGGCTAGGAGGCAGGGATTTCTCAGTGGATGGTCTCTGATTCGTCCAACGGAGCCTAGGTTTGCTAAATTTTTAGTCAAGCCTGGTCTACATTACAGACTTTTGTTGACCCAGGTCAGCTTTTTGTGCCAAAACAGTGGTGGTGTATATACTGCAATCCAAGTCCCCTGATTTTGCAACAAAATAAAACCACCTCAACAAGAAATGTAGAACTTTTTGCGCCAAACTTTTAGTGACAAAGCATCAATGTAGATACCGCACTTGGTTCATCTGTCATGGTAAATGGCCTCCAGGAACTGTCCCACAATGCCCATCCTGACTGCTCTGGCCATCAGTTTGAACTTTACTGCCCTGCAGCCATCCAACCCTCCCCCTTTAAAGTCCCAGGAATTTCTGAAATTCTACTTCCTGGTTGGTAGGTGTGGAGAGCTCACATCTCATCTTCCCAACTGACCATGGCAGCCCCACACACCACACGTTCTCCTATTTGGAGTGCACCAGAACTTCTGGATCTGACCAGCATTTAGGGAGAGGAGACTTTGCAGTCCCAGCTCCACTCCAGCCAAAGAAACTTTGATACATACGGTCAAATTTCTCATTTAATGTTGGAGAAGTGCTATGAATAGGACATGCTGCAGTACTGTGTGAAAATCAAGGAGCCGCGGCAGGGTACCAAAAGACTAGGGAGTCAAATTATCGCTCTGATTCAGAGCCAAAGACTGCTGCTTCTACAAGGAGCTGTGTGTCATACTCAGCAGTGATCCCATCTCCACTGCCAAGAGACTCATGAATGCCTCTGCAGGCCCAGAGGCAGCAGACACCGGACTCAACCCTGACGAAGACATCGTGGACGAGGAGGTCGAGTTGGAGGATGATGCAGAACAGGGAACTGGGTCATTTGGTGACATGGGAAGCCAGGACTGCTTCTCAACCCCAGATGGTTCAAGCCAGTCCCAGCCCTCCAGCTCTGGTGCGCAGGATTCAGGAAAGGGGGGCTTGGGTAAGTGATTTTTTTGAGCTGATGCTCCTCAGTTACATGAGGTACAGCTGTCCTTTGATATGTTGCATTATACAGGTAGTTGAAGGGATAGAAATGCACAAGAGTAGCTGTGTTTGCATGTGCTTCCTGTTCCCCTGTTCAGCTAGGCAGTGCAGCGGAAAAGTGTGTTAATGCACACCAAGATTTCACAGGAATCCTCAAGAGAGATCTCTAGGAAGCTTTCCAGGAAGTACTTGCCAATTCTCTGCTGGAGATTCCTTGGCAGAGCTTGGCAGAGCTTTCCCCCAGTTTGAGTGCCCCCTTCCCTCGGGAACAACTTACCATGCCCTGGTTGATCATGAAGCTGTGCGCTTGCCGGGGACAGTGAGAAAGAAGTGTATTTTACAGTAGTGAATCAATGCTGTTACTGCACTCACAATCATGTTTCTGTTCATTGTTTATGGTGCTTCTACAGATGTGCTCTTGAGGGGAAACCCCCCCACAACTGCCGAGTACCTGCAGCTGATAGGAAAATGACTGCGGAGAAGCAAAAAGAAGCCGTTCCAAGAACTCCTCCAGTTCTCTGAGGCAAAAAAAAAAGAGCATGGAGACACACTGTGTCCAATAATAAAAAAATTGATAGGCAGGAGAAGAGGGAAAACCAGGAATGAATGATGGCAGGCTACAATCATATGATAAAAGCCATACATGAGCAAACGGACATGCTAAAATCACTTAATGCTGCAGACTGAATTCATGCGTGCTTCTCTTTTCCCCTCCCCCCCCACAGCCAATACAAAACTGCTTTCTATGCTCTCCTCAAACTCCACACACATTCCTACCGAATTCCCAGCTCGTCTCGGTACCCTGTACACTCCACCCCTTCATACAGCTTCCAGAACAAAGCTGGACTTATACCCAGCCGTCATAGTTCACAGTGCCCCTCACTGCTTTCTTCCCTCCACTCCAGCTTTTTGTGTGCATTGTGAAAGATTGTTATTTAATAAAGATATACTCTGTGAAGAATAAGTAATCTTTATTTGTCTCTTGCACATGGTGGTTGCAGCTCACATTGATACATAGTGCAAGCTGAATAGCAGTCATAGCATGGCACAGTTCTGTTTACAAAGACACATTATTGCTCACTGTCAAAATGGCTCCTCAAGGTCTCCCTGATTCAAATGCCCCTCTCCCCATTGTGCCCTCTAATAACCCTGTTGTTCATAGTCAGCCACAAGGTGATCCACATCTGTGCTTCACCCAAGGGGAAACCTTTTATCCTCATCTTCACAAATATTATGGAGCACACAGCAAGCAGCTATAACTATAGGAATATTTTCCTCATTTAGGTCTAACCTGCCATAAAGGCATCGCCAGCGAGCTTTTAATTCACCAAACAGACATTCAGTGGTCATTCAGCACCTGCTTCCACACGGTGATCGCTATGCGCTTCTCCACTGAGATGACAGCTCTCATTCTAGTGTCTTTGCACTGCAGGGCAGGTGCCTGCTCCACACAGAGTTCTGTGAAGGTGGCTTTGTGCATTCAAAAGTTCTGCAGCCACTGCTAGTCATCCCAGACCTGCATAACGATGCGATCCCACCATTCAGTGCTTGTTTCACGTGTTCAAAAGCAGTGGTTCACTGTGTGCAGATGCTCCGTGAATGCAAACAGTAACCTGGCATTGTTTGTTTGCAGGCACACAACAGGTCAGGTGCCTCAAATGCCTGCTTCAATTGGGAGTTCCTGATATACTGCATGACTAGCCGTGATGCATTCAGAACACTGACAACAGTGGAGAGCAGTACGGGATCCACCCTTTCAGATAGAGATGGCAGGCACACAGTAAACTAGGGTAATTGAAAAATTCCACAAAACACAGTTGGAAACCCATGAAATGATGGGGCAGAACCCACTGCATCATGGGACATTGAGCCCATACCCATGATGCATTGTGATCCTCTCCAGCTTTCCACAACTTCTAGCGGCACAAGGTGGCAAGTTGCACAGTGGGATAGCTGCCCACAGTGCACTGCTCTTACTGTCAATGCTAGAGCCCAAACTGTGGATGCGCTTTGGTGACACCATGAGTGCTGTGTGGACAGGCAAAGGCGTTGTAATTATAGCACTTTTTTATCATCATTGTAACTTTCTAGTTGACACCACTTTCTAGTGTAGACAAGGCCTCAGGGTACGTCTACGCTTAAAAACACTACAGCGGTGCAAGTGCTTCAGTATAGACACTACCCATGCAGATAGGAGGGGTTCTCATGTTGGTGTAAGTAAATCCACCTCCCAGAGAGGCGGTAGCTGGATTGATAGAAGACTTTTTCTGTCGACCTAGTGCTGTCTATGACGGGCTAGGATGGGATTGAATTTTTCAAACCCTGAGAGACGTAGCTGTACAGAAGCAAATCCTTAGGGCTCGTCTACACTTAAAACTTGCAGCAGCACAGCTGTATTGTTATAAAAGAGTGCTTGTGTAGCCACATTATGTCAACAGGAGAGAGCTCTCCTGCTGACATAATAAAACCACCTAAATGAGCAGCGATAGCTATATCAGCAGGAGAGTGTCTCCCACCAACACAGCGCTGTTCACACAAGCACTTGTGCCAAAAAACTTATGCTGCTCAGGGGTGTGTTTTTTCACATCCTTGAGCGACAAAAGTTTTGCCGGTATAAGTGCTAGCGTAGGCAAGGCCTTAGTGTAGTCCAAGCCTCAGGGTTTTTTTGGAAAAATGTGGGGGTGGAATGTGCATGGGTGGTCGGTGGGGAAGGTCTCCCTGTTTGCTGGTGTTTTAAGGCTTATTTATGCACTTAAGCATGTGCATAAATTTTAGGACATGAAGAGTCCACTGACATCAGTTTGACTACTCCTATGCATATAATTACATATGTGCCTAAGAGCTTTGCTGAATAGGAGCCCTAAAGCTTGGAAATGTTTTCTTTATTTCTCTCTACTTCTAGATTAGTTTTCCTGTGTCTAAAACTTTGCAGCCTTATATTTCTTACTCAGAAATGGATCATCTAAGATCTTGGGGTACAATGTACCGAGGAGGCATGGAGGAGGGAACAAGGGGATTGGGGGAGGCAAAGAGACGAACAGGGGGAGATGGAGTTGTATACCCTTGTTAAAACTTTAAACAGTAACAATTTCTAGATATAAATAATTTAGCACTTCAGGTTTGCTATGTGGATAAAAAGCATCTCTCCATCAACCTGTTCATTCTCTTCCATTTCCACTGCCTCTCATATATCACCAATATATTACTTCGCACACCTCCTCTGGACTTGCTGAAAGCTGTAGGAGGGGAACCCTGATTGATCGATGTCAGATCTTTCAGAACTGGGCTCTCTCCATTGACCTTAGGCACCAACGCAATTTAAATTTCTGGCAATCATTAAAAAAGGGGATTTTTAAAAAGCTGTTTAAACAAGTTACGTTTGCAAATGTATTGTAATAGAGCCTGGTTACCTCTCAAAAGAAGTTACATTTTCTTTACTGTTCTACAACTTCAAAAATACCCTAAATATTAAAAAGCCTCAGAGGGATAGCCGTGTTAGTCTGTATACAGCAAAAACAACGAGAATTACATCTGACGAAGTGGGTTGCAGCCCATGAAAGCTTATGCTTGCAGAAATTAAATTTGTTGGTCTTTAAAGTGCTACAGGACTCTCGTTGTTTTTATTAAAAAGTCTGAAAACAAATGGTAACAGGATATAGCCAGCTCCCCACTGCCATTCATGCTCACTCCACTTGCTTTGCACCACCTACCCAACCTTAGCTTTGCCTGATTAAATTTGTAAAAATCAAAATACTAAATTACTAGAGGACTATAAAATCTCAATTCCTATTCAAGGGATCCATTTCCAATGTATCCTTAATCCTTTTTAGGAAAGCTATCTAGGGTCAAATCAGTGAAAACTCTAAATGAAGCCAATGGGAGTTCTACTGCTGAATTCAATAGAAACTCAGTCTGATGAAAAGTAGAAAATAGGGAGGTGATGAAGACTCCATCTGTTCAGGTATCTAGTGTACCAACACAGTTAATTAATTTGCCTTCCAAGAATTCACTACTCCCGACCAAAGGGGAAAATGCTGGTTTTATTTATTTTCACCTTTCATTGTTTTCCATTCCATTCAAAGTATACCACCTTGGACTACACAAGGTATTTTAAAAAACAGCACTATTACTGACAACCAGCAGCTGAAAGTAAAATACGAGCTCTCACAATCTGAGCTGCTGGCTACCACTGCTTCTTTCGTTTGGTTTCCATGAAAAATGGAAGTCAAACAGATACAAATGAAGTGTTTAAAATAGAACTGCATGTGCCAGTTTCAAGAACCAGTTACAGGAAATCAAGCTACTCAAACCAATAATAGTATACATGTGAAGAGATTAATTCCAATTTTTAAATGATTGGCCTCCGCATTCATTTTTACAGAAGGGCACATGAGGGGAGAAAAACACCGTGAGGATTTCCCTAAATCATTCCAGGAGAAGGCGGGGTGAATGAACTTTCACACCCAGAATACTATGGATCTTGAAGGATCTGCAGGAGGCAAGAGCCACCCACACAAAGGCTAGCTAGCGCCACAATAGCTCAGGCCTGCCCCTCCCACTGCTCAGGCAGCACAGCTCCATCCAACGAAGCCATACCAATAGCTCCTTCTCTGGCACCAGCTACCCCAGGCCCACTTAGAGGAAGATTCAGCAGTGTCAAGGTGTTCAACCAAAGAGGTAACAGAGCTTAGAAGAAGAGCCTGGAGCTGTTTTACCTCTTCCTAGTAAATTGTGCTGAACTGGTGAGAAGACAATGCCTAGCTTAACCTCCCCCCTTCCTATTTCTCCTCTATAAAGATCTTAACCCAGGGACAGCCCTTTGCAGAGTCCCAGAAAAAGAAGGGTGGTGCTCTGAAGGCAGCAGGAGAGAACCACACATAGAAGGCCCCCTTCATAAGTATATTTTGGAAGCACAATCTGGCCCATCATATTTTTTGAAAGGATCTGTTTTTAAAGGGACCAAATGGCTTTACATTTAATAATTCCTTAAGAATATAACTTTATATGTTACATTTTCAGTAATAAATATTGTTTATCATATGATCAAAAGGGCCATAAAAGGATAACAATTACAGAGATATTTAATTATAGTAGTAAACATTTCTATTATGAGAGTGCCCAAAGGCTTAGGATCCATTGTGCTAGGTGCTGTACAAACACTAAAAATAAAAGAAAAAAAAAGAATATATCAATATAGCAAGACACAGCTCAAAAAAACCCTCCTCCGTTTCTTCAGAAAAAATAACTTTACAAATAATATTTATAATTTATTTTAAAATATTTAAAATTCTCTTTTTAATAACAGCAATAAAAAAACCTTTCAAGATATGCATTTATACCAGGACTTAGTCTGTGTTTGGCCTTTGACCCTAGCTTTAGCACATACCTGAGGTGTGCAGCTAGCCAGCATAACTGCAAACATTGTCATCCTTGATACTTACTTGGATACCAGCCGGTCCTGTGCCTCTGAAATCAATGTGAATTTCCTATGGGGTGCTTAACTACTGGAATGCATGGAAATGAAATGATCAGTTAAAATGTGCCTGGGTGGTTTTTTTAAATTTAATATGTGGAGCCAACTTTAAAAAAAAAGATTCTCCACCTCATAGCCACGTTAATACCACTTTCTAATAGGGCAAGTGAAATCCTTGGTTTTGAAATTTATATTTACAAATGTAGATCTACAAGATCTATGTAATTTAGCTACAAACTGGGCAAGAGGCTCTAGCACTAATGACAGCCCCTCGCCATGATTATTATTAATCATTAATTTATTATTAAGCTGCTGGGAGGAGAGGTGCTTGCAGTGCAAGAGGTAAATACAAAATAAGCCCATCCTTTAGCTCACCAAAATACCTCACACAAACCAGTTGAACTTTATGGGCTTATCTTGTGCCTTTACTCCACACCAGGTGTTTGCAGGAGAGCAGGATTTGGCCCCGGAGTATTTATCATGGCTCTTCCGGTCTCATTAATCAATTAATCATTAATTAATGGTAGAAAGCGTGAGATCGAAAGTCGTAAGAATTATGTGCTACCCACCGCGTGATACCCCTCCCTCGGGAGATCCCAGGCTGATGCGGTAGGATTTTAGCAATGCAGATTGTGTACCGGCTGCCTCAGAAATCTGCGCCGATTGCTTGACGGCTAGTTCACAGGCCTGGATACTGGACAACAACGAGCTCTGTTTCTGAATCAGGAGGATTGATAAAGCTATACAACACATCTTCCTGCTGATGGGGATAAGGCGCTCCTCCAATTACTGATTATTTATTGTAATAAAATGTTATGCATATCAATACTATTTAACCAAACTGCATCTGAGGGCTAAATTCACAGGCATAAATAATCCAAGTATCCCACCCACAGTAAAAGGAGAAAGCCCTCTGCATTGTTCCTGAAACAAGCTATTTAATTCAGATAGTCACAGGACACCTTAGTCCATTTCAAATCCCTCCTCCCCTCTTTCTCTTGCTCCGCTGGAAAGGCAGCCTGCGAGAAAACCCTGTCTGTGACATTGCTGCTTGCAAGGTAAGGGCCCCTCGCACACCCCAGCAGAGGTGCTGTGCCTCCAGATGCGATGCATTGTCCCAGGCCTCGTCTTTCAGGAGGGAAGGCAGCTGCAGGCTTCGGTGATCTAAGGGGGACAGCGCTGGGCCTCCCTGCTGTTGCTGCAGCGTCTGGATGGATGGGTGTGCAGCAGACTTGCTGATGCCTCTCACGTAGTATTTTGCAGGAAGTTTCCATACTTCAATTCAATCTGTGTGAAGGGGGTTGGAGAGAAGCAGGGCTCCCTCATCCGAAAGGTTCTTTTTGTTTTTTTCTTTTCTTTTTAAAGACAGTTTGAAAATTTCCATCCTCCGTATCGACTTGATGCAAGAGAGGAGCTCCCGAGCGATGCAGGCAGCCTCTGGAGGGGACTGCTGGGGATGTGTAACCTGGGGAGCCTCAGTGGCTTTGTGACCACAAGGGAGGATCCCAGCAGACACGGGCTCAATCCTGAGCTTTCAACAGCTTGAGAACCTGTTCAGTGAGCCACTGCAATTTCTGCAGTTCATCAGCATGGGGAGAGGGGACAAGGAAGAACAGGGTTTGTATTGCTAGGTTTTCATTCAATAAGGATCCTTCTCTACCTAGTCACAAAACAAGGGGAAGGTTGAGGGCAGTGCACATTTTGGCTGGAGAATTGCAGTGGCTTTGTCTGATTAAATTCTGCAGGACATATTGAGCCTGCTATGCTGTTTTGTTATGGTTTCCTAGCTATGCTGTAGATTTGCTTTTAATAATGCATATAATGACTGTGTATAGCCAGATAAAGCATATTCTCAGAGAAAGCCTGTCAGGTAGCTTTTTGCAGAAATTAAATGTTTTTTTCAATATTGCTCCTTGAAATTTGCTGTAAATGGTTATAGACTGAATTACATGTGTTTGTAAATACATAAATCTCCTGGTGAGAAAGGTGCCAAAGAAAAGTAAAAGCTGTGGATATAATTGTGTATCAACAGTTGCCTTGCAGATACTCCATATCTTATGGTACAAATGAACTACATGCTCATGGCCAGCGTACTGCACTATTTTATGTTCACAAGTTGAAGGATGATGACACAATCTTTTTTTCCCTCTGCTTTGTTTCTCTCTTATCCAGACATCCCTACCGCATAAGAATAAAAAGTGCATTACAGAGCACAGGATCTACCACCAAATGGATACTCTAGGTATTGTGCATTTACTAGGAGTAAAATCCTATCTTTACAATACTTTGTACATTTGAGGAATGAAGGTGTCAATCGCTGCCTCAGATTTGCAGGGGAATGCACAGTGGAATGCCATTTACTGCTGCTCAGAAAAGGTGCAGTATGTCCTCTGTTTACATACTGCAGCCACACCTGGCCCTACTACACTCTCAAAATGGCTAATCACACCCTTTTGATACCAAAGGGAGCTGGGGAGCATGGCACTGGGTTCTCTGCCTAACACTCTCTTAAATGACAGGCTTGGGATCATGCCCTGCTGCTGTATAGAATGGGAAGAGGCTGACTTCCCTGCAGTGATTTAGGGATGCAGCGTGCATCTTCATTTAAATGAGACTGGCTCTGTGGTCACTGAGCTGTTCTTGTGACACTTCCAATCCAGTGTTGTCAGCTCAGATGGTCAAGATGGTTTGGATAAACTTCCAACTTCATGGAAATTGGAGAGAACTTTGAGGTTTACCCCTCACTAATCCTCTCCCTCCACCACTTCTTTCAAGTTCCTGGTACAGCAGTTGTACCACTCGGAAGTGCCACTCATCCAGAGCCAGATTTTTAAAAGATATTTAGGTATATAAAGATGTATACAAGTACCTAAATGCTTCTGAAAACCCACTAGGTGCATGTCAGTATCTTTAGGCACCTTAATGCCTTTAAAAAAATCTCAGAAGCATTAATCTAGAAGACCGCGCCCCCGGCCTCAAATCGCCCTGTGACCCTGCAGCCTAGGGAGGAAGGAAGCAGCAGGGCAGCTGGTTGCCAGCTGAGCTCCTCCTCTTTCCTCCTCCACAGCTACAGCCCGCTGCTGGAGTCCCACTGATTGCCTCTGCCTCCACCCTGTCTCACTTCAGCAGGCAGTCTGCAAAGCAGATAGCAGCACTTGGACTCCAGCAGCAGGGAAGGAGAAGCAGCAGGCTGTAGAAGTGGAGGGAGGAGGAGCTCAGGCAGCAGCCAGCTGTTCTGCTACTTCTTCCCTCCCTGGGCTGCAGAGATATGGATAGTGTTTCCACTGAGGGTGCTGCTGCCTCCTCGCTACTGGGCATCTCTATCAGAGGCATCCCAAGAAATTAGAAGGGTGGGGGAGGACGAGGAGGAGGGTCACGGGAACCTTTCATTTCTGTGTTTAATGTGCCCCTCAACGTATTCAAATTTAAATTGCTGTGCACTCCTCTGTCTAGAATCCAGGCCATTTGAAGCATTGTCAGAATGACCACTGCACCACCGCTTCATCTACAGGGCCTGCAGCACTTCCTGAATGATAACTGTCTGAGTACTGTGGCAACAGGAATGACTTTTTATTACCATTACATGAAACCCTTGATTTACAGGTGTCACCTGAAACCCATTAACTACAATTATATTTTTAACATGGGCTATAATGTGTAATGCGAATTCTCAGTCAACCAGCGCTTGATCGAGCGAGGACCTGAATCCTCGCAACCCCTGATGACTTCAGTAGGACTTAAGGGTACTCAGCACCTCACAAGATTGGGCTCTTACATGGTGATCTTTAGAACAAAACCTCTTTGTTTTCTAGGGTAAGGCTAAGTTCCAAAATATGAGGAAGACTCTTGAAGAAGCCTTGTAATCAGCAACCTATGGAGGCTGTGGTCAGACTTCTCAGCCCCATTCCCAAGGTTTGTTTACACTTTCTTCTTCTAAAGTCTGGAAATGTGAGGGTGGTAGAGAGGGTTGCGCAAAAGGTTCCTATCAAAACCACCAAACCACCCATAATCAGGGCTTAGTCCTTTAAACATCAGCCCGGACCCAGGTCCACACACATTTGGTGGACATGGGTAGAGGCAGTAGCAATAATCATAGGCACTCCAGTTTATCTACCTATTTATCTAGGCTTCTCTACTCTGATCACTACCATGGTATCTGGGTACCA
Organism: Mesoclemmys tuberculata; assembly: GCA_007922155.1. Lineage (NCBI taxonomy): Eukaryota > Metazoa > Chordata > Testudines > Chelidae > Mesoclemmys > Mesoclemmys tuberculata. The sequence continues at coordinate 5,148,943 of ML675644.1, forward strand.
TCTCTTGACCTCCCTAGCACCATCCAACCAGAAACCTCTAGCTGCTCTCCCCCTCCCTCTCCTTCCCTGCCGCATGCTTACCTTTGTGAACCATAGTGGTGAGACGTTTGTCCCAATCCTGCTTCCTCCTGGGTCTTGGTGGCCCTCTTTCTGGTCTTGAAGGGATATCAGATGGCCTTTTCCACCACAGCAGACTATTCAGAGATCCTTGCTTCTCCCAATCCAAAGGAATTTTGAGGGGCAGTCAAGTGACACTGAATGGACGCAAACTGTAGAAGCTGGACCAACAGGGATAGATTTGGTGGCATCACCTGACAAATGGACCCTATAAATTCTAATTCCTAAAACGCATAACACCTTAACTCTGATATAGTGGTTACCTATATTTGTTGGATTAGGGCCCTCTAGCATTCCTGGTCTTTTTGCTCATGATTTTAGACATACTCTAGAGCAGCAGTTCTCAAACTTCATTGCACAGCGACCCCCTTCAGACAACAAAAATTACTACATGACCCCCAGGAAGGGGATGGGGGTGAAGCCAGAGTCTCGCCACCCCAGGTGGGGGAGGCCAAAGCTGAAATCTGAGGGCTTCAGCCCTGGACAGGGGTGGGGGAGACCTGAGACCTGCCACCCAGGGCTCAGAGCAGTGGAGCTCAGGCTTTGGGTTCAGCGCCCGGCCCCAGCAAGTCTAACGGCAGCCCTGGTGACCCCATTAAAGTGGGATCGCGACCCACTTTGGGGTCCCGACCCACAGGTTGAGAACCGCTGCTCTAGAGCAAATGACATTATGTATGCATAACTCTGGCTGCCTCAGTTTCCAATCTGCAAACAAGATTTATAACGTAAACATATCCCACCCCCCTCTACCCTCCAACAAGTAAAATCTTACCTTCATATGATACATATTTAGGGCCAAATCCTCCACTCCAATCTGTAAGCATGCAAGCCTGAAATGCAGTGGAAATACTACATCTCTGCTGCATGGAGAGGAGGAAAAATGAAGGCTCAAAGGAACAAACCCAAATTCCCTGTATGAGAAATTACACTATGACTCCATATAATATAGCCAACTGTGCCCACAGAGCCATTCCAGCCCACTACCAGAGGTTGGGGCCAAGAATTCTGATCCTCAGTCCTGTATGCATTTCCTTGTATTCCCTGCCAATTTATTCAGGTTTTGCATGCTGAAGATTTGACTCAGAATGGCCCATGATGATTAATTGAAAAATATCAAAAATAATATATTGTAAGCTAATAGTAAACGTTTAGTAAAGCAAGCATGCAAGGACCCATAGCAATGCTTGTTTCCTGGTCCATGTGAGAAATCAGCCCAAATATTGATCTTAACCCTATGAATTAAGCCATAGGTGCCAGTGCATAATATCATCTTGGTGATTTAACACAGGTCTTATGTGTCCCCTCTTCATCCTGAATTATATGATCACCCTAGCTCATGAAAAGAAATGGTGTTACTTCCTGGTTTGGTTTGGTTTGTAAGCTGCGTCTTACCTTGCAACCTGCTTCTGCACTTGTTACTCAGGCAAAACTCCTGTTGATTCCAGTGGGAAAGAATTTTGCCTGAGTAAAACTGCAAGATTAGGATCTTAAGCTCCAGTCTTGTAATATTACCCATACAAAGCCCCACTGATTTCTATGAGTTTCACACAGACACAAGCATCCTCCTCCTGCAGAACCATTTGCAGAGCCATGGCTAGCATTTGTCTCAGAGACTTCTGTGCACATCTTTTATGGCTGTACTCTTTTTCTGGTACTACATCTTGCTTTAGTGTACAAATAATTTCCCAGTAAAAGCCTTTCATTTTTTTAATTTCTCAGTGTCCTTGGACTCCTGGAAGGAGAATGTTCTTCTTGGTTGGATCTAGTTACATATTAGGCAACCATTGGAGAATTCTGTGATTTTATTTTCCACACTCTGCAGCTGTTAAAACTTCTGGAAGAACTGGAAATGTTCCTTACATGAAAACTTGTGCATCAGGTGGTTTTATTATTACATTTGTTTTCATTATATAGATATAAATTATTGCTATTCAATTGCTATTGACATTATTTTTGGTTACTATGGGTCATATACTAGCACCTTGTCTCTCACCGAGTAGCACCACATTCTACAAGTTCTATCATTTGTTTCAATGGCACGACTCATAGAGTAAATATGGCACTGATGGACAAGCCTCTAAGTATGAGAAATGAATTTGCTAATGAACAACATGCAGAGGTTTGGACTTGGAATCAGGGAGAGGAAAGAGATGGTGGCAGTGGGGTGCTTAAACCAACATTTTCCAAATTTTAAAATAGGTTCAGGTTATATGGCCAAATCCTCAATGGATATAAGTCAATGTAGCTCCAGTAAAGTCAACAGCACTTCACTAGTCAATAGCACTACACTGATTGACAGCGGTTATAGATTTGGGCCACAGATTTTTACTTTATCCTTCCTTCCTTTTTTTTTGTTTGTTTTATTCTTACTCCGTATTATGGACTACATTAAAGGGGAGCTGCAAAGGAAAAAATTAGATTTGTTTCCTGTCCTTTTCCCTTTTCCCCTCCCTGCTTTTTAATTTTGGTTCTTTATGATATATATATAAAGAAAAATGGAGGTTCTTAGGAGGAAGAGGGAGGATTCAAACAAGAATCTTTTACTGGTTGCTGTTTGTTTGGTTTTTTGCTTAAAGACTTCTGGAATGACTCAGAAATGTATAATGGGAGCTTCCTTGGTGGAAGGGTGTTGAACAAAAGGAATGTTTTCCCTAAGTGTTTTAGTTAAATAAGTATTAACAACAGCCAACAAAAACAATCAGCCTAAAAATGTTTTTCCCTTGGTGCTTGTGAATCTTACCAGTTCTCCACGGAGTCATCAGGGTAGGCAGGATATCAGTTTTTAACAGGAAACTAAGCAGACAAAAATTATGAAAAGAAGAAAACCTTTTCAGCTTTCTTCATCACTATAAAGAAGCCCAAAAAAGGGCAAAAAATCCAATTTCTTTCCCCTTTGCAGATTATCTATAATGATCTGATAGCTGCTGAGTTGTGGTGGTGGTGATGAGGTGGGTGTGGCATCTGAGTGGAAGTAACTGGAACATTATGCCTATGTAAGGCTAATGCAGGCAGGAGCACAAGAGAAAGCATGTCTAGAAATGTCACTCATTACACCTCTGAAAATGGTGGAACGTGTTCTCAGTCCAGCAGCAGTCTCAAGGCAGCGGCTGGTGTTTATGGGTGAGGGCCATGTTTCTTATCCCACTTGGCTGCACCCTCAGTGAATGTTTTTAATATGCCAAAAATGAAAGATTGAACCCTGTGAGTACTGTGTATAAATGATGCTTTGAATCAGGAAGCTGTATTAAGGCTCCTAAATCAGTGCCTTGGGAAACAGCAACTTTTTAAAAGGGAAAATAATGGTAAAGCGAAGAGCACAATGAGGGAAAGCAGAAAAGATTTGTATTCTCTCTTCTCACATTAACCTTTCCACATACACTAATGGATGTAGAGATTTCTATTTTTAGTTTGGTGGGACATATACACTGTGTACCCTTAGGAGATGGCACATGGCTCAGCCTGCCAATCAACGTAGCTTTTGACAGTCTGTGTCCCCAGCCAGACCCTAATGATGTTTAGGCACTAATGAGTGACAATCACACAGGGACAGGTATTCAGAAAAGAAAGTATGCAACTACACAAGCACATTAGTTTGCATTTAACGCTGCTTACATACACACGTGATTACTTAGAAGTTAAACATTCAGCAGGTTATTTTTACAAGCATTTTTAGGTATGCAGATTCATGCATTTGTCTGAAAATGGAGCCCAAACAATAAGATGTCATATTTATATAATATTGTTAGGCATGTTCATTCTATGCATTTGATTCATTGCTGTTAGCGTTCTAGGCTAATATACATGGGCCTAATCTATCAGTCTTACTCAGGTGAAATGCCCATTGATGTCAAGGGGAGTTTCGCCAGAGTAAGAACTCAGATACTGCTAGTGCATATTCTCCAGCATAAATTTCCCATTCAGCTCTGCACATGGAGGCCTTTTGACCTCTGACCTGATGATCAGCAAGATATTGCCCAATCTGATAAAATGCCAGTTAGAGCAGTCTTGAAAAATTTCACATGCCCTGGCCAGTAATTTTCTATTTTGGGTGGGAGGGACAAGCAAATAGGTTATGGTCATTGTCATGGTCATTGTCAGCAGCTTGGTTTTATACAAGGGTTGCCAATTTCTAACCACAGTTTTGCCACGTGATTTGGGTGTACAAAAAATGTTCTTTCACTATTGATGCCCATGTAAGATTTGATTTCAAAATTTTTGTATGCTGGTAGCTCAGATGTCTATGTCACATTTGGCCATAACCAAATTGACTGCACTTTTGCATACAGGCAAAGAAGGAATACAAGTGAAAATCTTGAAGACTCTTCAGGATGTGACGCCCAATGATGAGCAGTAACTACTGCAGCAACGCTTCAGCCAGTATGAGTGTCAATGAAGTGTCTGCCTTCCCACTGACTTTAGAGCAAAAAACTGGCTTTGCCTTTGTAGGGATTCTGTGTGTTTTCTTGGGACTACTTATTATTAGATGCTTCAGAATCTTACTGGACCCCTATAGTAGCATGCCTTCTTCCACCTGGGAAGATGAAGTTGAGGGACTTGATAAAGGAACATTTGAATATGCTCTTGCATGAAAACTCAAAAGAGTATTCTGCCTTACTTTTGATGTTGATTTCATTTTGAAAACCTAATACTGATACATTTGTAATATATACCTATGTTTTGAAGATATGATGGTGGCATCCATTTTGTTAAATAAATATTTGTTGCAGACTCATAAAAGCATTTCATGCTGGTTTTATTTTGGGAATTTGCCTTTTGTGGAGTTGTGGGTAAGAAATAGCTAATGTCAATTAGCAATTAGCAGGAAATAGTTTAGTGAGATGACTCCCTAAAAATTCAGTGAGGAGGAGTAGCAGAGAAATCTCTTGAGACTCAGATCTGTCACCTGCCTCTTCATAGGTGGTATTCATGCAGCAACATCACATCAGTGGCAAAGAGGGAGGGTGAAAGATAGGTGAGAAACATTTTTGGATGGTAAATATAATAGTAACTCCCGCCGCACCCAATACCATTTCTTGACACACAGAAACTGTCCTTGGAGAGCTCATATGCAAATATTGAACCAGCCTAATGTACTTGACCAGCTTAGCTTGAAAGATTATACTGCACAAGAGGATCACAGCAAAAGGGGAGATGCCTGTAGGTACTTGTGTCTGTGTGTGGAAACTCTTGTTTTCGGTCACTAAGAGAACAGAAAAAACAACATCAAAGCTAATGGTTATTATAGTCACTAATGAAAGTCCTGCCCTCAAACACCTGCAAGTGCTATCGCATTGGCTAAATCCATGTGAGAATCGCATGGTGCTGTTACAATATCTAGAAACAGTCTTTTCGGAACAATGTGTAGGGCTGTTTCTTGGTCCCAGTCTGAGAAAACTGTTCATACTTGCCAAAACAAAACTTCCCTTCTCCTGTGCTAACCAAATTGTTAGATGGCCAAACAAGAGTTATTCATAGGGAGGGAAAATGTCATTAAAGATGTTTTGGATGTAGTACATAAGATATATGATGCATTCAGCATTGCAAGACACATGCCCAGCTCAAAAATCCATCCAGAGCCTCCCCATGCAGTCCACCTATGTTTCTCATACAGCTGAAAATCGGTTAGTGGCTTAGCATCAGAAAGCAAACTCATTCTGAGCTTGATAAAAAGAGATGCACAGATATTGGGAGGGGAAGAGAAAAAGCAAATATTGGTTAAGAACCCAATCCTCCAGTCTAGTAGAATTGTGATCAGAGCAGGACCTAACAGGGTGTACAGTTGTCTTTGGCCTGCCTTTGTGCTCCCCTAGGCTCCTGGAGACGGATTCAGCTCCTGGCAGAGGCTAGAAAAGCCTTTGCTGCTCTACCTTTGGTTAGATGGTAACAGGCTCCAATGGCCGTACCTCCAGCTGGGGATTGCCAGAGTATAGAGGCACCCTGCATGTCCCTCTATGCCACTGGATCAAAAGAGGACAGAACACAGACCTGGTTATGCCAGCTGTGCACCATCCAGCTGCGCCCCCCCTCCCCATGTTAGAAAAACACCAATAGGCAGGACACGGCAGCTTTTCAGGGTGATGCAAAGGGGCCGATCAGGGGCCAAGACCTGCTTCTACCATGGGATTGGATTTGAATTGTCACTCTGAGGAAATCTGTGATGGAGGGTCCTAGTAAGACAGAAGAGATAACAGATGATTTAGCTGAGGATAGCCCTGCTTTGGGCAGGGAGTTGGACTAGATGACCTCCTGAGGTCCCTTCCAACTCTAATATTCTATGATTCTATGAGATAAAAACCAGAGACTGAGTAGTAATATCAAGGTCAGCTCTTAGCACAAATAGCTGCTTAGTGAGAGTGACAGTACTTGACAGTACTTCAGTTCCACTTTTGAGAAACTTGGAATTCAAATTTTGTTTGGTCAGTGTCACTCTCACTAAACAGCTTCGTGCGCTAAGAGATGCAGAGACAAGAAGATGACTTGTAGTGTGTGTTTGTTTTGTATTAATTCAACAAAATCCATAATGTGCCATATCTGCTAGAAAAGTGGAAGTCAAAAGAACTTGGCTAAGTAAAATGGCATTCACAGTGGAAGACACTGGATCATATGGGAAAAGCCATGATCATTATGCCTGAGGCTAATAGCAAGAAAGAGAACAAGACCGGCCAGTGGCAGGACTGACATTTCTTGGTCTCCTCCATCCAAAGTATTCAATGTAAAAAGCTGTGGCATGGAACATGTAACCTTTAAGTGGCTTGAGTTCCAGTGTGAGACACCTTTGAGGCCACAAAGTTCCAATATACTCTATTTTTGTTTTAATTCCAACATAGATCAACTACATGCCATGCAAAATTATCCAGTGCAGAGCCTTAGCACATATTCATCATGATCCTTTTCATCCTAGTAACAAGAAATATGGCACTATTTCATTTTTGCTCTTGTCCATGAACTCTACTTAGATTCTTTCATTTGACAATATTTTGGTACAGCCAGACACCAAATTCCACTTTGGTAACAGAGAAACATTAATTGTATCTCCCTTAAAAAGAAAGACTGAAGCCATGAAGAAGAAGTGAACAAGGCTGGAACTTTTCTAAAGGCTTTCCTCGAAAAACACAGGACAAACTTTTCAACAGATAGATTAAAAAGAGTTCTCACACAGCCTGATTCTGGTCTCATGAATTCTTATCACCTATTTACGGAGGGGGAAACTGAGACAGGAAGGCTAAATGACCTGGTCAAGGTAACAAGGGGAGTCAATGATCTCATCCATGCTGGGGATCTAAATGAATTCAAGATTATGCATAAACACAGTTCCAGCTAAACCAGTTTCTAACATAGTTTTGCTAGGGGATATTGATGGGGCCAATCTGTGTTTTAAAATGTGTTACAGCCTAATCAAGGAGCTGAGCAAGGCCATGATTTTAAACGTAGTGCTAGCAAAGTGTGAACCTATCAACCTGTGTTTTTTAAACACAATTCCCAAACTCTTTTTAAAGGCCTGTCCAAAGCGAGGCTTAGAGTGCAGGTGTACCCGGCTCCCAGACCTATATTCAGACTGCTAGGCTATTCTTTCTTCAGCATGAAGCTTTATATTAACTCCCTTGATAGTTCCACTGGCCAAGTTTCAGATGCAGAGATATACACATCTCTGACACAGGATGAAGGTCACCCTTTTCAGAGGCTCCAAACACAAGGTCTATGCCCCATAGGTATGAGTTGCAGTCCCAAAATGGGAGTTTACTGATAATTACATGGCTAGCAGATCCAACAAACACACCATTGCAAAGTCAGAATTGTCTGTGAACAAATAAACACACTCATTTAAAATATTATAACTGCGTGGCCCAATTCTGCCACGTGCACTGTTGAGATGGATGGTCTTGTGGTTAAGGCACTGGATGGGAATTCAGGAGAGCCGGATTCAATTCCCAGCTGTGCCACATTCCCAGTGAGATCCTGGTCAAGTCACTTTTTCTCTTTGTGCTTCTGTTCCTTATCTTTCAAAGAGAGATCAGAGTGCTTCCTTCCTCCCACTCTATGTCTGTATAGACCCCAGTCCTGCAAAGGCGTCACAGATATTTAACTTTATGCACATGCGTAGTCCCAGTCAAGCCGGCAGTGACACATGTGCTTAAAGCTAAACACATGTGTAACTACCTAGAAACTACTACAATACAAAAAATAAATAATTGTAATAATACTAATGAGTAGTAATTTATCCGAGGGTCTTTTCCATTGACTTTAGTGGGACTGTTTGCTGGACTCACTGTTCAAATTCCAAATACAAGCTGCTAAAAGCCGATTTCTAGTGGTGGGGTTTTAGAAATTTCTATTCATGTCAATGTAAATTCAGCCACCTCTTGTTGTACATCCTTCCCCAACCCCTGAGGCATTTTGGTGTCACAGCTTTCTCTACAAAAAAAAATTATATTAAAAAAACAAATCTAAAATGAAATGATCCTTGATCTTAAAGGAAATAAACAAGGAGGACATACTGACATACCAATATGCAGATTCATAATTGTGGGACAGCAGCTGATACAGCAGCCTAGATGCCTGTAGCTATATTTTATAAATTCCAAGAAAAAACAAACCAACCTATTTTTCTCCTATGACATGCAGGAATAGTTTTATTCCTTACTTCCAAGAATTAATAGGTTCATTTAGTAGCTGATATTTAACAAGCTAGAATGTCCTTCTAAGCCAGTGATTTAGGAGTGTTTTAGAGCATGTGTCAAAGACAGGGATTGGGTGAGTCACTTGATATTTTGCACAGAAGAAAGAATTAGCCAATGAGGTAAAATCCATGATGCATGAGTGAGAAGGACAGTCTATATACAGATATAAATAAGAGGCAGATTGCCCTTCACTACAGCAGGAAACCAAGAGGTAAGTTAAACTATCCTGAACAGTGTAAGCGTGTTAACTTATGCATAATGAAATAATACTAAATTGAATGGCAAATAACAGCATCCAACAGACCCCTGGAAATCTATTGCAAAAACAAATTATTATTTGTAAAGGCAGCAGAAAGGTAAGAGACTTTTATTTTCTTGAGGGGGCAAAAACAAAACAATAACACTTATTGCAGAAGTAAACTTGGAAGGTGAAATTATGGCTCCATTGAAGACAATGGCAAAATTCTCATTGACTTCAAAGGGCCAGAATTTCACCCAGCGTCTCCAAATACAGAATTAGAAGCAAATTTGGTTTTACCAAAGTCAATGGCAACACTGTTATTGATTTTAGTAGGATCAGGATCTGGCCCTTATTCAAGGAAATATTTCATTTATTTTTTTATTAAAGATTTTTACGCTAAGGGAAAAAGCATACAGCATGTGGTCAGAGATTACCAGTAACATAATAAATGTAACATGGATCAGAGGTGACCAAGAAAAAAACAAAGAAGCTGAAAAAAGAAACAACTTGTTTCTGGTGGAGTTCACAAAACATTAAGCAGGAAAGAACAGCTTTCTTTGAAAAACTAATATCTAGAGGATTATAAAGAAGTATAAAGTTTATTGTGAAGACAACACACACACGGCATCTGGATGTTATTTGCATTCAAGTGCTATAGCCAAGTCTCATAATGAGAATGGAGTGTATTTGATTAAGGGGCTCGTCAAGTTATAATTCCCCTGTGTGATTATTAGACATTTTATATAGGTAGACATACGTAGATTTGTCAATAGATACGGCAATTTATCTTTCAATTCCAAGTGCATCCTTCTAATGGGCTTATTTATTTAGCTGATGTTCAGCTGGTATCCTTTTATAATATTGCATGTTTTGTCTCCAAAATTCCCTACTATCAGATACACTTTCAAAAGGGTTCAAAGCCCAGCATGAGCTCAGTAAGAACCAGACTGAACTTTTACTAAATTGTTCTACACATGGCTGTTAAATCACATTTCTTTACTTACTAAAAGTAAGTATCAATATATGCATTTTTTCAACCCTCATATTGGTCTGGCACAGGATTTAATAGATCACAAATAATTAGTAATACATACCATTTCAGAATCATTGAACTTGACGGCTTGTCCTCCTTGGACCCACTTCTGCAAGCTTAACCATTTGCAGGACTGGGCCTTATATATATTCTTTTTTTCCTTTGCGGGGCCCAGTTCTGCATCTCTCACATATTTAACTCTGACCATCTGTCACTACTTATTTTAAATGGTCTTAAGTGGGTATTTGGGGGCACAAGGAATGCAAGATCTGGTCTGTAAAATTATTCTTTGAATCTTGCATTGACTAAAACTATTGTTAATATATATTTCAATAATAAATAATTCTCACTTTGCTTTAGTTATTTGGACATATTCATTCATTGTATTCATTGCAATTTAGTAAAAAGTTTTTAATATGTTTTAGTTTTCTCACTTTTATTCCTTTTTCTGACAAAACTTCTAGATACATCTAAAATGAATACTTTCCAGTGTTTCAGTCACCTACTCATAAATTATCTTGCATTCTGGAACTACTGAAAATTAAAAACACTTATTTGTTTTACTTTTAATAGTCTAATATAACACAATTATCTTTAAAAAAATTGGATTTTGAATAGCCATGCCAATTTACTTCTGGACTAGGGGTGAAATCAACCCATGTGCAGTGGTAAATAGACCATGTGCAGGCTTTCTGGTGAATCTTGTTGGCTAGATTTCCTTTCCTTTCATCTCCAATGAACCATTGGGCTGTACATTATTCAGAGAAGTCCTAAATTTACTCCTTGCAAAGATAATGTACAGAGAAAAGTTACTTTTAAGTATAGTTTTAGCCTATTTAGGACCTGATCCAAAGCCCATGAAGATAAATGGCAAGACTCCCATTGATATCAGCTTGACTCAGACTTTGGATCAGGCCCTGTTTGTAAAAAGTTACAAGGTTGCGGTTTCATTAGGTTTTTAATAAAACATGGAAGACTTACCTTACTGTGTAAGTTAATTAAATATAGAAAAGTTTTACTTATGGTTTTGATGACAGAGTCGTGCAGGACAACCTTAAGAAGAACACTTAGGAGTGAATGCTTCAAGAAAGTCTGTTTTGAACTTTGTTAGATTAAGAACCAAGCTGTTTCAAATACAACAGCATTACTGTCTTATTGCAGATAAAGCAACATTACCTCCGACTACAGAAGAGTAGAAAGATTGGTGACCTCAGTGCATAACATCCCTGAAGATGTCAATGAATAATTCTCCAAATATATTCTTGGATCCATGTACAAACAGGTTTCAGGTTAATGTGATTAATGAAAGCCATGACAATAATACAACACCCAAAGAGGACATCGATCCTCCACATTATGAGGAAACATCTTTTACTGAAGAAGCACATGGCAGACTCAGGATCAGTCACAGGCCTGGAAACAGAGCATTATATGAAAATTTTCTTCAAAATGGGGATACCATTAAATCAGATGGAAATTTACATCCCTATGATACTCATAGTAATACATATTATCTAAAAACTTTTGGCCATAACACAGTGGATGCAGTTCCTAACATTGATTATTATCGAAACACTGGCAGCATCACTGGGGCCAAAATGAACAGACCAAGCTTGTTAGAAATCCATGAACAACTGGCAAAGGTAAGTTGCAAGGAATGATACAAACATTTGCCATTACATTTCCAGGCTATTAATTCTATTTATTGATATGTCCAGCCCTTTATTTTGTGAACCCTGTGCAAAAACAAAAGTATACTTTTCTTATTTAGACTTATACCTGCAGAATGTTCTCTGTCCTATATACTGCTAGGAGCAAAGATCTTTCTTAAGTAGGTCTATAGCTGGTTGAAAATAATGAATCTACTCAATCAATAGGAAATATTCCTACTTCCTGTCTACAGCTATAAAGCCACAGGATTTATTTTATGTTTGACTTAAAGTTAAATGGGTAGAAATAGCAAGCTAAACCATAATTTAACTTAAATCAGATATGGAAGTGTCTATTCTAACTTTTAATCTAACACTCAATCATAACTAGAGTTCTATTGATTAGTTTGTTGTGTTCATTCGATAATCTGTATTGTAACTTGTATTAATGTTTATAATGCGTAAGACATGCCAGTATCAGCTAGGCAGAAATACAAAGCTTTATCCATTTATGCTATGAACAAAAGCCAACAAATTGTAAGAAGAGTGACAAGGTGCAAATGATGAGCATCAAACACATGAAAGAACGTGTGTTGGTTTTGAAAGTATTTGCTTGAAAGAGGAATATGTTAACACATAATTCCCAGGGACAGAGTCATCCTTCGGGCACTGGTTACCCCACTGACATCAATGGATTCACATTGGGGATGAATTTGGCCCTCATTTTTTTATTGTCACAATGATTTTTGGGAGGGTCTGAGAGGTACCACTTGACTAGTACTCTATCAATCATTTATGCAGAAGTCATTTGGCTAAATCCTTTTTGTACTGTGCAGATGAGTTACAAATGGTGATGGGACCATGGAAGTATAGAGGCAAGTCAGAATTACAGAAAACTACTAAGAATCACAGGATAGGCTGCTCTTGACAAATGAGATACCTAAACTGCTTTTAATGATTTTCTAGCATTGGGGTTATTTTCCTCCCTCCTTTCTAGGGGGATTATGGCTCTAGTTTTGATTAACAGAATGAACGGGTGAGTTTACCACTGATCCATAAGATTGATAGGTCTAATGAATAGAACTTCCCCTCCAGCAGTCACTTGATGCATGCTCCATTTTTCCTGCACAGCCACTTCAGGTAAGTTGATCATTAATTTACAAGAAATAGACCCTTTCTCATCATAATCCTCGTGTCTGTGGCCCTCCACACCTTTTCCCAAAGTGATTCACCTTTGAAATGCATTGTCTAGGTCTGATCCTTCAGTCCTCGCACATTCAAAACTTCCCTGAAATGTATTTGAAAAGTTTAAAACAGCAAGTCTCAGATGGAATCATGTTGTAATGGTCAAGACCAACCCTCTGAATAGCAGGGTTTCACTAACCTTCATGCTACTTCAGGTGCACCAGCGTAATTCATTTCTATAAAAAAATTTCTGAATGGAACACAGCGTCTGACCTGCACTGTCTTGCCCAGTAGTCACACGTATAAAGTGAGCAAAAAGTAGGTGTAGAACACAACTTCACTGAGAGTTTAGGGTGGACAAAGGCCACTAGGATCAACCCCTCTATGTAGTTCTTCGTTGCAACAGTTAAACAAAGTAATTGAAAACCTACTGGAAGAAATTATTTGGGATGGTTCAACTGATCTGGGTAAAATTAGAATCCCTCTCACCCCCCAGACCATGATGACAAGTTCTCTATAAAAAGCATTACTGATATATAAAGATTCTAAACTGTTCAGATGTTTCTTAGGGATGAGGCAGGAGGACGAGGGGTTCACATCTATTTTCCTGCTGGGACTAGAAGTGCCAAAATGCACTGAGAAAAAAAGCTGTCCTTTTCCTATTTCTGGCCAAAAGTGGAAGCAGAAGTCTCCAGAGAAAGCCTGGTCTCATTACATTTCCAACTCAGTTTTGCATATTTGTGAGGTCTGAATAATTTGGATAAACAGTATACTTTTGGATGTTGATTTAAATGCAGTTCAAACGCCAAACCTCTTGAGATTCACCCATCCTAGAAAGGATCAATTGAAAGTACAGAAATCAAGCATAAAGTTAACCATTTGGAAAATCAGGGCCTGATTCAGCCCCATCTCCCACATTGGGACTCCCATTTACAATAAGGCCCCTGCCTGAGCTGTGTAAAGTGACCTTAATGTAAATGAGAATTAGATCCCATGTGTGGTCACTTCCAGCTCTGCAATATGAATGCAAAGTGGGCATAAAACACTATCACAGATGTAAATGAGTGGAGAATTCCAATTTGGTATCTCCACTCCCTTTGCAGATGTACAAGTGAATATTCAAGGGGCAAGGTAGTGGGGAATCTGGCCTTCCACGTTCAGATAAGCTTCTTGTATTATATAACTGTTGACATTTGTGCATGTGAAGTAGCACAACTAAACCCTGGTGTTCAGGGGTTTAAGTCTTGTCCATTATTAACTTAATTCAGTCTGAGATTTAGTGTGGGACAGCTTTTCAGTTTGGGTACCTGTTTTTGTTTACAGAATGTAACTGAACTTTAGCTGTTTAGTTTTTTGTTCTTTGAGGGTTTTTTTAGTGAGTGAAGGTCAAAGCAAGAACAGGCTGGCTCATTCTGGAAGCTTCATAATATTACCTGAATTGAAAAACACTTCCTTTTTTTAACAAAAGGTTTTGCAGGCCATGACTACTAGGTGGAAAAGGAGGCATATTCTAGCTGTTGGCACACAGCACCGGCAATCAGAATTTCTGGGCTCTAATTCTGGTTCTCCCACTGATTCACTGTATGACATGGCCAAGTGACAAATTCCACGGATCTTAATTACCCCATCTATAAAATGGGAACATTAATATTTAACTGGATCTGAGGCAAGTGCTGTGAGGCCTAAGTTACCAATATTTGTAAAGTGTTTGGAGATCCTAACCTGAAACACTGAAGAACACAGGATTATAACGTAAGAGAAGGCAATTTTGGCATTTAGAAGAATAAATAAATTAGAAGTAAGTGCACTAGAGATTAGGATAACAAGTACTATGCAAGTGCAGTAATTAATTGTCATAGTATTTTAGTGCACATGGGATATTATGGAATTTTTATAATAATTGATTATTAGTGAAATAATCACATTTCATTTCCTTTATGTGGAAAATTCCAATGCAAGCTCTAGACTACAGTTTGCACAAGCAGAAGGGTTATGAAAAGTAGTTCCTGTGCATTGGAATTTAGGCCAAGAATTGCAAAAATTACTAGTGATTGGGGTTGAGGGTCTCAGTTTTGAGGTGTGTATCTTGAGAGCTCTTAAAGGTGTGTGTTTTTCAGAGGGTGTGATTTTCAGAGCACTTT
This sequence comes from Mesoclemmys tuberculata, assembly GCA_007922155.1. Classification (NCBI taxonomy): domain Eukaryota; kingdom Metazoa; phylum Chordata; order Testudines; family Chelidae; genus Mesoclemmys; species Mesoclemmys tuberculata. The sequence continues at coordinate 5,163,987 of ML675644.1, forward strand.
CTGAATAGCAGCCTACTTCACAGAGTTTCAGTTTGGGCCCCCAACCCAGGAGCAATCCAAAAATCATCAACACTGTTGAACATTAGAAATTAGTGATGGAGAAGACCCGATCAAGGTATCAAGTTTCTCCCTTTGCCAGGGCAAGGTTGTTCCCTGGAGTACATTTGTTAGTGCTTTGTGTTAGCGTATGTACCAACTGTTTCTGTAGTATAAATAACTCAGCCATTCTCCTTTAGTTTTTGAAAACGAACACGGACTTGATTTCAATGAGACTTTTTCAGGTACCATCATAATGACTGTAGACTACACAGTGGGCCCGCTCTAGCTCCCAGTTAAATCAATGGGAGATTTTGTTATTGACTTCAGTTCTCCCCTTCTTCACCCTTCCCTCCCACCCAAAACACATGTTGCTGTTACACTGTGCAAGAGGGAGGTGGGACTTAGAGAGCTCGCAGGAGGTATGCCCACCCTTGCACGCACTGGAGCCCAGCCTTGTGGTAGCTCCCTGCAAACCACAGTGTAGCAGGAACTTATTGCGTGAATCAACCTGCTGATTAAAAACATCTAACGGGGGGTTTGAAGGATGGAGCAGCGACCATCGCAAACTTGCTTCCATGGCTGGTTATCCACTGGTGGAAGGAAGAATTCTGCAGCATGCACAGCCTAGTGTTACTCCTATCTGCTAGCTATGGCTGTAACAGGCTCATCAACTTCTATATGTTGCCCAGCCTCCACTAGAGGGGGACAGAGCGTGAATGGTGTGGGTTACATTAGCAGCCCTAGCTGTGTCTGAGGAAGGATGTTGGCCTTACTAAATACATTAAGCCTGTGCTTGTGACTCGTAAGACCACTATGCAAACCCCACGTAATGTACCATATAAAGCCCCGTAACCCTGCACCATTGCTATTGTTTGATGCCGTCTATGCCGTACCTAGCTGGTGCATTAAATACTATCACCCATTTTTCTTAGTGCAGTTCACATGGAGGCAAGCACAGCTCACTAGGAGAAAATCAGATCTGAACAACAAAACAAAGATGTCAAATATACCTGGCCTGTCTGAGCCCTTTGTTGGTGGCAAGTGACAATATGTGACTCCATCTGTCTGAGTCCCACATAAGCCTTCCCATTGTTCTTTGATGCTGGTTTAACAGCAGAAGATAAAACATTCACTTTTTATACATTTTTAAAATGTATAAGTTTTCTGATGTCAGAATGGAAAGCAGGCTGAAAGGAACCTCTGAGATCCAACTCCTTTGCTACTGGAGTCAAACATGTGTCATCTTTAGCTTGTAATAAGCTCCAAAATGCCAATTATAGTTAAAGAAATATTTTGTAAGAACTATTTCACAGCTGGCGGTAGGAGAGAATTGCTAGGGTCTAACAGTTACCCCACCACAAGAAATAATTTAACCTTCCTTCATCTCCTTGGCAGGTCTCCACACTTATTATGTAGATTGGATGAGCTCATCATTACTAGTCACACAAGATACTAAAGCTGAAATGTTCAGAAATGGGGAAGGGAAAATGTTAAAAACAGCAATAACTTTTGATTTTGGTGGCTTCTGGAAACGTTCTGTCACCTTTACTCCATACCCTTAATGCATGAATTACCCAGGTAAAGCCATTTGGTAAATAAATAATCATTCCCTAAAGCACTGCAATTTAAAATGCATTATAGAAGGTTGAGGACCATAATTTAGGCTAATGGAATGTGAAAGCACAAATTAATTCAAAGTATGTAAGAAACAACTAGTTTCAAGTGGTTATAACTGAACCTTTTTCCTTTTTTTTTGGCCTTTGAGGACTTGATCCCATGAATGTGCAATAAACAAAAATAGGCTAATGCATGTGACAGTATTACGGCAGCAAATCCTTCTTGCTTCTCTTTAATAACTGATTGTATTTTGAGTGACATAGCTGCTATCAACTTAGGTGGAATTGTCAAAAGCACCTAAGTGATTTAGGAGCACAAGTCTCAGATTTTTAATGGAATTTGTGCTCCTAAATCCTACAATAATTTTGAAAATCCCACCCATACATACTCTTAAGCAGATAAATTCTCTCCAAAGAAGTTCAGCATGGTTCTTCGTCATCAGATAAGATGGTAGATAGAATAGGTAGGTGATATAGAACAGAGTCTAGTCTGATAGGCAGGCAGGTATATAGCAAAGCTCTCTATTGTCTGTGTATCTGAGGTCAAAACTAAGCCCATATTTTCCACACAAGTATACTTAACTCCCATTGACTGGGCTTTATAGGTGCTCAGCACCTTAGAAAATAAGGCCCCATATATCTCAAGTTGAACTCTTGGACCTGGTCTACAATACAAAGATAAGTTGACCTAGGTTAGGTTGCCCATCCGAACCGGGCAGCCTTATCAATTTCAGCTCAGCCTGCTGGAGAAGCCACCTGGGCTTTTCGGCCCATTCCCAAGCTGGAGCGGGGTCTAGCCACTATATCTCCTGGGGAGCGAGAGCAGCTGAGTTCTAGCTGCCTGGCTTTCTTGTCAATTTCACAGCTATTGACAAGAATGACAGCCAACAGCTGATGTAAGGAATACAGTGTCTACGCTGACACTGCGTCACCCTAACTATACCCACATAAGCCCAACACCTCTCGCTGAGGTGGTTTTATTATGTCAGCATAGCAGGGGAGGTACATCGCTGGAAGGAGCATTCCAGTGTGTACCTCCACTGTTTTGTCGACAAAAGTAGGTTTTTGTCAACAAAACTCTGTAGTGTAGACCAGCCCTTAACAACTGAGGTGGCCAAAATTAGAGGACACTTTTAGAAACTTAGGGTTTGCTCAATACCAAACACTGAATTAATGGCAGATCCAGAAACAGAATTAATTTCTCGTGACTCCCAGTCAGGTAGCCTATCCCCTGGACTACATTGCCTTCCATAAGAAGAGATGCTTCTGCTTTATGGTACACTTAATGTTGTATGAGGTTCATTGTAAGTAGCTTTTGTAAGACGTGTGATAATGATAATGAATTTATGTATGTTTCTGTGGTGTTTTTCACAGTTTTAATTACACATACAATAAAATATTACATATTATATATTTCTACATTAATATAACGTGTGCATAAACTACAGGTCAAGTTCTGGTTGGGCATGCACATGCCAGCTGACACTAAGCAACATACCTAGGCGGGTGTTGCACTGTATGGCTGGAATCTACCTTAGACATCTGCCAATAGAGCGGCAGCACAAAGTCCCACTCTCTGATCCCCCTGCTTCTCCCCTTCCTAGCAAGGAACCATGATTTCGCTAACCCAATGGTCTTCTTCTACCTCCTTCTCTCTCTTACACAGACACACAGCTTGCCACATTCATTAATTGGGTGTCCAGCTATGTCTATGCCCTAGTATGTCACCCTCTCCCTCCCCCCTTTGTATAGTTACCTTCTCTGGAAAGGTTCTCACACCCCACCAAGTCCTGAAAAGTACCGAGTTCCCTGAACTACCAGCTTCCTCTCTCTCACTCACCACAATGGGCTATGTAAACTCACAAAAGCCTGCATGAAGGGCCATGTATCTTATTTCACACAGGGCCCACCTTGCAGCTGGGTGTCTGCCCTTTGATTCTCCCAGAAACTTGTAGGCTCTTCATATGATGAAACCCAGAAGGGAGCAATGAAGCATAATTTAGAGGTCAGGGACAAGGTCTCTATGTTAGTCCACAGATATTACCTGACCCACGAATGGCTGCAAGGCATAATCCTGTAATACAATTTATTCCTATCCAAGATGCAAGGTGCAGACCTACCGCTGAACTTTCTCAAAAGCTCAGGGGAGTGGCACTGGGGGTTTTGGTTGTCCCATTAGCGAGACAGGAATAGATCCAAATCTGCATCCAAATCTGAACTTTCCCAAAACTCTGGGATGTTGGTTCAGGTCTTCCTCTGTGTGTAGGGAGGAGGCTCTTCAAAGCCAGGATGTAGGCACACATCAACTCTGCATTTGGCATGTGGTATGGCACCAGTATGCCAGTACTTGACCCCGTATGCTTATGCTTCTATTACAACTAGTTAAACAGTAGAAGAACTTATTCATTTAAATTTATTATTTGATGCATTTCGCTGGTATTCATCAAATAACATTCTCACTGAAGAGTACTTAACCAGCTACAACGTTGGTCAAATTCTGCAAAGTTATATTTGGTGAATGTATTACCTGATGAAAAATGGTGGAATTCATCAAATAATTTATTTGCCAAGTAGTATTCAGCAAACTCTAGTTTCTGTACTCAGCGTTTATTCTTATTTATCTATATATTTATTACTATTATTAATAATAACAACAACAATTTACATTGCAGTAGCATTTAAAGGTCAACTAGCTCAGGAGCTCAGTGTGCTATACAAACATATAAGTATGGTATATATGCTGTATACTGTTTAGGTTTACTCAAACTCACAAACAGTATTACATTCAGACTTTGATACACTTGCTCATTTTGAATTATATCTTGAGTAGTTGAGCTGCTATTTAGTGTGAGTAAGAGGATAACATTTTCTTCCAAGGAACGCAAAATACACTCTTATTTTGAATCCTATATTTCATGTGTTGCTTATGTAGCTAGGTGTCATCTACTTGATACGTTGTTGGTCAGCTGCACAGAATATATTTGTTTTCTGTATGATTTTTCAGAACATAGCAGTGAACCCCAGTTCAGTCGACAGAGTTACTAATGGAGACGGCACTCCAGGAGATGAAGCGGCAGCCAATAAGGAAGAAGAAAGCAAAGGGGGTTTTGTGAAGTTTGGATGGGTGAAAGGTGTGCTGGTGAGAGAAACCTTAAATCTTCCTACCAGAAAATAATCTGTATATTACAAAAATTAAGAGATCAGTAATTCTAAATTCCCTTAAAACACAGGAGGTTTGTTTGCTGCTTTTAAAAAGCCTACTCATTTTCTGCAATGTACCTTACCAAGTTTCTAGCTATTCACAATACTGTTTGCAATTTTATAGAGATGTAACATTGTTTGTTTAAAACTTAGGTGAGATGCATGTTGAATATCTGGGGTGTGATGCTTTTCATTCGACTGTCCTGGATTGTAGGTCAAGCTGGAATTGGTATGTATTTTTTCAATATCTTTTTCAACGGCACAAAGAATAAAGGGTAGAAACTACACATGATTACAACTAATATTTAATCTGAAACGTGAGTTTGCATGTTCCATTAATTTTGGTCTTCCAAGTGTTTGCTAGGGTACAAGAGTTAATCCTTTGAACTACTGGAATTTTCCAGACTCCCCAGCCAAATTACTGTTTAGAGGGATGTGTTTGTAAACTATATACATATAATAATCCCGATCTTTGGTGAAATTTGTATTTAGAACCAGAAGCAGCTCTAAATTTCATGACTGAGGACAATTTATAATACGTATACTCATGCCCAGTTGACCTTTACAACTTCATACTTTGCTAATCCATGAACCCAAACGGTCATTCACACACTATTTTTAATTACAACACAGAACCAGATACAAGTGGCACTATGAAATATCTTATTAAAACTCAACTAAGCTTTTCAAAGAACATTTTATGGGGCAGGATCTTTCCTTTTTCATTGTGTCTGCATCCTATCCAACTCCCACTGAATTTAATATAATGACTCATCAACTTCTGTAAGAGTTGGACCCTGCGGGCTCTGTCCTGTATGGTACTGAGTGCTCTCACTCCCACTGAAGTCAATGGGAGACGAGTGTGCTCACTACACTCACAGGGGTCTTCAGCATCTTGCAGTATCAGGCTTTTATTTAGGAATGTAAAATCATAGTGTCACAGAGTTTAAAGTCAGAAGGGATCATCAGATTATCTACTCTGATCTCCTGTGTATCACAAGCTGCCAGCACCAGCACACTAAACCCAATAACTGAACAACCAAAAAGAGACCACAGTATTAGAACCCATGAGGGACTAGACTATAATGTGCCACAGACAGAGAATAGGAGGGCCCAAGGTGCACCAGTGCCCGAGGCCCTTGCAATGGCATGGAAATGATGAAGTGAGATAGACCCCGATAATCCTGACAAGTGACCTGCACCCACGCACCGCAGAGGAAGATGAACACTGCCAGTCTGACCTGGAGGAATATCCCCTCCCAGCTCCACATATGGTGATTTAGACTCCGTGCATGTGAGCAAGAACCACCCAGACAAGCACCTGAGAGTGAGAAGCCTTGATGCCACCTCAGAGCACTGGCCCACCCCATCCTATGTCCCATCTCCAGCCACAGCCACCCCTGATGCTTCAGAGAAAGAAGTTAAAAAAGTCCTCCCAGAATATATTGAGGTGGGGGAAAATCTCTTCCTGACCCTTGCCAGCAGCTGAAACCCTGAACCAAGACCTTTAGGAACATAAGAATAAACCAGAAGTAAGCCCCAGGGCTGTTGAGCCCTGCCCCCCCACCATCACAAGCAGCCCTGTCAAACAACTGCACTCACATTTATCCAGCTCTCTCAAACCCATTAAGTTGCTTGCCCCCACAACTCCTACTGGAAGACTGTCCCGGAACCCCACCCCTCTTATGGTTAGAATCCTTCTTCTAATTTCCATCCTGCACTGGTTCATGGCCAATTTATATCCACGTGTTCTTGTGTCCTTTTAGCTTAAATAGCTCTTCATCCTCCCTGGCATTTACTTCCCACTGTATTTGTAAAGAACAATCATATCTCCTTTGTCCAGAAAAGAGCAACAAAAATGATTAAAGGTCTAGAAAACATGACCTATGAGGGAAAATAAAAAAAAATGGGCTTGTTTAGTCTGGAGAAGGGAAGACTGAGGGGGATATGATAATAGTTTTCAACTATATAAAAGGATGTTACAAGGAACAGGGAGAACAATCGTTCTCTTTAACCTCTGAGGATAGGACAGAAGGCAATGGGCTTAAATTGCAGCAAGGACAGTTTAGGTTGGACATTAGGAAAAATTTCCTGTCAGGATAGTTAAACACTGAAATAAATTGCCTAGGAAGGTTGTGGAATCACTGTCACTGGAGATTTTTAAGAACAGGTTAGACAAACACCTGTCAGGGATGGTCTAGATAATAGTCCTGCCTTGAGTGCAGGGGACTGGACTAGAAAACCTCTCAAGGTCTCTTCCAGCCCTACGATTCTATGAGTGGCCAGTATTGTTCACAAGACCTGATGTGGAATATTACCAGTTCCTTGTGCATTAATTCTTCTCTAGGACTATTGGAAATGTTTTCCCTAGGATTGCATTTGCCTTTTTCACAGCCACATCATATTGGTGGCTCATAGTCATCCTGTGATCAACCACACAGCCAAGTCTCTCTCCTCCTCTGTCAATTCCAATTCCAATTCCAGACTGTGCATATGTAAACTCTTTAGGACAGGGTCTCTCTTTATGTTCTGTGTTAGTACAGTGCCTAGAACAATGGAGCCTTAATCAAGGCCCAGAGGCACTAATGGAATACAAATAATGATTAATAATGACAACAGTGATCAGCAGTCTCCAAAGTGTCCATAGCAGGTATTTTTAATTGTTATTCTAATAATCCCATCTTAATGTAAAGTGGTATTAGAGAGGAACTTGAACCAAAACTTTGGATTTCAGGATCTGACCATGCCTGATTTCTGGGGTGATTCAGAATCCAAACTTGACTTGGATCTCTGAGGGGAAACAAAACCTTAGATCCAAGCATGCCCCGAGACTTTTCAAGAGCTGAAATCTCATCTCAGGCAAAACTCCCATCAGCATCATGTACATTTTGCTTGAGTGAGGATGGCTAGTTTAAGCCCTGAATTTGCAATTAGGAAACCTCTGTGTAACAGGTCTTCTGGAAGAAAAAAAACACAAACTTACTCAGACATAAGGTTGAAAAGGCAAGAAAGTTCCTGAAAGAAAACAGAAGAACTCTGCATACTTTTACAATGTTCCTCGTTGGCTGGCCCTGACAAAGGGGTGCTTGCTGATTTTATGATGCATATCAAATGAGGTTTACAGCCACTGGGCACACATAAGTGTATGCCTTGCCATGAAAATTCTACATCTTAACATTGCCAAGATTTTGCTCGAGGGTTTCATGCAAAATTAGTTTTTTAAGGGCAGTTGAGTAACTTATCGAGATCATCAAGAAGCATTACTTTGTTTTGAGGTGTGAGAATAGCCACAGGCAAGAGTAATTCATTTTAATGCAACTTACTTAATATCCGTATGTCTGCGTTACAATATAAACTTCAATCAGATCTTAATGTTACTTTGCACAACAGACATTACCAGGGCTCTGGTTTCACATTTAATTTTATGGTTGTAATTCACTAATAATCAAACCCTCCTTTCTTACTATTTATTGCTTTGTTGTTGATTTTTTTAAATTACATATCTTGTATGTAAGCAGGTTAGTTTCACTTTTAAAATGGGACACTGAATTCTGTTTGAATAAATGTCCCAATGCATTTTCTGAATATCCTACAAGCAATGAGCATTATGTCTCAAGACAAGCTATTTAAGTAGAGTAGAGATGGATGCTCATCATCACCCTGGCTTGGGGACTTCACTGGGCACTGCTGCTAACATGAAAGTTAAATGAATCAGTAAAGCCACCATCTGGGCCCCATTTATATCCCAATCATTAGCAGGGAAAGAGAGCAACCCTCTTTCTTGGGTACAAGCTGTTAAAGAGGAAAAAATTAAGTTGAGACAAGGTTCTCTAATCATAAGAATTTTATCAGTTATGAAAAGAGTAGTTAAATCTGCTACTTGCAGGATTACATTTCCAAAAACATCCTGTTAATTTGCATCTGCCATTTTGCAGCTCCCCAAAATTTGGTAGACAGGCAGAAGTGTAAAGAGGGGCCAACTTTAGGCCATTAGAAAATTTTGCCCAACAAGTTACAATATAATAATGAAACGAATAATACTTTTAGTTGTATTGTTTAGCCTAGCTCATTTATCTCTTGCATTGTGCTTGTTGAATGTTTCCATCTTTTCTGGATTAGTAACAAATTCTGTCCAAACAGACACATCAATTGTCTACTGAGCAGAATATATAGCCCTATTTAGAACATTTGTTTTGATAAAGTATGTTATCAAAATGCAATTGAAAAGCTCTGGAAGGTACTTTATACAAATTACAGGGAAAATGTCCCATCTACTTTGAAAGTGGTATGTCTGAATTATTCAATTTAATGAGTTAGTTGATTAAAAAGTCAGATTCTGCCATTCACCAAGGTGTAAAACTCCCATTGAATTCAGTGGGATTTGTGAGTGCAGACTATGAGAGGCTTGGCCCATATGGCCCAAGAAACTGACTCTGTATACAGAAGTGTATACCAAATAGGTGCATCCTTGGTTAAAATTAAAGCTCACAAGTCAATAGTATAAGTAATATATCATTTAAAATAGCTAACATCTTGGTATAAATCACTTATATCTCCTGCACGATGTTGCTTTGTCTTAAAGTACTGTGATACCATGGTTATAATTTTAGAAACAAAGAACATTAATTTGGGGATTAGATACATATAATAATCCAATACGACATGAAGTCAGCTAACTGAGCTGAAATGAAGCCAGCAGGTAGAAATAGGGCAGATAAGTCCATACATCTGTAGTACCTCCTACCTCTCGCAGTTTGCTAGTTACAATATCCACGTTTCAAGCCAGGGCCAATATTTACTGCTTCATGCTAAAGCACTTTAAAGTGAAGATGCATATGCTGCATAGGAGCAATAGATTTACTAAGGCATGAAACACTGAAGTAGGGAAGTTTGGCCTCAAACTTGTACCAAAACTTTTCTCGCTCCTCTGTGTAGCCAGAAAAGAAAATGTCCTATTTATAGCATTCACACAAAGAAATTAGATGAAAACAGAAATACTCTTGCTGGAAGGTTGCAACTTAACACTACTTGATTCCTTAGAATTCAAAATAACAACACACAAGAACCCAAAGCAGAGAGAGAAAATAGGCAGCAAGGCACAGCTCACCCATCTATCTGTAAACTGGTTCCTTCCAGCCAGGCTGTCTGCTACTGACTCAGATAATCCAGATCACATGGCTTCCTTCAGAACCCCCAAGCCTGCAAGCAAGAGCAGGAAATCCCTGACACTTAGAGTGAAAGTTTGTCATTTTTAATCAGTTTCCAATACTATGTAACTATGACCAAGGCTAAATGTATAGCAGTGACCTGACAAATATGCATATTTATGTGCTATTATTGTCTGGTCAGATATCATGGTGAGGGGCACAATATGAGAACCAAAGCCGAATAAAAGGGAAACCAAATTATAACATTTTTTTCTTGCATAGGAAAAAAACCAAAATTTGTTCAAGATCCAAGCTTTAACTCCATGACTGAAATATGATTCTCTAAAATGCTTATAAGCATGTTTATTCCAACCATCTAGACAAGAAAAAAAGACATAACATTGCTTGGTTGCATCCATATTATACACATTAAGCATGCTTAATTTCTGTATCAAAGGGGTGGATCAAAGAAAGACATGAGGCACCCATGAAGAGTTGCTTGTTTGTTATTATTATTATTAGTTTAAAAAAAGTCTCTGAAAATCATAACAGAGTCTATGACTGGGCTACTACTATCAGAAAACATCACTGCTTGAAGACTGCTGGATGCTTTGCTACTGCGATAGAAGTAGCTACATGGACTAGCTGGAATTGCTCAACAGACCATGAGTGGTCCACAAACTATCATTTCAGTCCAGAGCTCGGATTCTAGTTTGAAAGTTGAACTAAAGACAGAATGACTTAGAGGAATATGGATCACAAGTAAAATATTTTATCTTTTCATTACTGACAGGTCTTGGAGTTGTCATAATTCTTCTTGCCACTGCAGTAACCTCAATTACTGGGTTGTCAACTTCTGCAATAGCAACTAATGGGTTTGTCCGTGGAGGTAAAATCTTTAGGGTTTCTTATGCTCTCAAGACTCAAAAAGGTTTTAATGTATTATATTTGTATGAGAGACACCAGAGGTCTTATTCCCTAAAATAACAACGCTAAGGATAAACCAAACCAGACATCAAGACCACAGAAGAAGCGGCAGGTAATACACCTAACCAACACTATCCACATTTTAGAATGGTTGAGTTCTCATTTTAATAAATCCTACTTTCACTTTGGTTTGTGAAGTACATTTCAGCTGTTCCTGTCTGAGACTGGAGAAGAAATGGATTTCACTTTGTCCTGCAGTTCTTTTGTTCTTACCTTTTTAATAGATCATTCTTATTCAGAGCATTTCATTTCCTTGAAGAGAGTGAATATTATGAGCCTCACTCCTTTAGCTTAAAGGTTGATTCATCTCGATGGATACGTTAACTTTCATCACTTCCTGTACATCTCCTTATAAAATCCTTTTACATTTCAGGTGCTTCTTGGAACATAAGTGATTACCCTTGGTGCAATACCAAAGTCTAGTGCATTTCAGGTACTTCATGAAACTTGTATCTAAAAGTTTAGTACATTTCAGGGTCTTGAAGACTACAGGTGGCGTTTCCAGCACAGAGGATAATGGTGATTTCTTACTACAGAATTCAACTGCTGATCAGGTATTTAGTTTGAACATACTTTTTTTGGGATTTTTCAGGTCTTGGAATCGTGATTATTATGCTGAGTGTGGTAGTAACAACATTAACAGGTATCTCAATGTCTGCAATTTGCACTAATGGAGTAGTAAGAGGAGGTAAGTAACTATAACTGTATGGAAAATATGGAAATCTGCAGGGCTGATTTAGAATAAAATGTAGAGGTTGTCATGGTGTTAACCCAGTAAGATAAAGTAAAGCAAAGAAAAACCAAAATATAAAAGTTTTGGGTGATCTCTTTTACTGAGCTAACCCCAAATAACGTCTCTTCACCAGAGCTAATTTTAAAACAGTCAGACATTAAACACCATGTTTCATTATGATTATTGATTGATCTATGTAGAAATGCAAAAACTTTAAAGGCTTTATGGCTTAACTCTGTGGAACTATTTGAGGAATGTATAGCGGATGTTTGTATTTTGGCAAGTAAATTTTTGCACTCACAATGGAAGGACCCTGGTAAGTAAAGAACTTTTCAGCCGTGATGTTTTCTCTATAGTGTCTGTGTTTTAATTACGTACCATTAGGGGCTGGTTTGCATACTAAACAATACATGCTAAAAAGGTATTAATGATTCCAGTAGTTTGTCATTTTCAATACTTCATATCTGTACTTCTACAGTAAGTTCTGTAAGCTGAATTTCTGTAAACAGTTTCTTTAGTCCATCCACACACGAATTTGCACCTCTCCATTAAAAGGGCAAATCCTGATTACATTATTCAAGCAAAAAAACAAAACTATTGGAGTGTTCCAAGTTGTTCATATGAATAAGGTGAGCTGGATCTGGCAATAGTTGAATTATGTTAAAGTAACAGTCTTTTCTGTTGGCAGGTGGAGCTTACTATCTTATCTCAAGAAGTTTAGGACCTGAATTTGGTGGATCAATAGGACTTATCTTTGCCTTTGCCAATGCTGTAGCAGTAGCCATGTATGTAGTTGGATTTGCAGAAACAGTTGTAGAGCTTCTTAAGGTAAATATAAAAATATATTTGTTGCATATGGTTAAACCAGGGAATTTTGTCAACTTTGTCTAATGATAATCCCTTTCTAACTGCTTCAATCTTTGGCAGTCATTTAGATCTCTCTAAATGGACCACAAATCCTACTTAGTAAGATTTTTGATCACTTCTAATTTATAGCTGAAGTATTTTATACAGTGCTATAAGAGCTTCAAAATTATTGAAGGGAATAGGTTCCTAATTAGTCAACCAATAATCTCAATGAATAAGGAAACCCCTGAAACTGTTTAAGCCAATTTACTTATTCCATTCTATCTTATCTGGTTGTCTGATCTAACCATCTTCTAATATAAATTGTGTTCTTACCTTTTCCAGAGCAGTAATGCATTGATGGTGGATGAATCCAATGACATTAGAATAATAGGCTCCATTACTGTAGTGGTTCTTTTAGGCATTTCTGTGGCTGGTATGGAATGGGAAGCAAAGGTAAGCTTTAATAGTTATGTACCCATATGTATTATTACACTTCAGAACATGTTATATAAGAATGAAACAAGGATTTGGAGGCGGAGATCTACATATGACAGGTGGGATTTTCAAAAGGACTCAACTTTAGCGTACCTGCTCCCTTTGAAGTCAATGGAGGTTCACTATTGATGTCAGTGGAAGCAGAGTTAGGCCACACACACACACACACACACACACACACACACACACACACACCCCGTGAGGGAAGAATAGTTTTGTGTTCTGCAGGCAGTTTAATTTTATTTGTTTTGTAATTTATGGCAGGATCATCTAGGGCCTTGGATAGACGCCCCTTTTATTTTTTGTACAACTCTATGGAAATAATCATAATAAAAATAATACACAGTGCAGCCATACCACTCTGGGTAAAATACTGGCCCAAAAGTGGGCTGTAATAGTAATACATTCATTATCCTCTAATGATTTATGCTTTACTGTCTATTGTTCAAAAGTTAAAAATCTCAGTCACTTCTATTAATGGGAGAAACACCCACAAAATAAAGGAACTGTTACATCTAAGAGACTGGAATGTCTCTGTCAAAATTAGGTCCAGAATAACAACTTCATGTTCTGCAGTGATGGGAATTTAGAGCTACTTGTAAGAGTGGTCAATTAGATATAATAACCCACGAAGTAACAACATCCTGAAACTAATCAAACAATATAAAATGTCTTAATCAAAATATTTATCCATCATCAGCTGTTTCACTTTTCCTTTTCTTATATAGGAAGCAAACTACAACATAAAGTAGAAGCCTTACCTTATTATTATTAGTTATTGTCATTGAACTTAAGGCAATTTGTCTATTTAGTCATCTTGATTAGTGAATCATCTGCCCAAGCAGTGGCTGAGTGTGTTCTAATACTGCAGAAATTTGAAATAGATCATAAACACCACATAAATACCACTACGACGTAACTACTACTAGATTCAAAACAAAAGAGAATCCACTAGTAAAATGCGTTTGTCTCTGTTAAACAGGCTCAAGTCATTCTTCTAGTCATTCTTCTTATTGCCATTGCAAATTTCTTCATCGGAACAGTCATTCCGACCAGCAATGAAAAAAAGGCAAGAGGCTTTTTTAATTACCAAGGCAAGTGTTGTTATGACCAGGTAATTTAAAAGGAATTAATTTTTTTTTTTGGCCCAGTCCTGCAGCCTTTAGTTCTGCAAAATTCCCTTTGAGAACAGCTACAAGATCAGGCTCTTTTATCCAAAGATAAATGAGCATGTAAACTAAGGGAACCCAGGTTTTAAAAAAATGGATTTCTGGGTAACTGGATTTAGTCCATTTTTACCTTTGAACCTGTGAGTGCCTCTGAAGTTGACACTGGCAGTAGCAGCTTGAGCCATTTATATGTCAGCACATGGTTTTGTCTAAATATTTTAACTTGAACCTGGAACACTCCTGTTATTTCAGTTCTGAGCTGTAGTTTTTTGATTTGGAGAAACACGCACAGTAGGGAACTAGACTGAGATGATCGAATTCGCTTCACTTATGAGCTAAAATGGATTGGAACCTAGTCCTGTAGAGGTGATGGGCTATTTAATTTACCTACTTCACCACATTACTTCAGAATCAAATCTTGGTGATGTGTTTCATTTTCCTTTGTATTTGCAGCCTCAATATTTGCAGAAAATTTTGGACCAGATTTCAGAAATGAAGGATTTTTCTCGGTCTTTGCCATTTTTTTCCCAGCAGCTACTGGCATTCTTGCAGGGGCCAATATCTCAGGAGATTTGGAGGTATGGATTTTATTTACTTCATAATACTGGTTAGCTATAGAAGGGCAAGAATGAATAAGATACAAAATTATTAATCAACGCTATTTTCAGTTTCAAACACGAGTAATTCCATAAGACAAAAATTCTCATTTTTATGTGTTTTATTCTCTAAGAACATTGGTTTCCATTTTCCTTCTAATGTAATACAGCTATGTACACAAAATTACTTCACTTAAATTTGGTCTGCAGAAAGTAAACTACAGCTCTTAAAAAGGGTGTTTCAGTAACCCAAAACAAAATAACATTAACAGGATCCATTATCAGGACATTGTACATGGAAATTAGCTGTATAATTCTATTATAATTGCTTTGTAATTACCCTTATATCATGCTGAAAAGTATGCTGTAAGACTCAAGTTTACACACATTAAAAAAAAAGGAAATTGAAAGCTCATGTGAAAAAGGAGCCCAGACCTCTTGTGTTCCCCCCTTTACCTTTGCAATTTATAGAAGTTATTTAGGTCATAAATCTTTCAGTGATGTTTCCAATATCTAAGCAAACTGGTAAATTAAGGATTTGGCATTAGCTTTAACTATGAGCGCCCTCTAGTTTTTATGGTTTTACATTTACTGATATCTTAATATTATAGCTGATTGAATCGTACTTGTGACATACAAAAATCTGCTAATTTGCAGCTTCTCTGGCTTTGCAATGCATCTGGTGAAACAGTTCCGATATTTGTGCAGATAGTAATATTCAGAGAATATCACAAATGAAACAAGGGTAGTCTGTGGAGTATTTGTGACACAATGGTTGTTTGGATTTTGTATATGAGTTATAAAAATGGTCTCCCAAATATTCTAATGGGTAGGACACCTATAAATTAAATGTCAAATGAAGTTGTTGTGCCTTATCATGCAGTCTGGTTTTGTAAACATATCACTGTTAAAGGGCTCAACTTCAGTCAAATCGATTTGATACGCAAGAATTTGCAAAACATCCACGAACTGTTTATCAGTATCTGACCAGCTCTATCTAAGGGCCACTTTTGTCGCTCATACTCACACTGAGCAGTGTTATAGACTCACTGACTTTATGGCATGAAGGACCATCAAGATCATCTAGTCTGTCCTCCTGTACATTACAGGCCACAGAAGCTCACCTGCCCACTCCTCCGATAGGTTCATGCCCTCTCGCTGAAAGACGGATGTCCTCAAATCTTCAGCTAAAGATTATAGAGAATCCACCATTTACTCTAGTTCAAACCAGCAAGTGATCTGTGCTCCATGCTTCAGAGAAAGGCGAATCTCCCCCTTCCCTCAGGTGTCTGCTCACAAAAGCTTCTCCTGCCTTTGTTTTAATGGGGCTGCTTTCGAAGCCAGGTGCTCCTCGGTAGGTGTAAGCATAACAGAATCCAGCCAATAGCATTTGTGATGGTTGTTGGATTTTTTTTACACGATTGGTTTTAGACTGGGAGCATTCTGTGGAGACTGAACCAGTCCCTCTTCAGTCCAGCCTGAGAGAAACCCCATTAGTTCATCAAACCTACTGTCTGGTTTGATGTTTGAGGCCTTTGCTTGGCAGGCCACAGATGTGAAAGGAATTACATACATCTCAGTAAAGCTTCCATAGCAGCATCTCTTCCTTCCTGGACTATGTGGAGTACTCTCCACAGATTTAGGGAACCACTCAAGAACTAGGAAAGGGTGGGACTGAATGGATTGGTGGGACACTTAACATTCCTGCCCAGCATCAGCCATACAGAGCTGGATTGCCCTGACTATATGTACATTTCCATAGCACCCATCCACAATGGGAATCCCTCACTGTTCATGCTTAGATGCAACAAGACAGTCTAATGAAATTAATCAGGCTAGAGAGAAACCTGAATCACAACATAAGCTGTAGTTTAACATTTAGAAATAGGCAAACTGAACTGCCTCTATAGTTTGTAGCAAACAATTATAAGCTCATGTCTCTGTAGCAGGCAGGCAGGCATTCATTCATTGAGGACCTGATCCAAAATTAATTAAAGTCAGTAAAAACAACAAGAGTCCTATAGCACTTTAAAGTCAGTGGGAGTCTTTGCTTTGACTTCAAGGGCTTCACAGACCTTGAAAAGTTGATGGCATACTGAGTAAATGTCCTAGTTAATGTTTCAGGACTGCAGCATAAGACCCCACCTACACAAATGGCTAGTTGACATATGAACACCGGGACTGCATGTATTATAAACCATAATGACTGGAGGTTAAAGATTCATATTGAACTGAAGTGATTTTCAGTGAAACTTTACTACATTTATTCGTTTGATAATGTTGAGAGTTAAAATAATTAATTCATTCATCCACATTACACACAATGATTTGCTAATTTTCATTTGGAAAAAAAAATCAGTTTAATAAAGGTCCAAAAAATTCTGAAAAATGTAAAAATAGACATTTCATGCTCCTTTAAGTAAAAAAAAAAAGTCATCATTAAACCAATTTAAAAAGAAAATTAACAAAAAATTACTTTTTAGGCTGAACAAGTATATACCAAGTTATAGCCTGCAATAATTTTTTATGGTATTAAAATCTAAAAATCAGAATTAATAATAGAATGTCTGAGAGCCCCTTCGCCACTGAAGCATGAACAGTGCTGATATAGGTTTTCAGTTAACGTTTATAGAAGACATGCTTTGACCCAACAAACTGGCCTTTCCCAGCAATAACATAGCAGACTTTTTCCTGAATAATCTAATGTAAAAGTAGAAGCAATCTGAAAGGAAGGAGCTCATTTTGGGCATAACAACTGGTAATTATTAGTTTCTAACAGTAATAGTATTGTCTTTTCTTTCAAAATGACTATTTAATCTTATTGGCTAATAGAATTGTACAGTTAGATGGGTAGTTTGGTTGAGAGTTTAATGCAGGAAACTAACGGCCACTGCTGGTGCAAAGGGGACTTAAAGGTGCCCTTATGTACATCCAAGGATTCTTGCAGCGTGGCATTCCCCTACATAGAGTTTGGACCTGCAGTGCCTCCTTTACCGCATCCATAGGAGTAGAATGGTGCCACAGAAGTGTCTGACTCTATCCCCATGCTGGTGAGGTGAGTTCCTTGTGCAGATATAACTGGTAACAATTTACACACACACACACACAATTATTTGCATATCACAAAGTGGCAGCGCCAACACTTGCTAATTTGTAAACAATCAGAGCCTAAGCTCTTAATTTACAAATATATAAAGAACTCACAACAATCTTTGCAATTATCATTTTGAAGGACCCACAAGCTGCTATACCCAAGGGAACAATGTTGGCTATTCTGATTACAACTGTTGCCTACCTAGGAGTTGCAATAAGTGTAGGTAAGTATTGAACATCTGTTTTCTGTCATAATTAATATAGTTAAGTACATTTAGAGTTCTATATTCAGATGAACGGACAACCTCATCATTTCTTTTGATCTGGAGGATTTGCTATGTCGTAAGACAGCTGTTTTGGCTTTATAGTATTTAAAACGCAAAAACAAAACAAACCATTCAACAGAAACAATAATCTCCATGTGGCATCTGGATGGAATTTAGCAAAATGTGTGCTTACATATGGGTAGAGAGATTCTTTTTATATTATAAGGAAACTCCACAATGCCAAATGATTCGACAACAAAGACCATCCATGTACAGTACATACGAACAAACTGGTTTGGGTAGACAAGGGTAGGAGAAGTACCACAAATCAAACTACTCATGATTTTGCTCCTCTTTCACTTGCAAGTTCTTCAAGTGGCCTTCACTTGCTCTCTTGTTGGCATTAGAGCACACACAAGTGACAGGGGTTACATGCAAACTCTGAGCATTCACATTTCAAAACAGAAGAAATCAATTAAAGAAGAAACATTGGGTCACAAGGTGCCCTATGGCACCGGAGTTTGGAAATGAAAGTTCAGCAGAACAAACACAAGATAGAAAGCAGGCTTGTACTGCAGCCATAGTCTGCGTAAGACAAACATTCAATTAAAATCTCATTACAAAGGGTGCAGTAAATCTTTGATCAAGAAATAAAGGTTTCTTTCCATTTTAACAGTGCTGTAAGAAACTATTTAGTAAGTGGCGCTTTTCCCCTCTGATTATGTGATACTTCCTTTCATAGGAGAGAGAAAAACCAAAGTCTTTTGACTTTTTGGGGCTTGGTACTTTATGCAAAAGAAGAGGTGGTGTCCCTGTTGCCCTAGCCATGTTACAACTTTGGTCATTGCATTCTGTATATCTGCATACTCCCTGCAATTTCAGTTTCAGAAAGTAAATTCTGCTGTAAACCTGTGTAATGTTGTTTTGTTCTGTTAAGCAGTTGCTGCATTTGAACCCTAGAGGGGGCTACATTTCAGTGGTGGATGTAATCATTTTTGTTCAGTGTGTCAATCAGCTTGCTACATGTATAACGGCTCGTCAGAATCCTTAAAACGTTTTTGTTTGGACATGTTTGAAAAAACGGTATAAACCTAAATATTAGAACATATGATAGGCCATACTGGTCTATCTAGCCCAGTATCCTGTCTGATGTGGCCAATGCCAGGTGCTTCAGAGGGAACGAACAGAACAGGTAATCATCAAGGCATTAGCAACTAAAGCTGTTGAGATCAGAGCTTCATAGATTTATTCCTTCTTCTGTGGGGAAGGAACAAAAAATAAAGTGAACATAAATATCATTAGTAACAAAGAGACTTGGGGCCAAATTCTCAGCCAGTGTAACTATTGACTTCAATGGAGCTACACTGGATTTACAGCAGCGGAGGATCTGGACCTCTGAAGCCAATGGGAGTCTTGGCTAGACAAGAAATGTATGCTTAGACTCTAAACCATTTGGCAACATGACTATCTCTGAATACTGGTATTTTTAGAAGGGCTCATATATGGACTTTAAACTTCACTACATCCACTCTGAGTTAATTCAGATCATTTTTCAAAGAACATGGTGTTCCACTCCTCTGAATAAGACAGTCCTCCCACTGGCCCAAGTTCACAATCTAGAGAAGTGACCTTATCCTATTGAAAAGAAAATATTATATCCACCATGGCCAGATAAAACCGGAGCAACCACTTGTACAAAATCCATGCAGACTGTGCTCCCAAGTGTGGGGAGCACACATTCTTCTGTTGCCACAAGTAAGGGAGATAATCATGCTCTGTTGTTTCCCCAGCTGCTTGTGTTGTACGTGATGCTACTGGGAACATCAACAACACAGTTGTATCTGGAATGAACTGTAATGGATCCTCTGCCTGCACCCTTGGCTATGATTTTTCCAGCTGTGAAGCCCAGGAATGTCGTTTTGGGCTGATGAACAATTTCCAGGTTTTAAAGTATTTTATTTATATAATATGCATAATCATAAATTATACAAGCACACACATGATGATACACTCACATATGTAAACCCACACATTTTGCTTATTGACAGTTAAGGTTGCATAAGGACACACACCCCGACTCAAAACGTGAAAACCACAGAAATAAGTTACAAAGAGAAAAGTCTCCTGCATTTATTGCCACTTTCACATTGCTTACAACACTCAATAGCTCTCTCCAACACTCCATACGGCTTTTAATTTCATCTCCATAAGATACTAAAAAACAATCCATGCCCCCACATCATGAAATTCACACACTAGTAAAAAGCCTTACAGTGACCTCAGCTGCTCTTATATCAAGAGACCAGCACGTCTGTCACACATGCCATACATTTGAGAAGTTATTTTGCCTTAAAATTGCTGAGGTCACCGTTAAGATTTGCTGCTGATTGCAATGGGTGTTAAGCACCTAAATGCCTTTAAAGATCTGGTTCTTAGTCTTTCTGTGCCTCAGTTTCCAAACTGTAAACCAAGATAATGGTATTTCCTTAACTCACAGAGTGTTTTGCAGATAAACACAGATGAGGTGCTGAGGTACTCTGGTAATTGGGACCACGTAAATAGCTATGATGGATAGGTGTATCCTAATCTTGAGCTTGACAGTTCTTTACTTTTGTTGTTTCAAAAGGTTATGAGCATGGTTTCTGGCTTTGGTCCTCTAATCACTGCTGGAATCTTTTCTGCAACTCTCTCATCAGCTCTAGCCTCATTGGTCAGTGCGCCCAAGGTTTTCCAGGTAATAAACAACATCAATTTCCTTCTATCCAATTTCCTCCCAAGAGACATAATTTGCTGAACTATATCTTCTTACCAGCAGTGATCTATTTTTAAAAAAAGATCAAAATTTTTACAACTGCATAAAAAAGTATTTATATATTTTAGAAAGATCTTAATATTTTACTACAGAAAGAGGCCTGGTTTACTAATCTGAGCATGGGATTGAGGGGCAAGAACTGTGGGATTCCTGAGTTTAAATCCCAGTCTGCCAGACTTGCTGATGCTGTGTGATTTAGACAACTCACTAATTGCTGCCTTAGTTTCCCCCATTTAGCTACTCTCATGGGTTTTGTGAGACTTATTTGGTAAATGTTCGTAACACACAAAGTTAAGCATCACTGATTTTATTTAGGTACTGTATTGCATACAGAGTGTTGATCATCATCTTATTTCAGTGCTTTGATGCCATGATGATAAATATCTTGGAAATACCTGCGACAGATATAATTATTCCTTACTAGAGCATGCGTAGTTTTGGGCTAGCTTTCCCAAGTATGAACTAACTTTTTCTGATGCAGAAAGAATTATTAAATTGCGATTTCTCTACCAGGCTCTTTGCAAGGATAACATCTACAAAGCACTTCACTTCTTCGCTAAAGGACATGGGAAGAACAATGAACCACTCAGAGGATATGTTCTTACTTTCATTATTGCAATTGCATTCATTTTGATTGGTTTGTATATTTCTTCCAGATCCCAACTATAATTTAGAAATAAATAACTGAGAATTTAAATTCATTTCCATAAAAATATCAATTTTTAAATCCTCCTCCATCTTGGCATTTGATTTAATGTAAGTGTTTTTAATTAATCTCATTTAGCAAGAAAGTCAAAAGTGCGAATGCAGAATACCTTTTATGTTGCCTCCGGTTATTAATGCATCCCAGTCATACATTATTATTCAAAACACTCAGCACAGATGCTAATTGCTGTGCCCCCAACCAATGGGTGAACTAGTTCTGGCCACACACTACTTTTGACCCACTAACTATGGCTCAAGGCAAGAATATTTGTTATTTTGGCCATTGACCACCTTCTATCCAATCATCAAAGCAAAGACTCATGGCAAAGGACTCTTAACTGAATCCGTTGATAAAACATTTGCTGCACAAGGAATAGGTGAGACATTAACGTCCATTCCAGAGGTATCAGTATTAAGTTATAATGAGAAGCAAAAGTAATATTGAAATTGTACAAATCTGGTATTTTAATAACTCCAGGCCAGAAAAATCTATAAACTGGTCAGAAATGGTATGGGGCATGAATGTACTCCCACTGAAAATAATAGCAAACATTCCTTTATCCTCAGAGGAAGTAGGATCAGGCCCATAATGTGAACAGGACACACAAGTGATCTCTGGCAGTTTGTTATTACTGCCATTCTGGCCTTATTTTCAAAGGTGCTAAGTACCCACAGTTCCAATTTACTTCAGTTTGAGAGGTACATGCTCAGCACCTGAGGAAATCAGGCACAGACACTTAGACATTTCTTTATACTCTTTCCATTTGGCATTCATTTCAAATCTCTTTTAAGTAATACACAAACCAAACTGATTTTCCAAACCTTCCGCACAACAAATTCCCACTGACTTCTGCACAAACTCCCAGTATTGGTTCTAGGACATTCCAGCTACTGCTTTTAATCTTTGATCATTATTAGCTGCAGATTGGTGACGTTTGGAATTTTTTAAGTTAATTTTTCATAAGACTTCAAATTCAAGCTGTGTGATGTGTTGTTTTAGAATGTCTCTTGAAAAGTAAAGAAAATAAATTCACAGTTACCCTTTTGTTTCTAAGTGCATCATCCACGGAATTACGTTTTTAAAATGCCTAAACCAAAATTAAAGACTGTGATGTTCTTCCACTGAATGGTACCTTACATCACAAGTAGTATTATTAAAGTCAATTATATCATTTCTGGAGTCAGGCACTCCCAATATGAGTAAGGCTACCACAATCTGCAACTAAATTAGCCCCACCAAAAAGATACCCAGGTCTTGCAGGTGTAACTTGAACTTCTCCAATATCTAACCATCAGTGCATGTTGAGGAACTAGCTGTCTAACCTGTCCCATCAGAAACCCATGCATTTGAAACCTAACTTGTGCTTCTTTCTTGCAGCGGAACTCAACACCATTGCACCCATCATCTCCAACTTTTTTCTGGCTTCATATGCGCTTATTAACTTCTCCTGTTTTCATGCATCATATGCGAAATCTCCAGGTTAGTTTTAGGGCCCACTTTGAACTAAATGTAGCAGGCATCAAATCAGTCATATCAAAATAGCATAAAAGGGGTGTCTTAATGTTTAGCTGGCAATCCAGAGAAATCTCCAGCACCTGTAAATTGACTAAGACACATGATAGAGACAAGGTGGGTGAGGTTGTATCTTTTATTGGACCAGCTTCTGTTGGTGAAAGAGACAAGCTTTCGAGCTCCACAGAGCTCTCCTTTCCCAGACCTGAAGATAAATAAATAAAATATCTAATAAAAGATATTATCTCCCCGACCTTGTCTCTCTCATATCCTGGAACCAACATGGCTACAACACTGCAAACAAATAAGATGCACAATGTGAGGCCTGACCATGCTCCCATTGAAGACTGTGACAAACCTTACTTATCTCTATAAATTAAGACTAATGGCTCTCTTACACTGTAACTTGGCTCTGGAAATATAAAGCCTCATGTTCTCTGCTGCTGCTCAGCATGGAAGGGAACAAAACAATGGAAAAAGCTGCTACATGGGATGCTTTTCCTGCTACATAATCACTTCCACCTCCCCCTTTGCAAAACTCTACATGGGGAAGGAATTTTCCTCTGGGGCGGATTGGCAGGGGCCACGGAGGTTTTTCGCCTTCCTCTGCAGCATGGGGCATGAGTCGCTTGCTGGTGGATTCCCTGCAGCTTGAGGTCTTCAAATCTCACTTTTGAGGATTTCAATAACTCAGTCATGGGTTCGGGGTTGTTATAAATGTGTATGGGTAGGGTTTTGTGGCCTGCCTTGTGCGGGAGGTCAGACTAGATGATCATATTGGTCCCTTCTGACCTATGAGTCTATGGCCCATAAGCCACTCGTGGAAAGTGGGTAGGCCAGAAATATAAACGGGGGTGGGGGAGGAAAAGGGAAAAAGCCACATCAAGTAGCATGCTCTTCTCCCCATAACTGCAGAAACTCTGCAGGGCATTTTGTAGTAAGTTAATACTCATAGTAAGACTATTACTGGAAATTATAGCCCCTATCAGGAGGTTACATAGAGCAGAAACAAACCAACAAAAGAATGGCAGCATGGCTAGTGGGCCTGCCATAGCTAGTAGCAGGGTTGTAGAGAAACTGCAAAGCATTCCTCCACATGGGTGACTGGGATCCATGAGGTAGGCATCTCAGATACCCAGAGGCCCCAGCTTAATGTGTGGGTCCAAGCTCTGACCCCTGACTAGTCTACACCACTGAAAGTCCTGGATGGGGGAAGAGGGAGAAAAGGATGAAGGGCCTCTCTCCACTTCTGTGCAACAGATGAGCATCTAGGCCCATGTGTAGCACCATGGGCAGACTAATCCTCTTGATTTTCATGAATAAAAGTTTGACAGCCAGAAAAAAGGAGAATCATCTGAACGATGCCCTTTTTGACCAACAGTAAAGGCAATTTTCTGCTGCTGCAAATCAATTATTCATTTCAAACAGTAGAGAAATACACTCTTTATTTCCAGTGTGAAAGAAGCCACAGGGGTGGCATAAACATATATATTAACTCCCTTCCTATAGGTCTGCATGCTGTCAGTTGTTCAGAGGGCAGAAAAGATAAGTACTTCTGCTAATTATCTGCAGAGCTGAACAAATGCAGATCTGCTCTGTGCTGCCGTAGAGCTCAGTACAAATTACCTCTGTGCTCTTCATGTGTGCATCAGTCATGAGTGTATAACTACTTAACATTTCATATAAAACCACAGCAATTTTTCCCCTTATTTTCCTTGTTTCCGTCAGATAATTTATTTGGCTCCTGCCAATAAATGCTCATAATTGCAAGGCTGCAGGACAGTACATTTCTTCACAGCAGTGCCTTCCCATTCCATCATTATTATTATGATTCATGTTAGGGTGCTGGGGACCTCCTTATATCTTTAGTGTTTTTCCCCTCACCAAAGAAAATGTTCTGAAGAACATCTGGTAGAAATCCACAAACCGTGGAGATTCACTCTTTGACTCATCATTTTAATTGAGAGCAGGGGAAGTATTCAATATCACAGCTCAAGCGCAGCAGGAATAATACCTTTGTAAAGTCAATTGCAATTTTTTTCAGTGATCCCAACTGATTTCTAAGTTTAAAAGGAAGGAGCACTTACAATATTGGGATATATTCTCCTCTTGGCACATGTGTAACTCCCATTAACACTAAAGAGAGTTATATAGATACATCAAAAGGAGATGATAACCTATTACCTGCAGTTCTAGGACAATCCATTTTCAGTTCTGAATCAGTGATCTATGATTTGGCAAAAGCATGTAAATGCACTGGCTGTTTAAAACCAGACTGGACAAAGCAATCAAAGAGGTATTGCAGGGAACAATCCTGCAACAGCCAAGGGGAGGGACTAAAGAGATCCCAATGGTCTGAATATCCAAGAGGTCTCAACTCGGCCTTCATCTTTTTGCATACAAAGCTACATCAGAGCCCTTTTACAGCACAATCACTTCCGTCTGCAGGCTCTGCCAATATACCTTTCATTACCCGCATTCACCAGCAATATGCAAATGTTCTGACAGATACAAAATCAGAGGCCCATCATTTGCCAGTGTGGCACCCCGAGGTCTTTTTCATCTCTGATTTCTCTTATTCTAATTTAAATAGGCTGGAGACCTGCATTCAAGTATTACAACATGTGGGTGTCACTTTTCGGAGCCATGTTGTGCTGTGGCGTCATGTTTGTCATCAACTGGTGGGCAGCGCTCATCACTTATGCCATTGAGCTCTTCCTCTATATTTATGTGACGTACAAGAAACCAGGTGAGACTGGAAAAGTCGTTCATTGTTCATGCTATGCAGTTTGTTGTAGTAATCATTGTACTCATACCTAAGACTACTGCCTAGGCCCTGTAGTCATTTCCTTTTCAGCACAGCCTGCGCCTTAAGGAGGAGGGAGGCCCCAGGCACTATGGACAGAATATAATGAATTACAGTGAATTCTACAGATTGATTAAGGCAAAACCTCTTTGTATTTCGGGCATTACAAGCAGCCGAAGGGTAACCCAAACCTGGTTTATATACAAAGTTGCACCAGTTTAACTTAAGGTATGATTTTTAAACCAATTCA
Source organism: Mesoclemmys tuberculata (assembly GCA_007922155.1). Taxonomy (NCBI): domain Eukaryota; kingdom Metazoa; phylum Chordata; order Testudines; family Chelidae; genus Mesoclemmys; species Mesoclemmys tuberculata. Next base: position 5,190,264 of record ML675644.1, read on the forward strand.
GTTAAGCAAATGTACGTCTGTATGTGGATGCTCTTAAATCAACTTGAACTTGACTTATATACAAGCAAAATCTGCACTGATATAAATTTGGCATAAATGGGTATAAGAACATTCAGACAGATTTGCATGGGTTTAACTAAACCAGATTTTTTTTTAAACTGATTTAAGTTAAACTAATGTAACTTCTGTGTGTAGAAAAGGCCCAATTTCTACATTGGGACAAGTGGGTAGTAGAGAATTTGGGATAAGTGGCTACAAAAATATACCTCTAACAAATCACAAGAATACTATTTAAAATTTCCAAAACATAGCTCCATAATAAAGGCCTTTTCCCTTGCGCACGTTTTATCCAGCTCTCTTGGAAGCAGAAAGGAGCTCCTCTAAACACAAACTCCAGCTCTTGTTAGAAGGTATAAACTATGTTACTCATTCCTAGATCAAAAGTTCCTTCCTTTTTTATCTGGTCCTCTCAGCCAGCCCCTTTTGCTGCTAGAACTACCTCTGGGGAGAAACACCCGAGGGAGATTTTTAAGAAACAGCCCCTTTCTGCCCCCAAGGAAACATCTCATCAGGATTTTGCAGCTAGTGGTCTAGCTCAGCTGGTCTTAGCAGACTCACCTGCGCAAAGGAACCACACTGGTCTTTCAGCTTTTTAATTCAGAAGTGGATCATCTGCTACACCCCCATTTGGAGTCACCACAGACTATGCCCCCCAGAAGTCCTAGCAATAGAACCAAATGCAGAACCAAAGAGGAGAGGCGTAAGTCAGGCAGGGCTTTGCCCTGTGGCTGTTCTCACCCAGGCAAGACCAGACAGATGCTGGGTTCCAATCAGCTGGGCTAACTCTCCAGTGAAGACATGCCCTCAGACTGAAAAAGCAGCAAGCTTCCCAGCTCATACATTGCATAGAAACGTTTGCTCCATCCCACCAGGAGAGGATGACTTCTACTAAATTACCCTTTTGGAGTGTTACATTCTTTACTGGCAACTGCGTGATACTCAGAAAGGCATGACATTCTTTCTTACCTGGGGAAAGAAAGGGAAAAATAATCAAAAAACAAAAAAACCCAAGAAGGCCATATTCAAAAATCAAAAAGTTGCATATAATACTGATTCTACACTGGCATTGCTCCCCATTTATACAGCACGACAGCAGAATTTAGAAATAATTTATTTGGGATCGGATTCCTTCAGCCAAACATCAGTATAAGTGAGAAACAAGGATATCCACAGCAAAAAGATGTGGCTTTTGGAAAATAATTTATTACAGCTGAATGATCACATTCTGCCATACCATCAGTCCTGAGTATCTTAGCAAATAGCTAGGAAATTGATCTAGATTTTTATAGCATGTCCATAGCTATGGTATCTAAGATAGACCTGCCACTTGCTGGACTGGGCAATCCCTGCAGTTTGGTTCATGAACTGACCCAGGGGATTCAATTTGCAGGAGCCGCAATGAACCAAGCCCTGCAAGTTCACATTTGGACTTTGAAGATAACATTCCACACCCTGTCCCCCACCTCAAGCCCAGGACTGACTCCCATATTATTTCAGATGTTTTAACACACTCCTAATACTTACTTCTCCTTTCTGCTCTGTCTTAGAATCAGTCTTAGGTAACATTGATGGGCTACCTTGCCAGCAGGTCCTTTAGGAGGCGCACAGGTACAGATTCTGCCCTCTCCAAATCTTGAGGGTTCTCTTGCAACTATGTTTAGGATCCTGGGGCATTAATGTTTCCTTTCCTTTCTTCCACTGGTGAGCAGGAACTTCTTGCCCCCTGACATCTATCATGCACAAAGGTGTTGGATGCAGAGTAGCCACTTGGATCCTTACTGAAGCCTAGATCCAGAATGAAGCAGGATTATTGTCTTACCCACCATACCCTTGAAGGGTGAAGGGATTCAAAGGGTTGGCTGTTAGTAGGGTGAAAGGACAATGGCGTATGATATTGTTATACAAATGTTCCTTTACCATGTCAGTATTCTTTGTCTCAGAGACATGCACTCTAAAGAGGTTGCAATAGTAAGGGTTCAATAGCAAAGCAAACGGGATTGTGGATGGCTAGCATGTCTCAGTAAGTGATGCACCTTACCTTCAATTTTCTTCTTTGAAAGCATGTGGTTTTTAACTCACTGGAGCTAGTAATGTGCCTTCCTAACGGCTTCATTTCCTCTGCATTACTCAGGGGTATCCATTTTATACGTGGGAGAAGGGAAGAGAGTTAATGGAACAGAGAGGAAAACATCTCTTAAGCAGAGGAAGAACATTCCCTATGCTTTTCATGCAGAGAATGAGGCAGAATTTATTTGTATGTTTGTATTTGCATCACCCAACACACTCATTTTATTGCTATAACTTCATTTTTTTCTATCACGTATTTGGATGAGGACATGATAGAATACAGTGTGCTATGGGTCATAGAGAACATGACTGCTGATGTCTGTAACAGCTCAGAAAAAAACATGGTTTAATATGCATTGGTTTTTTTGTCATACACAGAGGTAAATTGGGGCTCATCTGCACAAGCTCTTTATTATGTTAATGCATTAGACAGTGCACTGGAATTAACCACAATAGAAGATCATGTGAAAAATTTCAGGTAAGGTTTACAGGGAAGTAATGAATGACTGTCTGGTGTTAGATAGATAGATTCCCACTTAAAATGTAACTTTTTTTTCTTCCTCCAGACCCCAGTGCATAGTATTAACAGGATGTCCCATGACAAGACCAGCTCTGTTGGACATCACACATTTATTCACAAAGAACAATGGTCTCTGCATCTGCTGCCAAGTATATACGGTAGGGTCTATGTATGTGAACCTAAAAATTAAGAGCAAAATTCTCCAATGTGCACTGAAGAGCTCCATTCTGCACTCATTTGGCACACAATGCTCCCACTGATGCTGATGTGTAGAGCATGTCAATGAGTTTTGTCATACGTCTTGACAAGAAGGCTCTCAGTTGATTTGGAGCCTGCTGGTTAATGCCTCATTAAGATGTGTCTCAGAGTTCATAGCAGACCAACTAAAAATGATAGAAGGTTTGGAAAAATAAGAGTTACAAGGAAAGATTAAAAAAATTAGACACCCTGAGGCTAGAGAAAAAAGTGAGGGGACAAGGAGGCAGCATGATTTTGGGAATAGAGCACAGGAGTCAAAATACCCAACTTCTAGTTCCAGCTCTGCCACTGATTTGCTGTGTTGACCTTCTCTGTTCTGTATCTCAGTTTTCCCATCTAGAATATTAGAATACTACTACTCACCAAGCTTTAGGGGAAGGGATTCTTCTTCGAAGTTTTCTGAAGAAAGGAGCTACCTAAGTACACATTTCTGTTATTATATGATAGGTAGCTACAACTACATGCAGGGAAAAGATGCAGTAAAACAGATAGGGATCTGCTGGTCTTTCAGCTAGGACAGACCCAAAATATATTATACTTATATACTATATTATATTATAGTATAATATATATAGCTTATATTGCCGCAGTGAAAAGTGTAGTTTAAATGTTAGGACAAAATTCTTAACTGAAAGAAAAATTAAATAGTGGAACAACCTACAAAGAGAGGTTGTGGAATCACTCTCATTAGAGCTAATGCACCCTTCTCCTAGCATTACTGTAGTAATAATTAAATCAGTGCTACCACAATGCTGAAGGGTTAACTAGAAGACCTAGATAAGCTCCCTTCCAACTCAAACATGTCTTTGGGCTTCCATTCATGGTGCGTTAGTCTGCACTACACTGGTGTAAATTCTACTATGCACTAGTGTGTTGCACAACAACTGGCCTGCATAGACCCTATTGCCACATACCAAAAGTTCCCCAGTGCACATTAAGTAGTCCCATTTCAAACACGAGAGAACTTACAGCGTACGGCAGCAGATACTTGTTAGTATGCAACGCTCTAGTGCGCATTAGAATTTACACCCCTCTAGTGAGGACTAACACACTATGTAAGCAAACCCTATATGAGTATACGGACCTGATACTGCACCACTGAAGTTGATGGGAGTTTGCCATTGACCTCAGTGGGTGCAGACTAGACAACTTCACATAATATGGCTACAGCAAGTTTTCTTGTTAAGCATCTTCCTGTAATATTATTGGTTTTCATATAGTGTTAGGAGATTTCATTTCTGCCTATAATACAATGCACGTCAATTGTGCTAGCTCAAGCATTTTTGTTGTTTTTTCTTTCTCTAACAATTTAAGCTAAATTTAGTTTAGTGGGTAATAAAAGTGTGACACAATGAACCTCTGTGATTTGTATAACTGTAGCAATAAGCTGGTGATAAAAACAGCTATGTTTTTGTCAGTGGGACTCCCATAATGCCTACAAATATAACTGTTGGATTTTACCCAATTAAGCTGTCAGATGATTACTGGAAAGACATAGTAAAGGAATTTGTGCATCCAGTTGAGTAAAGTCCAGTTTGCCCTTACTATCAGAAGATAGGTATGTAATGACTGTTTAAGTTCTGTTGAGCCTTCCTTTGGGGTTGCTTACACAGTCAAGTCAGGTAGGGAGTTTATTAGCTCGGAGATACTTCATCACAATATTGTTCTAAGATGTTGCAATTCATAGTAGTCTTTCTTTCTGTCAGAATCACTATATTTAAGTAGCATTAACAGCCTCAGTCCTCTTGAACAGAATGTGAATTATGTTACCAGCACGAATCTTTTACAAGCACTGAATCTCCATGGGCTCTTTTTGGAAATGTATTTTTCTGACTCCCTCCATTCCCACATACATCAGACTAGGTAACTCCCTCAAAATCACAGTGCGATGTATATAACAAAGTCTTCTTACTAATATTTTATTGTATCCTATAGGGACCGCGCAAGCTGTGTGTTAAAGAGATGAACAGTGGCATGGCAAAAAAGCAGGCTTGGCTTACAAAGAACAAAAGAAAAGCATTTTATGCTGCGGTGGCAGCTGACAGCTTTAGAGATGGAGTCAAAAGTCTCCTTCAAGTAAGCTTTTTATTTACAAAACATGTGCAAGAGTATTACATCAAAGCTTCCCTGTACGTCAAGCATTACTGTTTACTTGTTAAAAGGTCTTGTATATATGGATAATACGTTATAAATGTAGAGGGTGTCCTGAGGATACCTCTGTTTGTATTACAGTCTACTTCATGAACAGATGTGGTTCCAGGCTATGGAACTGTGAAACAAAACTGGCTGATTCTATCCTAAATGAATGAGGCCCTATTATGAAAACAGAGGTGCCTTTAGGGCACCGTACAAATGTCTGTGCCTGCACTTAGTATACTGCAAATGAGTTCTGCTTGTTGGTAATATGCAGTATATTAAACATTGGAGAATATTTTTGCATTTCATATCAGAAAATATTTTTATCAGTTTTATATTTATTTAGCAAATAGAGCAAGGTCCACCTCAGTTAATGAAAATTCACTCCCTGAAACATTTCCCTATATTCCAGATTGCTTTTAAACAGTCCATTACAATTAATCTAACTTCACTGAAGACAGCATTTTCAGAAGCTAAACTGGCACCACTTTTAGATTCCCCATTTCCCTCTCTTTCACATGGACACGTGTAAACACGTACATCTGGAGGCAAAGCATGGGGAAAGAATCCCACCATTCACACTTGCAAAACACTCTGTGGATCTCATTACAAGAGCATGGATATCCAAAAGACTTTTTGTCAGTTCTCTGGTAACAATCACCCATTGGTAACATATATTCATGTTAACATGTTTGTTGAATGGACAGCAGTGGTGAGTGAGATGATGTGTTAATAAATGAGTGAGTTAATGCATCCTTCTGTTGTATTAAAGCTCAGTGAGGAGACTTTATCTTGAGTTTGTGTACAAAATAGCTTGCCAAGCAGGAGTTCTTTCTGTTGTTTCCAAGAACTATTATCTCCTGATAATCTTTTCTTCTTCCATCTCTTTTAAAATATCATGATCAAAATCAAGTACATGAGTGCAAATAAATACTTCCCTTTCAGCAATTTGGGAGGGTTCTCCAGTGGGGTATCCTGTAGAAACTGGTATGAAATTGTTTTGAAGACAAGCTATTCATTTAAATGTGTACAATATGGATGTGTCAGTACAACTCCTGAAAACAATTTTCCCATGGCTCTATTCATTTCCCTTTCGCTAGCAATAAAAATATGCAAATACAATATTGCAAGTGCTCAAGAGAATTTGTGTATTCTAAGAAAATGTTCATAACATATTGCATTTTTTTTACTCTGCACTCATACTTAATCAAATTAACTGGAAATACAGGGAAGCTTGGATCTAAATTTGGTCACCTCTTAAATTTGGGTCCAGCTTCTAGTACTAAAACCCAGCTCTACTTAAAACCCACTTTGAACGTTTTGTTGGAAGAAGCCTGATCTGACGTTACATCTTGCCAAACCTCTTATTCTTCCTTGGTATTTCCAAATTATTATTGCATATAAGGTATGCTCAGCTAGTTTTGGATCATCTCCTCATAGGGACGAGAATTCCTACCTTTTTTTTTTTTTTTAAAACAAAGGTCTGCCATTCCTCCTCCCTCTGAGTGCTTCAAGAGGGAAGGGACTTCAAGATCTAGTTTATTTACTTTAGGTTACTAACCAGACAGAAGCTTGATTCCGTTATGTTAGAATGAGCACACATACAGCATCATGAACCTATCTTTTGGTTTTAAGTTACTGAACCATTTTCATGACAGCATGTCAGAAGAAATGCAAGTGAGTGTTAATTTAGCAAAACTACATTTCATTCATCTAAAAATCATTTATGGCTAGAATGATGTAGACCTAATCTTTCTACTTGGGTACAGGCGTGAAGGACATTCACAAAATGCAATCAAATCTTAAGAATCTCCAGAACATTACTTCAGTTATCTTTTGCCATTACTTCTCATTTACAGCAAGGGCCTGTGAATATGCACCTTTTCATGCAGTGTTTTAATATCATTAGGCTTCAGGTTTGGGTAGGATGAGACCAAATACCCTGGTGCTGGGATTTAAAACAGACTGGAGGGTTGCATCAGCTGTGCAAATTGAAGACTACGTAGGTGTTCTACAGTAAGTTATGGTTCGGTTTCATCATATTTTCTGTGGACTCAAATTACTTTGCATTTCTAAAAAGAAAAGATGTTTTAGATAATGTAAATATTTCTAGCAAGAGTGAAAGTATGAAAAGCTAGCTGGTGTAATGGTCTAGTGCTCTAGCTTTTCACCTCTGGAGACCTGAGTTCCATCTGCCTCTAGACTCATGAATGAAAATGAGCCCAGTTCCATCTAGTTCCTAAAGGATGTATGTTCAGATGACAAAATCATCCCCATTGTGGTATAACAGGCAACGCCTGTACAGAGAAGGCCCATCAGTGCCACGGCATCGGTGCTTTGACAAAGCTGCATAGGGAAACTGCACAGCTTTCAGCAATGCTTTTGTAGGACATTTTCTTGTTTTCTATGTACAGGGATGGGGAAAATATTACTCCAAAATACATGCTTGGGGGGATGGGAGAGAATAATGGCAGTCTCCTTGTTGGCCCAAGGGACTACGGAAGCCCCTTCTTTCAAGGAGCATGTGGTCAAGGCTCAGCAGTTTTGTGAGCTGAGTTCTGGCCACAGCATAGCCACTCTGAGGTGTGCTTTTCCTAAGACCTTCTAAATTTCCAGCTGTAAATCTGCCCACTAGCTTCTTCTGGTTCAGCCAGCAGTACAACCCATTCCACATCTTCTGTTGCTTAGAAGGGATGGAATGGGGCACTAGCATGGAGGAGCTACTCAAGAGTGGCACAACTCCTAAAGCAGCTGCCAAATTCACATTCACTTAGTTTTGGCCGCATTTCACCTTCCGCGGTTTTATCCATCACAGTGCAGCATGTGGGCCACAATGCCTCCCACCAAGCATTACCATTTCCCTGAATGCCTTCCTGTTAGGCAGCTCTGCGTGATGTGTATGATATGAAGCAGTACTCTAGGTAAGGGTAAATGCAGGTAAACTGAGTTTACCCATTTGTCATTTGGGAAATATGGAATTGAGTTTAGGTTAATTTACCCACTTTTTTCCCACAACACCACTGCTGTGAAATGCCCATAATCATTTTATTTTTGTTTTCAGCGATGCATTTGATTTTGAGCTTGGCGTGGTTATTGTCAGACTTAGCCAAAGCTTTGATATCTCTCAAGTCCTCCAGGTTCAAGGTATGTAGCGATGGAATCATTATTGCATGTAACTTCTATTTTTAAGGTATGCTTCTTTTTAAAACTGTCATTTTCCCATTGATTTCCAAACCAATCAATCTGCTGAAGTCCTGCTCAATGACTTGTTAACCTACAGCTTAATGTAAAATATCCAGAAGCTGGGAGTCAATAAAATATGTGTAACTGCTGGAGCATCACATTATCATCTCCATGTTAGTGAAAAGCATTAAAGGTCCACTGTCAGTCTGAAATCTAGTCATTACAAAAATAAAGAGCTAAAAGCAGTTTAGGATACCTGCCCAAAGAGAGAAGTAAGTTGTGCCAGCAAAAGATTACTTCTCGAATCGCCCTGGTCCAAAGGATGAGCCTGGGACTCTCAGAATCAGTCTGGTTCCTGTCCTTCTCCTGGGGCAATACAGCTACCTGCTGCTTCTTACTTGTAAGCCTGTAGTCCAGACCGATGTCCTTACTGAGGTAGAGCTTCCACAGAAGTCAATGCAAGTACTGCCCTGAGAAAGGCATTCAAGGATGGGCACTGGAACTGGTCAGAGGTCCTGCACATTGCTTCAGAGAACTGGTTCCAAGATACCCCTTCCTTGGTATAGACTGAAGTAGAAAATCAAGTGCAACAAGGGCGACCTGTGGCTCAAATGTACGCTCACTCCCTCCTCTGGGAGACTCTGTAGGGCAGATCCACAAGGCTGACATTGTTGAGACTTGTGGGAGCAGTCACTCTGTAAACCCTGTCTGTTCTATCCTGCGTCCCAGTGCATTTCAGTTGCAAAATGCACACAAAGTTAGTGCATCTATATGGAGCAACAACTCCCCTTTGCAGCTTCAACACCCCTTTTCAAAGGAGACAGTGCACAGATCTGGTGGAGGTGGGAAGGCAGGGTTCTTCTAGTATAGAGGTTTCCTGGATCCACACAGTTGCCATGACTTTCTCTTTTTATCCTGGGGATGTGTAGGATTTGTAGGCATCTCACTGCCTCCAAGGACACTTAGAGAGGAGAATACCAAATGAAACCCCACCAGCAGAACTCTTAGGGCTTCAATAGAATTATTCTCTGAGAGTTAGTCCACTGAAGGGGAAACATCCAACTGAACCACGGTGATTAATCCATTGTACACAAAATGAAGTATTTTTCTTTTTCTGTTAAAAAAACATGAACTGGAATAAATCTAATAGGAAAATAGGTATATGAGTTAATCATAAAACAGAATGACGACTCTTTGCTGCCACCTGCTGCTGGTTTGCCTTTCTCATTTCTCCCTCCAGTATCTTGTTGATACACATACCAAAATGCACTCATTACACATAAGGGAGATATGTAGGATAGCAGAATCTTCTATGGTAGTAACCAGAAACCACAATACTAAAGCTCATCGTTCTTAGTGGGCAAGCTAATTTTGTAACTCCCAACAGCAAACCACTTTTAAGATAATTAAGGATTAAGAGAGTCCAGAATTTCCTTTTAAAAAAACTACAACAGATGAGCACTCAGCTTCCAAACACATTGTTAAATTCCAAATCAGCTTCTGCAGATTTCCCTGTTAATATCCCTACCACTTCGATTACCAATACGGGAAACAGTAAAAAATTGATTGCTAATTTAAACCTCTCTGGGAAGGCACATTCTGTAAGAGTACAAAGTAATATTAATGAATACCAGCTATGAACATTTTACTAGTCTATAAGGGTGCAAACTGTTGAAGAAACATAAATATAACAAGAAATTACAATCGACTGTAAAAAAGCAAACACTGAAAATGCTTTTGAAGCTGATGATACTCATCATACAAACACGTTAGGCTAGGAAGTGGGAAAAGAAACGTTATGTTCTATTACGTTCATTACAGCATTCTGTTTAAAAGAATAACTGAATCTTTATTTTTGAATAACTGTGTGTCAGTGGCTATCATCATGTCCTAATAAACACAAGCACCATGTCATAGCGGAGTCCAATTTAAAGGAAATTTTAGCAATTCAGAGCGCCAAACAAGCTAATAAACTCTAGTGGCTGCGGTTGATTTTTTATATTTCTACACAGGTAATTTACCAGCCAATGAAGATTACTTTTGTACCATGTCTCACTCTAATGAAAACACCTTTCCTTATGAAAAAAGCTTACTATGGACCAATGCCTACATCATATTAACTAGTGGATAAATTCAGAGGTGGTGGATGCTACTTTTCCTTGGAGAAAAGCCCATTTTCTCCAAGACAGAAGAGATATTTTATATTATTATATTGAAAGAATCGTTTAGCTAACACTTCTGTCTCTGCAGCAAGCATTTCAGAATGCATCAACAAGATAAAGTACTGTAATATTTTCAATATGTACTGTGGTCACATATTCAGTGTAAGTACTCAAACACCTATGAGCATCTCAAAATAGGAGCGCAGCATGGTCTGGTGATTACTGAAGGGGACTAAGAATTTAGAGCCTGGTCCACAGCTGCTGAAGTCAATGAGAAGACTCCATAGCCAATGAAGTACTGGTCCTTAGAAGACCAGTTCTTAGCCAATGACCTCAGCACCTCTTATTCTCTGCCTTTGGCACATAATAGTCTAGTCTCCTGTGGGCTGAAATACGATCTAATTTCAGTTGTTGGGTTTAGTGGGCAGATGCTGATAGTGTTGGTGGCGTGTGATATACAGGAGGTCAGACTAGATGATCTGGTGGTGCCTTCTGGCCTTAAACTCTATAACTCAGTGTGATACAGGTGGCAAATCAGTCGATATATCTGTGCCTCAATTTCCCAGTATGGACAAAATCAACTTTTGTAAAGTGCTTTGATATCCTTGAAAGAAAAAAAACCAAAATATTTTACTGTAAAGTAAAAGGATAATTGCTATTTCTGATCTGGTGGACTAGCAAACTAAAGACAGAGAGCAACGGAGTAACACGTGATAGCAATGCAATCTCTATGGATAAGTATGGTGCACTTCAAACTAGAGCTTCCATAGATTAATTCAATTTCCTGCCATCTAGTGGCCTACTAGGAAAATCATTTCACAAAAATTATCATTATCCCGATATTTTACTGAGTATATTAAGAATCACAACAATAATTATAATTATCTCAATGTCATTACCATCAATAGTTTAATTACATTTAAAATATAAATTATTGTGTTACTAGTTTCTAGTATTGCTTTCAATTAACAGAGGACTTAGAGAAGTTGGAGCAGGAGAGGCTGGCACTAGAAGCTACCATTAAAGACAAAGAATTTGAAGAAAATCGTGGTATCCGTGGATTCTTTAGCAAAGCCAGAAAGCTCAATATTACAAAGCATGTAACCAAAAAAGGTAAGCTCTGACATGACAAAAAAGGCCATTTTCGTAACACTTTCACTGATACACAACTATACCTTCATTTAAAAAAAAAAGCTTCTAAAATACAACAGTGTCCTTTGATTTTAGCTAGTGGAGCTTCCATTTAATTCAGACAACACCTTATGGAAATGTTCCAATGGAGTATGAGAATGCTGTGGGCTTGGGTTCTAGCACTACATTTTCCCCCTGAACATAAATTTATTAGTTGAGATAACTGTGTAATGATGTGTAGAGTAACCTCTGCTGATACAAAATGTTACCTGATATGACAGAACTCATTTCTTTCTCTTGTCATTTTTCAGATGAAATGTATGACTTTGTTTTTTATTTTTAATCTAATTGATAAAATTGGGTATGGCTACTAAATGTTTGAACAGACACAAAGCAATAAATTCTTTTTTATATTGGGGTCATTTTCCTGAAGTTTTATAAAAATGTTGAACTGTGCTCAGAATTCAGGGAACAAAAGAAAATGTACACAAAAACTACATGTGCATAGAATATATGTAATAAAAATGGCCATAGTTCTATATTCTGGATATACTATCATACTGAAGGAGTGAACCAATGTATGCATAAGCCCTGAAAGCAAATGTATAACATATTAAGAAACAATTAAAACAGACTGTAAGTAGTATAGTGTGATAGGATCTAGAACAGTGGTTCTCACCCTATTTACCATTGTGGGCCACATAAGTAGCTTTCTGTGTGTTATATGGGCCACATCTACAGACTATATATACCACCTTTATGGCCTTGAGGATGTCATATGGGACACAACTGTGTGCCAATTGGGCCACAAGTGGCCCACGTGTTGAGAACCACTGATCTAGAATATTAAAATGTACAAGGGATGTAATCAAACCCATACAAGAACTATAGGAAATCTACAAAACATCTACTGAATTAAAATTCTCATTTCACAATGGTTAGGATATGATAATGACCCATCTAAAACCATTTTTGCATTCATCAAAATATTTCTGAATTTTCTACTGCAGGGTCTATAGTCTAGCTGTACACTCAACTCCCAAAGTTATCAAGAAGATACCACAGACTAATAGCAGAAAATTTCATCAATTCTTTACTTGGCAGTGCTCAGTTAATTTTGCATGTTAAGACAGAACTTACTTTTATAACAAATGCTACTAGATACAGCATACTCCAGCTACTGTTTTCTGTTCAGTCCAGAAAGAAAATAGAGCTGGTTGGGAATTCTGCATTGGGAAATCATTCCAGTGGAAACTGCCCTCTTAGCAAAATTGAAATTTTCTGCAGGAAGGGATTTCTATTTTCTGTACAGCATTTAAAAAGAAATATATATTCCACACTTCTGCTCAGAACAATTTTCAAACAGAAATATGAAAATATATTCTATTAATAAATATCCCTGTCTTTCTATTTTGTTTATAAATATATTTTCCTGGAGTTGCAAGAACTCCCAACATAAATGCCATACTACACAGGAAAGCAAATAATTGTTTTATAATTATCTTGTCAAAACTCTAGAAACACTGGAAGACAGAACAAAGTATTTTCTGAACCTAATACATCAGAGCAAAACCTATAAAGAAGCCTATCTGCTCCACTTTAAATATTGCTCTGACATTGTCTCTTTGAAATCATTGGAAGAGAAACTGTAATAAAGTTACTGGCTTCAAAAAAAGATGGAGTAGAAAAGATATTGTTAGCATATAGACAAAAACGTACGTTTTTAGACAGCACTAACATTGAAACAAGAAGCAAAGCATACTTTTAAATTAACACAAAGACCTTCTGGGTGTTACGTATGTCCCATGCTTACATTTTCCTCATATCCTTAAGGCTTTTCTACATGGGAAAATAGCCCAGAATTGATAAGCCCTGAGGTCTTTGTCTCACCTCAACCTTCTCTATATCTAGTTTGTTGTCTATGTCTCCCTTCAGCATACCCTGTGATGTATTTTATGGAAAATTCCATATTTTGCAACACACTAATTTGCCTGCAATATAAAAGGTGAACAAAATAATTGTAATCTATTCCTTACATTTTTCAAAACATTTCCTAACTATCTACCTGTAGCTTCAGTGAATATCCATTTTAGAATAGGTTATCCCATCAACAGAATGGATAACTTATTCCCTTTTATAGTTGTTACAGCTTGATGCAATAAGGTCCCAATATCACAAAAAAAAACTAACACATGGAAGCAAATTTGCTCATGCACTCCAGTTCCAATTGGTATCTATGGAAGTTGTGCATGCTGGCGTGTTAAGAAAATGGTTCAGAAAATGATTTATTTTTGCAGTAAGAATTTTCAGGATTGAGGCCTAATAATCATGTTACCAAGACTGTCCATGTACCTCCAACAGATGTAACTAAAAAGATGCCCCCAAATGACCCTAAAGCAAACATCCTGTAATCATTTGTAAACATGCTGACTTTAAGTTTGCAAGTCAAAGAAAGCTCATGTGACAAACAGCAGTCTTATCGCATATGATTCCTCCTTAGTGACAGGAAGCACCATACTATATCTTTATGAGATACTGAACTGAATTCTTTCACAATGTCAATGAGATGTCTCCTAATGTTTTATGGGTTTTTTGGTTTTAGGTGAATAAATTTAAGCACATGCATAAATGTTTGTAGATTTAAGGGCCTGAATCATTTCAATACATTACCTATATAATAACTAACAGTGAATACAATACTACCTCATGCCATGATCTGAAATCATAACCCCACATTTGAAAACTATCATATATTCTTTGTTTAATATACAAGATAAAATAAAATATTATGAGATTACACAAAATTTCACTAAATCATTTCTGATTCCGTGTAAGACATTTAATTGTTTTGTCCAAAGGTTTCCAATTCCCAAAAAAGAAACAGGAAGAAGAAAAATTTCACTCACATGATGGGTTTTGTTTCCTAAAAGCAGATTCATCAGAAAGTTAAAGAAAATAGTTTTCTCTCTCATTTCAGACTGCAGTATTAACACAATCCAGTCAATGCATGTGGGTGAATTCAATCAGAGGCTGCTGGAAGCCAGTAATCAGTTTAAAAAAAAACAAGGGAAAGGTACAATTGATGTTTGGTGGCTGTTTGATGATGGAGGTAAGAGATCCAAAAGGGCACCACAGGGAGAAAGATTTTTGTGTTGCCTGATATAAATACATGCTTGGGGTTTTATATAAAAATAACATTATATTGGGTTGGTTTTTTTGTTGTTGTTTTTTTACATGGCTTACATATTTTAAGATAAATTTGCGTATGTCACTGCTAAATAAAGGAGGTTTCATTTTTACCACACAACATACTCATTTAATCTCCATGTGGTTTAATATGTTTATCCAGGTTTAACACTCCTAATTCCCTATATTCTGACTATCAGGAAAAAGTGGAAAGATTGTAAATTAAGGATCTTCACTGGAGGAAAGATCAACCGGATCGAAGATGAAAAACTAGCGTAAATTTACCTATTTTTCCCCCACTGTTTAAAAAGTTTTGATTGCTTATGAATATATTTGTATATAGTCCCCTCTAGCAGTAACCTTAGCATTTCTGAGCAAGTCCAACTTGCTTTATTTTGGACAGTAATAAAAATAAATTTCACACAGATGTCTAGCATTTGACAAGGGCCTTAGGGGTCATTAATCTTAAATGCAAATGATGACTGGCATAGGAAAATCACATCCCACATATTCTGTCCCTAACAGCTCATGTTCCCTTCTCAGCAAATGATAGTCTTTAGTCTGTAATATGAAAATCATAGTGTTTTATAGAGTTGACATAATTTTGTCTAGTTAAGTAGTGAAACTGCACATGAAGTCTCATAGATGCACGTTATAGACAACCCACAAAAATGTGATTAACAAGTGCAAACTTTTAAGAGCTTATACTCAAGAAATTTAGTTTTAAAACTTTCTAGACCTCTGAGCTATATAGTCTGCTTTCCCATCCATGTACAAAACGGAAGTGCTAATGTAATCTTTATAATAATAATTTATATAGCACCATTCTTTCCAAAGCACTTTACAGACAATAGACAATTATTTTATCCACTGTGGAAATACAATCAATTTGGAATGGAATTCAGTAACTGTTTAACACAACAGAGCATCATTAGGCAACTGGTTAGGACAGGAAGTGAAGAATAACTTATTCAATTATCACTACAAGGGGAATTTAAGTAGGAAGGATTCAATTGCATGAGTTGGAAAATTAGCCAGGACAAAGATGCTCTGTGGTTTGGTTGCATTCTCTTATGAGGACTTGAATGTCTGACGTTCCACAAGAGATATGGGTGAAATTCCACGTAGCAGGGCTGTGCAGCCTCTCCCACTCAGTGTAGCACTGTTATACAGATCCTGCCAAACTTTCCACACTTATGTGGAAAAGCTGTAGGGTATTCCAGTCTTTGAGCTTGGATAAACTATGCAGAATGGCTCTGTAGTTTCTCCCTGGCCTGAAAGGAAGGATTTCTTTCCCCCACTGCCATCACACATTTCCCTTAAGCCTGGCCTAGCTATTCAGACTGGCAATTGCCTTCTGGATTTGGACCTTACACAGAAAACATATAATTTCATTTAAAGATAAAGCAAGATGTTTTGGTATCAGGATGGCTATGTCAGAACTTACTAGCTGTTACCAACCAACGGGCAGATCCAGATACAGTAGAACCTCAGAGTTACGAACACCTCGGGAAGGTTGTTTGTAACTCTGAACAAAACATTGCGGTTGTTCTTTCAAAAGTTTACACCTGAACATTGAGTTAATACAGCTTTGAAACTTTACTATGCAGAAGAAAAATGCTGCTTTTAACCATCTTAATTTAAATGAAACAAGCACAGCAAGTTTCTTTACCGTGTCAAATCTTTTTTAAAACTTTTCCTTTTTTTAAAAAGTAATTTATGTTTAACTCAGTACTGTACTGTATTTGTGTTTTTTGTTTTTGTCACTACTGCCTGATTGTGTACTCCTGTTTCCAAATGAGGTGTGTGATTGACTGGTCAGTTCGTAACTCTGGTGGTTTGTAACGATCAGGTTCCACTGTATTTTTATAGCCACCTTTGTTTCTACAAATGCCAGGATCCTATGCTCAGGCTGATTAGTGCAAACTCTGTGGTTAAGATCTTCACTGACAACAATTTTATCATCAACAAGTCCCCCAATATAGTCTGTGTGGATAACTGACATTGCGGGCTCAGTATCAGTTTACATCATTCTCTATACCCATACGCAGGAAAGACAAACTTGGAGGCAACTTAGTCATTCTATTCCTTTTGACCTCAAATACAGAGACATCATCACTTGAAATAAAATTCTGTATGCCCATTTAATCTATGAATCCACAGATGCAACTAACCTCAGCATCCTGTTCATCTATCAAACACTAAAAGCTTTCCAGAGGAGCTGAAGTAGACATTGCCTGACATGGTGATAAAGTTTAAAAGACTCATCATCTAGGGAGACTTCAACATCGACACAGCACCTTTGATCCTATACCACAAACCAAACTCTCCACGTTAGCATTCTCACAATTAATCTGTGCACCCGTCTCCAACAGCCAGCCATATCCTGGACTAGATTCTTGGGCTGAATGGAGACATAAACTGCAAGAAATGCTCCTTCCAACGTCGTCAGTTAACTTACTCCTCCACATGGAAATAAAAACTCTCTTCTTAGGCAAGAAGAAATTACCACTATGATCTGCCCTAGGGAACTCTTGGATTCTGCCAAATTCCAAAATTTAGTTATAGAAAAGATAAATCGAGTAAATGAAGTACTTTAACTACTCCCTGAATACTACTGTAGAACTAAAAAATTTCAGAGCTAAATGGAACACTGATTTCTGATTTGGCTAACCTTCAAACATTTTGCACACAAATAAAAATTGTAAACTAATCAAGCTATTTCTCCTATAGGCAGTGAAGGAAGAAATAGAGATAGATGTATACGTTGGTCTTCTATTTTTAATTTTTTGGAAAGTGCTCTGATACTATAGTAATGGGGCAATATGAGTGTCCGTATTGATAAAATTCCAAATATCGTCAAGCCTGTGGGTCAGATTCTCCTCTCCAATCCATCTAATGGTGCTGTATTTAGTCAGTGCACATAAGTTCTGTTGATAACTGATAGAGGTCTGCACTGTCGACTGGAAAAGAGAATTCTCTCCTTTGCATGAGACAGATCTTTCAGAATTTAATCTTTTTAAAATATTTGATCACAGTACCAATGTTTTCCCTAAAATGTAAACATACTGCCTGATATCTGCTGCCCTTGCTTTCTGTATTTTTATGTAATTCCCACTGATCTTCAGCTAAGTAATTTAGGGGCTGGTCAATACTACAAAGTTAGGTCAGCTTAACTACATCGCTCAGGGCTGTGAAAAATTACATTCGTAATAGTAAAACCGACTTAAGCCCCAGAATTTTTCTGTCAACCTAGCTATTGCCTTTTGGAGAGGCTGATTTACTACAGTGAGAGAAGAATCCCTTTACCTCACTGTAGTGTCTACCTTTTATCTGTGCTGCTATAGCATTTCTACTCTAGCCATACTCTTACTTTATATCTACATATATATAAAATTCTGTAATTGAAAAGAGAAACACTAACTAAAACATTTCAGATAAATTCACTTGTCATAAAAAAGTTAACATATTAGATGATTGCTTTTGATGACTTAACTCATTTACAAGCAAGCACTCTTTGAGCTAAGGTACGTAAAAATGAAGGAATGAAGTGTTCTCCCCTTTGTTTTCAGGATGACTTCACTTCTAAACAAATTCAGAATAAAATATGCAGACATTAAGATCATTGGCAACATCAATATGAAACCCAACAAAGAGAGGTAAGAAACATTTCTAAAATCCATTATTTAACTGCAGTTCTTTATCTGGGAGTTGTTTCTTTTGCACTGATTATAAAAAAATTATCAAAGGATGAAAACAAGAGCACTAAAAGAAACATCTTTTAAACAACATAATACACAGGTTGGTACTACAAACAACCCTCTACTTTATGTTGTAATGATAAGACTTAATTTTAATACCAAGACTAATTAGAGACCCACAGTTATAAGCCACTGAATTTAACAGGCATAATTTTATAATTGCTTTTCATATCCGTTTTTGTTTCCATGGCCTTGATTTCATCATGCTGTTCAGCAGATTGCAGTTCTTTTGTAGACTCATCTTCCCCTCTAACTCAGACTTTCAGAGTCCTCTGAGTTTTACCTTGCCCAGGCATTCAGTAGCTCACTATCTTTCAAACTGAACATACACACTGCTCCTTTCCCTAGAGAAGGACATTACAGCTCTTTCCTATTACTCAAATATAATGAAGGCATAACACTTTTAAAAAAGCTATGTAAATTTATTCTCTAGATAAGTCAGGGGAGAAATGAAGAATGGGTAATATTCAAGAAATTCCATCTCTGGTGCCTTGGCCACAAATGTTCTGAGACCCATGCCAGTATTAAATATTTTGCTGTACATGGCAAACTAGAAAACTACTGGCCCTCACAGCCACTTCACATTTTCTAGCCTTATATTTTGCTGCCATCCATTGCCTGAAGGGTAGTGGAAATCCCGTATTTCAGTACCAATTATAGCTAGTCCCCCAGTTCAGCAGGTAAACATGCCTCCTCCCTTCTAAAATAAACCACCAGCTCTGTGAAATTGCAGAGATTACTTGTACCTCCTGCTCTCTAGCCTATTTTCCATATTTCTGTTACCATACTTCTTTCTTTCTTTCTGTTTCATATACCCACCATCTTGGACTTCAGGTATAACCTTGGGCAAATCACTTACTCTCACTGTGCCTCCATTTCCCTGTGTGTAAAATGGTGAAAACAATGCTTATCTTGTTTCATTAATGTTTATACAATCACTGGATGGGAGACACTACAGAAATGTAGAGTATTATACTATTAGGAATATATAAGGATTTACTATTTGATACCTACATTTCTGAAAAATCAGCAAAGCCATTTAAATTATTCATTTCCTTTTTGATTCCACAGTCAGTATCTTTTTAATTATACCCAGAGTTAGGCAGAACATTATTCTTTTCCTCTTTCCCAGTGTTAACTGAGTAATGATCTTCCAAAAGTACATTTGCAAAGTAAGCAAAGAGAAATATATTTGGCATTCACACGAGCAAGTTCAGCATTATTTATAACATATAATAAATATATATAATGACTGGACACCTACAATAGTGCCATATTTCTCCCTGAACCAGTGTGCAAATCCCTTTGATTTGATTAAGAGATGTGCACATGGATTACGGGCAAGATTAGGCTCTGAAATTGGTCTTGAAAATGATTAAATTATCTGTAAAGATTGACCTCCCAGTACAGCAGTATCAAAATACCTGACAGCTGTTTATGAATTTATCTTTCCAACTCCCCTGAAAGATAGGGGTACGTCATATTTTACATATGGGAACTGAGGCACAAAGAAATTAAGAGGTATGTTCAAACTCACACAGGAATATCTATAGCAGAGTTGGGAAGTGAACCCAGATCCCTGAGTCCCACTCCAGAGACTTAGCCATAAAACTTCTTTCCTCCTGTCATTAGGGTAAGCTTACACAGACTGGCTATTAATTTCATTAAAGCTGTATACTGTTCACTCAGGTGACTTCTAACAAACATTACAAAACTCTGAAAAACGTGTGTGTGTTCAGTGTTGGCATAACGTCCTGCATTTTTTATAAACTTAGACCTTGTCTACACTAGAATTTACTTTGTATAACTTACATCACTCAGGGGTAGTTCACTTCCCTGAGCGATGTAAGCTATACCAACCAAAGTAGCGCTGTAGACAGCGCTATGTTGGCGGGAGAGCATCTTTTGCTGACATAGCTACTGCCTCTCGTGGGTGATGGAGTAATTAAGCTAATGGAAGAGCTCTCTCCCATCGGCTTACAGCATCTTCACAAAAAGCGCTACATCAGCACAGTTGCATCAGTACACAGTTATAGCGCTTCTAATGTAGATGTAGCCTTCGTAACTAATAAATTCCAGTTTGAGCTGCAATGAAAACATTTCAGCATTTTAAACAGGCTATGTTATAATGACACTGTAAATTCACTGTAGAGCTATTGGGCCAAAAGTAGCTCTTAGTTATACCAATATAAACTCATTTTAGTGGGGTTGCATAGATAGATTCAAGGGCACAATATGGCCCCAAATGTTTAAAGATGTTGCATGTCATTCAGCTACAATTCTACAGTCAGTAGGGACCTGCCTCACCTAAATGATCTGTGAAATAATGAGTTAGTACCCTGCTGTGAGACCTCCTTTATAATTTCTGTTTCAGCTGGAAATTCTTTGAAGAGATGATTGAACCATATCGCCTCCATGAAAGCTGCAAAGATTTAACAACTGCTGAGAAATTAAAAAAAGAGACTCCATGGAAAATTACAGATGCAGAGCTGGAAGCATTCAAGGAGAAGGTAAATCTTTGCTTACATTTATTACATATTGCTGGCTAGCTAATTCAAGAAACTAGTGAGCAAATCTGAAATATCAACTTAAGAATTTGATATACATGTTACCTATGTGTCAGCGTTTGATTTTGTTAAGAATTGGGTTTGTATTGTAAAAATCGTAAGAAAAAATATTTTTCCTTTTTCCAGAGCTCTTGAAGAGACCTACCTTGAGTACTCAGTGTGGCTTTAAATATTTACCTCTGCAGGTATACATTCATTTAAGGAAGGGCCAGAGCAGGATGGCCACATGAAGCAAAGGAATTGAGGGTTTTAGCTGTGATGGGAGGCTGAAGAGCTGGGATCTATTCATTTAGAGGAGAGGAAAGAACATACTGAAGCATTTAGAGAAGGACCTAAACTGGAACTTTAGTTCCAAACACCCCTAAATTTGGGAAACTGTATCCAAATACAGACTTTGTGACTTGGACTCTTTGTTATTAACATAGGACCCAAATAATTGGATAAAAACCTATTTGAAACAATCAATAACATCAAACTGCAGGGACACTCCTAAAAATAAGAACAGCAACAACAAAATTTAGGCTTACTGCCTGGAGGGTATTTTTCCTCACTGTCAGAGGTTAATCAACAGTTGAAATCTCTGAACAAGATGAGAACCAGGATTAAAATTCAAGAGGAAAAAATTAGTAATTATTCAGATGCCATTGGCACATTAAGGTATCATATGTGGGATTAAATGTTTAACTAAATTATGGTGATTCTTACTCATTATACACAGGATTAAATTGAGGGCAAGGTTTCAAGTTGAGAAGGAATATTCCTTAAGAGCAGATTGCTATGAACCATAATTTACTTATTTTTTCCTTTCTCTAGAATATTTAACAGGTGGATTAGGATGAGGAAGATATACCAAATTCTTTGTAGGTGAAATACAGATGTCCCAACTTAAGACCTTCTAGTGGTTAAGCACCAATGGACTTTAGTCTTCCCTGCTCTTTTCTTCTCTATTGTGTGTGTGGTGTTTTGGAAGCTTTTGGAAACTCAGTCAGACTTTGATATAATCCCAACTGAATCTCAATGTAGTATTCATGTATGCAAGTTGTTAAAGTCCATAAAAATCCATGAAACTATAATAGTGTGATTCCACATATATCAGCATTGGTCCTCTGGAAAATTTTGGTAAAATGAATAATCTCTGCTAGGTTGCAAGGTGGCTTATTTATTTACCTAATTATGTTTATACCCATTCATACGATATCCGGGCATCTGACAAACTAAATGTAGCAACATATTAAACTGCCAACTACAGACAGCAGAAAACAGATTCTTTGTATTTCCCCAAGCAGCCATAATAAATAGTCCACTGCCATAATCCATAGTCAAACAAATATTTGATTAAAAGAACATGGCTTCTCAAGCTCTGGGAGGTCACCACTATGACATACCAGAGTACAATCCAAACTAATGAGCATCTGTGTCACCCCTGCCCTGCAAATTTGGATGCTTTACAATGCCTTGTGGAAGGAGTTCCTACTAGGGCTGCTCATAGCCTTTCAGCATGCAAGCCACACCCTGAGTGTCTGTGTGAACTGCAGACTGCAGCCACACCAGGGATCAACTCTGGGTCTCACCAGAGTTGGTTATACCGCAGGGTGACCCCAACACACCCTCAGTCTTAGAATTTCCCCCAGCAATGTATGTTCTGCATTGCCCACCCATCTCCTGGAGAATACAAGTTATATTAAGTCTGTTATTTCTTTAATAGAAATAATTTGCACACAACATGCCATCCCCATGGAGTTTCTTAGACACTTCAGTTTCAACACAATGGATTAGAAACAAGAAGTTTATTAACTACAAAGAAATATATTTTAAATGAGTTCAAATGATGAGGCATAAAAGTCAGAAATGGTTACAAGAAAAATAAAGATAAAATACTACTGGTGCCTAACTTAACAAACTATGTTAAATTCAAAGCAAAGTTTTCTCACCACATACTTTCAGTATTGGTACAAACCAAATGTCTTAGGTCAGGATCCCTCCTCTGAGTCTAATGAAGGCTTCCTTTCTTGCTTCAAGTGTAGTGAACATGATGGGCAGGGAGAAAGAGAGGGGTCCGTTGCGGAGTTTTTCCTCCTATTTAATTTCAGTCCCCCTCTTGAAAAAGATTTCCACTGGGTAACAGGAGACAAAAAGTCTATGTGGAAGGATGTTCTCTGCTGCTTTTTCCTCAACTGTTTGAGTTTCCTTGGTTTCCCTTCCTGCTTGATGACTCTGTTTACTGCTTAAATGCAAATTAAGCAGAGCATACACTGAGGATTAAACTGAGTTTGCCACCCTCAGTTTGGTTAACACCATACAGTGGAATCTTATAACTTCACATGCAATATGCCACACATTTTATCAGGATGATGCTGATCAGCAACTTATGAGTTTTCAAATACCTTTCAAGGCATACTTTGTGCAAAGATTAAAATAGTGTGTATGGTGTGAATACAAGGGAACATTCTGTCACAACCACACAGAGCAATTTTCACACCCAGGAAATTGTCTAATGGGATCTGATTTTTTTCCCTCCAGAGTTACCGTCAGGTTCATTTGAACGAACTCTTACAAGAACACTCTAGGGCTGCTAATCTCATTGTCCTGTAAGTTGCACAATTTTAACTCAGAAAATGAATATGTTAACCTGTATGTAGGGATTTTTGGACTTAAGCAACAAAAGATGTGTGTTAATTCACTCAGACTGAAATTCATTTTTGTCCAGACATCCAGCACAAGGGCTATACATCATTTAAGTCCCTTTTAAGTCTATTTTGAGGGCTTTTGTGAGACTTAAGCCGTGCACAAGTGCTGGTTCTCCAGACAAAGCTGAAGTTCATCCTTAGTTAACAGTTCTTTGTAGCTTAAAATGAGGTTCTATTCTGAAAAAGCATTATATGAAAATGGCACCTTCATGCCCAACAAATTTACTCTCTACATATTCGAAGTTATATCCACTTACTATATTGGAAAAAATCCATTTTGAGTTCTTCTGACTATTCTTATCATTATGAAGTCAACTGACATGAGAAAGACAGAGAGAGAATTCTCTTTTTGATTTATGCATCATGACCGGAATTGTTAGCTAGGTTCAAATTGCAGAACCAATCTGTTTTGCCTGGGGAAAACTCACTGAGGAGAATGGAATTCTGTAGGTTTTACTCAGGGTATAATTTGGATTGAAGAATCTTAAGTGAGGATCTAAGAATCAGAAAGATGTACTTTTAGGGTTTAGGTTGATGATTGTGCAGGAATGGCAATTAGAAAAAATGATTACTTGTGAACTTGACAAATAGAATAACCAAGAGTCAATATGAATGGAACCATGAAGCCATTTTTAAGAGAGCCACTTTTCAGAGTAGAACCACACTTCAAGTGCTTGAATAAACTTCATTTACTGTTTTGTTTTGATAAGCCTCTCTGACTCTGCTACTAACACAGTATCCTGGAGGCAAAAAACTGCATTTGCAGTATATATGGAAAATTGTTCTACACTTGTACAACCCAGATCTCACAGGAATAAGCTATCATAAAATAATTTAGAACAGACCTGATACAAAGCTCACGGAATATATAACTTGTCAGTTTTATATTTTCTCTCCTCTGATTCTTATCAAACTAGGCATAAAACTAATTTGTGATTTCTATAGCCCCAATCCTGCAAACATTTAACTTTATAAGATTAACTCTACTATCTTGAGCAGCCCCACTGCTTTTATTGGGATTATTCTCATTAGTAAAACTAAACACATGTGTAAAGGTTTGCAGGATCATGGCCTAAGAGAAACTCCATATATTATAAGGTTAACATTTTGAATGTTCATGATTGGGCTATGTAATTGTTTTAAGTAGCTTGGTTATAGTTTTCTACTCAAGATAGCATTTATTGAAATGTATATTAGCAGAGTTACTCTATACGTATAACATTAATGTTATTCCTCTCTCTACTTCAATAGGAGCTTGCCAGTAGCAAGAAAAGGAGTAGTGTCTGATCACCTGTATATGGCTTGGTTAGAAATTCTCTCAAGGAACCTGCCTCCAATCTTACTGGTCAGGGGCAACCACAAAAATGTACTAACTTTCTACTCTTAATAAAATCTAAATACCTAGAAAATAATATGTTCAACTTCAACACAAGTATTTTTACAGACAATGCTATACTAACACCATTGAGTAGTTTAGACCCAGAATGTGACCTACTGATGGAGAATGTCCTCCAAATTATAAATATCCTGTTTTAAAAAACAGCTATGTGCCACATATCTGTCACCAAAAATTGAAAAAGCTACAATTTATATAGAATCTAAAATGCTTTGGGTTTTGCTGCTGTAGAGACAATTAACAGACCAATAGGAGGGGCAGAAAAGTATGTATACAAACACTACTTTCAGAACCGTGCTGACATCACTGCTGATAGCTATACACTAAGAAGAATGATCATAAAGTAGATCCATGTTGACATTATCTCTAAAGTTTCACCGCATTTGACTAAAAATGATAATTTAATGTAATACAAATATATATCTTATAATAGCCTGTTTAAGGTACATTTCCCAATTATATCATTTCCACAAATTACTGATTATATAAAAATGTACTATGTCCAAACACATAGGCTGTCTCTTTGAACGTATGCACCTATTTTTGACTCCTACCAAATATATTTGCCAGTTACTCATAAGGCATTATTTGCAAACAGTTTCTAACTAATTAGCTGACAAACAGAAAAGTTGGATTTATGGAAAATTAGTTTCTACATAATAGCTGATCATGAATTTTCAAACGATTGTATGGAACTAAATTATATGTATAATTGCAATAATCACATATGGTTATGAGATAGAATTCTAAGCAAAGTTAATGAAATACTAAAGTAACATTCTGTTAAGATTTCTTATGAACATTGTGGTGTTCCCAAATGTATAATCTCATATGATTAAAAGGATCACATTCTATACTGATTTGGTAAATTGCAAAAAACTTATAAAATAAATGTAACATTTACTTTTTAGTTAATGTCTTAATTTTCCTGGTCAAAAGAGATTATTCCTTTAATTGTTGGGCTTTCTAAAGAAGATCTGTTAAACATTTTAACGAAATAAATAATTGAAGTCCACTAATCTGTGTGCAATTTGTTTCTATAGTATATTCTAGAATATTACACTAATGTATTATCTCATGCATTATCATTAAAATAGGCTATTTTATTTCTATTAGAGACAGGAAAATATGTATAATTAATATTTAAACTACAAATTACTAAAAAGTATGGTTAGTTTAACAAATGCCCCGAAATGCCCATATCACACACACTTGCACTCTGCCTTTTCACTGTAAAGGAGCTACTGCACTGGCCCTACACAGAATACCACACAGAGTACCACATTTAAATTTTGAAATTCAACAACCACTTCCCACTGTAAGGCGGAGTCTGAGTACGAACATATCAAAGCATCACTCAAAGAGAGAAGAGTTACAGTTACATGGACATACACCTTAACTTTGCATTTCCTCATTTTCTAAAATTTGAGTTTTCTGACTTTGACATTCTGGAAGGACACGTACTATTGCTGAGCATCCTTAACTTTACATTAATGAAGGTTTTGACATTTAGTTTCCTAGCTTTTTTTAAACAGAAAAGGAAATGTTTGTTGGTAGGAGTTAGTGCTCAGTTAGGCATTTGTAATTCTCATCTAGATTTGCAGTTGATATGCTTCTGTGGATAGGTAACAATCAAAAGATCTAGCTTGTATATAGTGCTTTTCATCAATAAATCTCAAAGAACGTTACTTCATTATCCCCATTTTACAGATGGGAAACCAAGGCATGGAGAGGTGACCAAGATTACTCAGCAGGTCAGTGGCAGAGCTAGGAATAGTCCCAGTCCAGTGATCTTTACATGTGGCCACGTGGTTGCTATGTGCTTCCTAAGTGCTCCTCCCTGCTTCTGTACATTTTGTTACAGTGGACTGGTGATAATGGTCATAATTTGAAACGTTTGCAAGGCGTAGTTGCTAACAAGGCCAGTCAGAGAAATTTCATCCATGGTCTATTTCAGAGTTTCATAACATGTTGGTTACAGTAACTTTAAGCATGTCCTTCTTCAACCCGGCCCTGCAACATGTAGCTCCTGCTCCCAACAGTCCCAGTTCTCCCTCTCTTCCCATTAAGTCATTAGTTGGGTGCTACAGAAGCCATTAACATGTAATATGTAGCTCCTTGCTGTCTCCTGCCTTCTGTTCTGCTGCTGTTTACACAAATCACAGGCAGCAGCTTCCTGGAGAGCCACACATTACCTGGGTTATGTAGCATGAGCAGCACCCTCAGCTGGACCCCTCACTCTCACCTGCAGCTGCGACTCCTGACCCTACTTCAGCCAGGCTTCTTCACCCAGGCCTCAGGCCCACCCAGTCCACTCCTTTTAAACCAGGCCCGTAACCCCACACTCTGGCCAATCCTGCCCCCCGCATTGTTGTGTATTTTAACTATTCAATTTCTGGACTTCTGATGTTGAAATTTGCTTTACCTTCAGCCCTCCTCCCCACATCCCAGCTAACATAGAGAGAGGCTCAAACACTCCAAAAGAAGCAGAGACTCCCAGATTACAGAACACAAAGGGGACGGAGAAGAGTTCTCTGTAAACTCCAAAGCATGTCTCTCTCACCAACAGAAATTGGTCCAATAAAAGATACAACCTCACCCACCTTGTCTCTATAATAACTTTAACTATTAAAAATGACACTTGAAAAGATTTTAGGGGTAACCGCTATGCAGATAAGCAAGCATTTGTTTTTTTCCTTAATGGTATGAAAGGGAAGACTGACATACCCCATTCTAGACAATGCCTAATAAACAAAGATATTTCTTTTCTTTTCATTTATTTTATAATTTGAGAATCCATAAGATGGAAAGAGTATACACACTTCTACAAGATTTGTTCTCACTCTCTTTCTGTATTTACCCCTTTCCCTGTGCTCTTTTCACTGTCACATGATTTTAAGATTTCACTTCTTTTTGTTTTTTATAGCCAGAGCTAGTGACTCTTTGGTGAAGAGAAATTCAAAATGGGGGACAAACTATTTATAAAATAAGCTCCTTCCTCTGCTGTGTTAATTAGAGGGTGTTACACCCCGTACATACAAGTCTGTCTGTGAAAGCAATCATTTGTGGTTACCTATGGAAACCCCCAGAGCGTTAATCTTCTGTATATATTTAATTTGCTTTTCTCCCCATATACGTATCTTTGTAAAAAATAATATAAAGTATTATATTTTAACATTTTCTGTGTAATGGGCTAATATCCTACACTCCTCCTCATGAAAAACAGCACAATTGGAAAACAGAAAGTGCCTAATAGCAGTGACAAAGAACCCCAAATCAAGTACGTACAAAACATCTATTTTCTATGATTGGGTTACAGCTAGTAGCAATGGTTCTACCACCAATGGCTGCCTTCTAGCTGCATTTTAAAAAAGGAGACACACAAAGTCACATTTATAGACTTTGATCTTTACTGAAATGTCTTTAATCAAATCCATAAATGGAAGCTTTGGCACACAAAAATTTAGAGGACTCAATTTTTAACCCAAAGCTGACTGTATGCACAAAAATATGCATGTGTAAAAGTGGACATGCACTTTCGTACGCATAAATCTGATGTTCAGATTCTGGGTCAAACCAGATCTAAGGGAATACTATATATGATTTAAGAAGATATTATTTTACAGATTATGGTGAAAAAAGTGCAATGAACATCCAAATGAGGTGGTGGACTCAGACAGCATTATATTTAAGCAGAAACTAGATGACTATGTTAAAAGGGACAGTGGAAATATCTGACCCTCCTCATAAAAACCAAGGATCTTTTCCACTGATCAAATATTTTCCTTGAAGCCTAGATTTGGAGGTTGTTTATGAGATGGGAGTGT
This sequence comes from Mesoclemmys tuberculata, assembly GCA_007922155.1. Taxonomy (NCBI): domain Eukaryota; kingdom Metazoa; phylum Chordata; order Testudines; family Chelidae; genus Mesoclemmys; species Mesoclemmys tuberculata. The sequence continues at coordinate 5,219,205 of ML675644.1, forward strand.
TTTTGCCTTCATCTGATACAAGCTTTTGTTTTACTTTTAAAACGTTTCCAGAATGATGTAAACTAGAAGTGCCCGTGTTATCAGAAAGACTCCTCAGCAGATTCTACTGTATTATTGTGTAATAAAGAGATGGTCTTGCGCATAAGGTGCTGACTAGAGCTCATGTAAGAAAGGTTTAATTCCTGGCTACCACTGATATCCCCACTTCATTTCTCTGTCACTGGAGATAAGGGCAGAAGAACCACACAGTGAAGTACCAGAGGCCCATGTGAGACATTACTCAAAGTGAATTGCAGCCAAGGCACTATACGTTTTTGATCGCTGAGGAAAGTACCAGGGGAACTTTGCTGACCCATGACATCTCATCTCAAACACCCCCTCCAGCAGCACAGTTGGCCTGTGCCCGTGGATGCCTGAACAAGCCGTCCCTGTGACCTGCGAGCACCCGGAGTTTCCTGGTCGGCTCCCACCTCCCTCTAGCTGACGAGCTGAGAGGAGACCAGAGCCGAGCCGGATCCCGAGGCCGGGAGCCCAGCAGGCACAAAGGGGCAGTGCGGAAGGCGCGAGTCTGGCCCTCCACAGACAGGAACCTTCCTGCGGGCAGCGCCGCGCGCCGAGCCTGCAAAGCAACCGCTGCCTCGGGGACTGCAGGGGCAGCGGCTCGAGCGCCAAGCGAGGCCCGCAGGCAGGCGCGAGGCCGCCCGGCCAGACTTCGCTGCCGCGCGGTTGTTGTGTGTTCCCCTTCCCTCACCCCCCCCCCCACGAGCTACAGCAGCCGCCGCCGCCATGTTGGCCCAACGCCTCCTCAGGCAGCTCCCGCGCCTCCACACACGCGGTAAGGGGGAGAGCGGGGCTGCCGGGAGAGGAACTTGGAGCCGCCGCACGGTCTCCGGAGGAGAGGGGCCGAGCTGCACGGCCGGGGGGGAGGGGAAGCGACCAGGCTGCGTTGCAGGCCGCTGGGCGCAGCTGAGTCAGGGCGGGCCCAGGGTGGTATCGCAGGGCCGGGGTCTGCAGGCCTCAGGGCGGCGTCGCTCTAGGCGGCGGGGGGCGCCCCGGGGCTGCCGGCCTCTGAGCCGGGGGATCCCTGAGGAGCCTCCTGCCTGGCCACCCCACAGCCCCCCAGGGCGGCGGCGTGCCCGATGGAGAGCCCATGGCCGAGCCGCCCGGACGGAGCCGAGTACCAGGGCCTGCAGACAGGCCCGGGCCTCTCGACTCCCGCCTGCCCCGCCCCCCAGTGGGCCGGGCTGGGGCGGGGCGAGGGTTCGGATGGCGCGGGCGGGAAGCGGCGGCCCTTCCCCCTCGCTCAGCCGTTAGCCGCCGCCAGCCCCTCGTGCTCCTCTCTCCCCATGCCGTGCTCCGAAGCAGACCCCGCCGTGTCCCCCAGCAAAAGGCTCAAGGGCTCGGAGCCAAACCCGCGGCTCCGCTTCGCCAAGCTCTCCGAGAACGCGTCAGCCCCGTCCCGCGGCTCGGCCCGGGCAGCCGGCTACGACCTGTACAGGTGAGAGCCCGCCGCGCTCCTCCCTTCGCGCCGCCTGCAGCGGGGACCCGCCTCGGGCTGAACGGCCCCGAGGCTGCGCCCGTTGAGCGGAGCAGCGGGTCGAGGGCGAGTGGTTGCCCTGCGGGGCCCGCCATCCCCTTCGGAGCTTCCCCGCGCCTGCCTGCCTTTCTGCCACCCGCCTGCCCAGCCAAGCGCAGGTGCATGGGTCTAGGCTCTGCGGCTCCTGCCCTTCTAAGGCTGGTTGGCCTAGGAGCGTGGCACGGCCTTGGCACTCGCCTGGCGAGCTAACCCAGAGCTGCACTCCGTGTAGATGCTCTCACGGCTCTGCCACACAAACGAGCCACTCGCATCCCACTCCGTGGCTCTGCAGGAGGTGAAAGCTTACGTGAAGACACAGCCTTAGTTTAATCACTTCTGCATCCGCCTCCACTTCCCCCCTCCCCATTCCCCTCTCCTCCAGTGCCCCCAGTAGCTAGCATCTTCCTCTTTGGCCAGGTCACTACATTTTGAATCTTTTCATGGGCTTCCTAGGCACATACACACACTTCTCTGGACTTCTTGCCTAACCCTTTGCTCACATGGCCATTCCTTTGTCTCCACCATGCTTGGTTTTGTACCTTCTTCCACATTGTTTACTGCATTTGGAAAAGATGACACACCATACAGAGCCTTCCCTTGCCTCCTCCAGGTGCTCAAATATCACTTCTTCCTCAAGATCCACATGCTAGCCTGTGCCAGCAAGATGTGGTCACTGTATCACTGTTTTCAGCCTTTTTCTAAGTCCTGCACTTGGATCAGCACAAACGATTTGTCGGGCTCTGCCAACTCTGAATATCTGCATCAAATTTTGCAGATTTGTAAATGACTTTTACACTTTTTCATCTTTACCATGTGTAATTATGGATATTTATATTTTGTCATTAAGTTACTAAAAAGAAAATACCCAAAACATTCTAAGTAATTGTTGACATGTATTTGTTCACTTGCTTTATTTAGTGCCTATGATTATGTGATTCCTGCTATGGAAAAAGCCATAGTGAAAACTGACATTCAGATCTCCCTCCCATCAGGATGTTATGGCAGAATAGGTAAGTTAGACTGTAGAAAAGCTTAATTGAAAAAATCTCATTTGCCCCAGTGGCTTCCGGTGAGGCTGAATTTACACATGCAGAAATTGCACCATGTAACAATGTCTGTGTCTATACTGATTTAGTTGCAAGGATGCTCTTAAACTTAAACCAGTTTGATTGGCTGCACAAGAGGGTGTACCCATTAAAGTAAATCTGCATAAAGTGAATGTGGTTAAATGATGTAATTCCTGTCTAGATTGTCAATCACAAAATATATTTAAAATAGTACACTAACTTTAGATCAGAGCAGTTGATCTGGTTAAAGTAATATTTTAAATAATTCTCTTAAGAATATTGAAAAAAGTGTCAAAGTAGAGTACAACTTAATTAGCATATCCTAGTGGAAATAACTTAGATTGCTATTGATAGGCATATGAAAAATTAATTGGTATTATAGTCAGTTCCTATTGGAACATGGAACCTTTCAAAACTAAATACAAATCTCCCTGATTTTGATTATCCACCAAGTTCTAAACATAGAAAACTCATATAAACGAATCAAGCTATATTTTTTCTACAGGCTGGTAGGAAAAGATTTTTCTCTTTTTAAATACTTGAGGTGCTTTGATTCTATGATGATGAGGGTTATTCAGTAATGGGTGTCTTATTACAAAAACAATTTCCACAATTGGCCCTAGTGTCCTCTTCTTGGTAATCTCAAGAAAGAGATTTTATCCTTGGCCTGTAGTCTGAACTACATTCTTCAGTGGTGGTCCCTCCACGTAGGAATTGAGGTATTACCTTAAGCTTCTGCTACTATTTCTCATTCTTTATACACAGAATAATTATATATTACATATGTAAAGGAGGAAGCCTGTCCTGGGTTCCCAGGGTAGTGTATTTGAATGTGCAATGAAATAAAAAAGGATCAACAGTCATCCCAAAAATCAGAAAATGACCAATCAGTGTTTCCAACACTGCTTGCTACAAAGTTTTCCAAAATAGGAGATTGGCTGAAGATGATAGAAACATAGAATTTTAAAATCTTTTTGGAAATAGGAAAAGCTAGTGAGGTAACATTTAACACTCATAGTAAATCAGCAAAGCATCCTGAAGTAAAGTAAAGCCTTAGCAACAATAAACTTACATTAGCAACTGTCAGTAGGTTTCAGGCTACACCAGAATTGCAGTTTTAAGTAAACTAGGTATCTTGTTTTTTGAAAGTAGAGTGCATTGCACTATACCTGACTTGTTTATAGTGATTACTGTGGAACAGATTTTAACAATATTGTAAAGAAGTGCCAAGGATTACTATAAATGGCCATAGTCTAAACTACCTTTCTTTTAGTGATGTTTCACCTTGAAACAACACAGTTCAGTTACAATAAACAATCATACACCTAACTCATTTAACCTGCAATCTTATACTGTCACTTATTGCAGCCATGTAATGGCACTTGCTGTAAATTTTGTAGGATTACATGTCAGTTTTGGAAGGGGCTAGAACAGAGCTTTTGGTTTTGAGCAACCTAACATAAAATGAATACTAAAATTCATTTTCAGAAGGTTTTCTTAAACTTCAAAAATGTTTTTCATTTTCTAGCCCCACGTTCTGGATTAGCTGCAAAACATTTCATAGATGTTGGTGGTAAGCTGTTTTTGTTCATTTTGCATCTTTATTCTTTTATTTATTTGTAATTCTTTATTCTGTGTCAAAGTGAAATTCAGATACTAAAACCATAAAGTGACAACTACAGCTTCATTAATAACATTACTTTTCAGGGTTTCATTAAAATAAATGGAAACTAATTTAAGATGTTCAATCATATATTCATCCTAGTAAATAAATTCCCAAACTCTATTTTGGACTGAATCCTGCTTAATGAATGTTTTCATTTCCTTACCTGTCTTCCAGATTATTTTGGACTGGTAAGAAGAAAGTTTAGATCACGTTTTTGGGCTCCAATAAAACCATAATTCTTTTTCTAATCTGCATATTGATTTTTTTTTTCAGATACAGAAAATAGTCACCAAATGGTATTCTCTCTGAAGTAATGATTGATATAGCCAGTCCTTTATGGGTCAAATACCTGTCTAATAAACATTAATCAGCCAAATGATGATGATAATCAAAACTAAGTACAACACATGTTCCCCTGTATCTCTCAACTTTAAATAAAGCGTTGGGACCAAACTCAACTTGAGCACGAACCCATTTACATTAAGGTTGAATTTAGACCTTTTCATAACCTCCTCTTGCAGTTTTGGGGTTTACTGTATACTGTAGGTAAGTATTAGAGATGATTTTTTCCTTCTTGTTTTCCTTCTACCTTTCTGTCTTGTTCAGTAAGACCCATACCTTCTAAAAGGGCTTGCTGCTTTGCACTCTGGGCTAACTACTGACTTATTTTCCTGTAAGATCTGAACCCCCTTGTTGTTTTGTTTTTCTTGGATTAAAACTAATTGTTCCACTCTTTCCTACCTATTTATTGTTCTGCCCAAAGCTGTAATCATCCCAGAATTTCAGACTTAAGTGTGATGTCCTTACTTCTGTAGTCATCTCACTATTACTTCCATGTTCTCTTATTGATTCAGTGTTTTTGATGCCTTGGAAGTAGTCTTAAACATGCTATTTAGCTGCTACTTAGTAATAATTATAACACCCTTGATGCCAACACTTTGGTTAACTAATTTCTACAGCCAGTTTCCTCCATTTGACTATTCATCTTTTTCCTTGCCCATTTTCATCCTGGATTGAAATCTGTAACATGGCTTGCAGTATACAGAAATCTTCAAATAAGACCTTTTGTAAGCTAATAATTACAAAAAGTTTAATATTTAAAGGTTGTTGACATATAAAACGTTTAAATGGGCATAAGAACACTTCTGAATATCAACAGTATAAGCACTGGAAATTTATTTCCATCTGTTCTTAATAATTAGCCATTTTCTGATTATGAAGATGAAGACTTAGCTTTGACCTAGAAAAAGATACTATGGTTTTACATCTTATTAATCAAAACTTGGTGGGAAAAAATGAGGTAAAGAATCACAGAGGCAAATTTGAAAGTTAAGGTTAACTTTCTACATTGTTGTTCTAGAAAAAAGGGTTCGGAAACAGAAAGGTAACTTAAATTTTATAGCCCCCATTCAACCGACAGATCTAGTAAAATTAGAGTCATTTTGAATAATGAGGATGAGATATCTTCCTCTGAATATAGAGAGTCAGTTGCAGTTACAAAATATCTGCTAAGACAAGCTCCCCTTTATCTGCAGATAAGATATCTAAAATAAGTAAGTTATAGGAAAGCCCCAGCTGTACTACCTTCCCCTCAACCACACCCTTCACCACACTCAGTGCAAGTCATTATATATAAAGGTCTAGATTCTTGGTGCAGTTGAGCTGCAGCCAGTACAGGACCTGGGGAGGTGGGGAAAGATGGATCTAAGCCATCTGTTTCCCTCCCCAATCCTGGAGCCAAAGCTGAAACAGCTCCCAGTTTAATTTAGAGCAACTTAAGGGCCCTGTAAACGAGTTGAGGATGACTGAAACAAAGGTCTTTTGCTACCCCAATATATTCCCTATGCCCAAGATTGGGAGTAGAGAGAGCTATGCCTGCCTAATGCCATGGGATTCGTCCTATTTCAGGGGATCCTGTGTTGACCTCGTAGAGCAGCACTCTCTTTATGCCTGTCCAATAGAACAAAGGCAATCTGAACCAAAGACTTTCCAGGACTATCTGGTATACATTGTATATTGTACAATAAGATAGATGCACTAAGGTTGTAAAAAACAACTGTGATCATATAATAAGACTATTAATGCATATAAACTGGGGTGACAGTGTGGATAGAGTAACTTTGGTATTTCCTGACTTGAATGCTTAATTGTAACCTTATATTTAACTCTTGTATTCAGCATTTTGAAAAAGATGACAGTTCTACACCATAAGTGAATAATCATGACAGTTGGTAGGGTCCTTTTATGAAAAAAAATCAGACATTGATATGTTTTCGTGGATCTCAGTGTCTCACATAAGCACATTTGACATAGCAGAGAAGCGTTTTATTTCAATACAAATGTATTGTCAAAGGTCCCAGACTGTAAAGAAGGGGCCAAGGGAAAAAATTGAGCATACAGGATTCTGTTCAGAATCCACATCTGGTAGGTTTGGGTGGTTTTCCAAGAAGTGACATGCCAGAGTCTTGACAGAGTAAGGGCTTTTGCGTGAAGTCAGTATTTCACTCTGCCAGTTCCAATGCAAGATTTTTCCAGCAGTGACTTTTAGATGCTTTCCACCCAAAGTAGATCATGTAGAAAAGTGTCTTAGTGTTTAACAGAGTGTATAACTGTTGTAACTTGCTGTTTTTGAATACTGGAATCCTAAAAGGTCTGTTACATTCACCTTAAGATGACCAAACTTCAGAACTGCTACCTCCTGTTAATCCATACCAATTACTTAAATTAAGTGCCTCTTCCTGTACAGAATAGAGGATGTTTAGGTTCCTGCCCCAAGGGCCTTTACATTTTGTAACAGAGAATATAGTTTGAATGCAAACACCAGAAGGTAATCAGTCTCAATAGTGCATTTTTAAAAAACTGTTGGAATACTCTCTTTTTTTTTAAATTCTTTCCTTGCCAACCCTTTTTCTCTTTGGCAAACTTTTTTACCCTGCTGTGTTTCAAATGGAGCTTGAAATTAACATGGCTCTGACAGCATTTTTGCCATTTCATTCAGTACAGCACTAAATTAGTAGCAATGGCTGCTGTATATTCCAAAATCATTGCTCCTTATCACATCTTAGGTTCCAAGGGCAGATCCAACCTATAGCATGTAAGCTTTCAGGGCAGAAATCATCTCCCTACCTTCTACCGTCCTGCAAGAGAGACCTTTTCACACACACTGCAGAGCATTATTCTGATTCCTGGCTCTATTAGAAAAGATATCCTATCAGACTACAGAATCATTATAACCTGTGTAGTTCATAACTGCACCCTAGGAGGTGGTGTTAAATCATTAAACTGGTTCTATCCAGTGTAATGATCATTTCAGTGGTTTATTCTTTTTCTACTATGGCTGGTTTTGACAGATTTCTATGACTAAACTCCCCCCTTCCCTTAATTTGACTTATCAGCATAGCCTTTAACTCATGAAGAGGATATTTTTCTCTTCTTCATTTCATTTCTTAAAGCTGGATCATCCTCTCAAGTGGTAAACCCTCAGAAGGCAAGAGACGGATTGATTAGTGAAATTAACCTTACTAAAAAAATAAATCAGGAAATTCTCAAGTAGGAGTTTGAAAAGAGCTCTGACTGCAGGGAGCAAGAGCTTCAAACTCACAGGCCCAGGGGGATTGGTGTGAAGGGTATCCTCACATAGGTGGAATACCCTGCCAGTTTCCTCTGTCAGCATGGTTCCATGTACGGTCACTGACTGTGTCCTCTGCTGCTGCTTGAAGGGACACAGTGGCAGTTAATTCTGCTGTTAGCACTCTACTTCTGTGCAAAACTCACTTAAAATATACAGACTCTGCCAGGTAGGGTGGCTGGTTCAATGCTCCACCTTCATCTCCTAACAACCCTGCAGCGAAGTTTCTGACTGTGAGAGAAGAAAGGAAATGAAGCTCATAGGCAGCACTTCTCTGTAACCTGGGAATTTGGGCTGTATTGCTGGATAGGATAATATGGAATTTAAGGTTTAATAAATCAGTAAATGGGGGAGGTTATGACTGAGAGAAATAGTGCATTAGAGATTTTTAAGCTGAGGCTTGACAAATCCCTTGCTAGTATGATTTAGCTGAGGTTAGTCCTGCTTTGAGCAGGGGGTTGGACTCGACCTCCTGAGGTCCCTTCCAACTCTAATATTCTGTAACACCTTTTAAGAAGGGCAGGTCTTGAGAAAGAAGGTCTACTAGTTCACTTACAAAGAAGGTGAGCTATTTAGCCTCACTATGACCGAATTTGGTGTTCTTGGAACACCAAAGGATTTAGTCCTTGAAATATATGCATTCAATTCCCTTGGACTTCAGCTGGAGTTGCACTTGCACATTTGAGTACAGAATTTGGCCCTGAGATGCCTGGGAACAAGATATGTTTTTAAGAATAGAGTACAAGGGAGCCAGGGCCATTAAACAGACCTGAATTTTGTGTTTGTTAAATGTTAACTCAGCAAGAAACAGTGCTCAGGCTATTTTGTCTATTACATGTGCTGTTTGGTTCAGGGAAGTGTTGAAATGGAGATGGCACATCAATGCCAAATCTCCATGGCAACATTTTGAGGGGGTGATCAGAAAAAGCAGGAGCCTTTTCTTTAAAGAAAATATTTGGATGGCAGCTTTACAGCAAACACTTTCAGCATGTCATCGTGACTAAGCTACAGTACTAGTTTGAGATTGGGTTACTCAATCTCAAATATATAACTGAAGCAGCGTTATAAAGCTTTCCTACTTTCAAAGACCCAGCCAGTAAAAAGTACAGGAGAGACTTCAGGCCAGATCCTCCTCAACTGGTGTAAATCAGCATAATTCCATTGGAGTCAGTGATGCTCCCCTCAAGCTCAACAAAAATTGTCTGGCACTAAATAAAGTAACAAGAACTTATAACAACTGACCATTTAAATCTTAACCTGCGGTAAAGTAACTAAAAACTAAAGCAATGACTCTCGGATTTAATGTTACAAACACTTAAAGGGGCATCTTAACTCAGTAGGGCTATGCCAGTTTACACTACCTAGGGACCTTGGCTATTATGGCTTTGTTTCAGCATTCCTGGTAGGAGGTTCTGGGGAGAGAGGACTTGCTGATGGTTAAAGCCATCTTATTTAATGCAGTGGCACTGGTTTCTTCCCCATTTTTTATTCCTGAGTTTAACTGTTTATTTTTATGAGCGCTAACCATCACTGACAACCCTCTCTCAACTTTTCTTTGTAAAGCAACAGGTGTGAATGTCACTAAATGTAATTTTATTTTTGGTTTACTGCACATTCTTAAATTGCCAATTAAAATATCTTTCTTTGAGTCAATTTCTGCCAGAGGCTGGTATCTTATTTTAGAATAAACAGATTCACACAATAGACAGGTTTAAAAAAAAAACTCAATTGGCTGTGTCTTTATAACTAGACTCTTTTAATAACAGGCACTTTACTACAGAGATAATTAGTCTTCAATAAGCACAGTACAGAACACTACCTTAATTACTAGAATGGGCATGAGCTGTACACGTTTTCTGTTTTCCCAGAAAATAATACCAGTAGCTGGCTAATGAAGGTAAATTAGTAATAAGTAGTCCACTCTAAAGTGACCTAAACCAGCATTGCAAGTTAGCATTACATGGGAAGGGAATTTACTTTTGAGGACTTAAATGTGTGGGAGTTAATACTTTAATTAGATTCAGTTTGAAATTGCCAGAATTCTTCTATGCTGTGAAATTCTGACAAACTTCAACCAAAGAACAGCACTAAATTTAGATTTTGATATGTATAAATCTAAGCAGGCTGTCTAAATCTCAGTTGTACTTACTCCAGAGGATGAGTGAATTTTTAACAATACTAGATCTGTAGTAATCTATCAACATGCAAAGTCCAACCACTAAAGAGTATTCTGTGTATTACTTTTTGAAGGAAAACTAGCTCTGATATTTTAAATTAGCAAATTCTATTTTCAGTCTTTGTAATAAGTGGCATTTAGGCGTTGCTGCACTCAGCATGGCAGTGCCTAACTGATTTAGGATCCTAAATCCCATCAACTGCCAATGGGATTTAGGTTCTTAAATCAGTTACGCACTGCCATGCTGAATGCAGGAGCACCTAAATACCTTTAAATATCTGGGACTTAATGCTTTTTGGTAAATATTTAAAAGCCTACTTGTGTGCACTATATGTTCTCTAAACACTCCAACCACATTGCTTCCCTTCAGAAAATGCTCTGAATTAGCGGATGTTCTATTTAAAGAAGAATTTAAAGTAAGGCTGAGAGTATAAAATAGCCGGTCATATTTTTAAGTTAATATATTACCGCCAAGCTATGGTTCCCATCACACGGTATCCATGGAACATGGATAATGACAGCTGAATGATAATGTACTTGAAAGTAAGAGAAACTATTTGCATAACACACTGAAATTAGTGAGGAGATCTAATCTGAGTTGGAATTCTTGTTGCAGTCTTTGTTCTACCAAGGACTCACTTGCTTTATCATGGTAAAAAGTCGTGTGTCTCTGTTTACCCATTTACAAATGCACCTAAGACTTACGCAATGTAAGGCTTACATGCTTGTGCCAGAGCGCTAGATCTTCTGATTAAAGGTGCTGAACAAATGCAAAGTGTAACACTTTGTTATAGGAGATAAGTGTTTCATGTTACTGTCATGTATTGGGTTCTGGCTCTTATCTTCTCTGCACATGCCCTTGCACTGCTTCAACTACTTTCTTTTAAAACCTAGTTAACAGTGCAATATTGTGCCTAAACTAGGATTATGGATTTAATCTATATTAGAGAAAAACTTTCCAAAATTACACTGGTACAATCAGTTCAACGGATCTAATGGGATCTTCAGTGTAGCTGAAGCATTATTGGCCAGACCCATTTTTGCCACCATTTTAGTTGGACTGTTTTCAAAGTAGCAGTGAACAAACTTAGGAGCAGTCTCATGTCAGTGGTGGTAACTTTTCTTAAAGTTTATGCTGGAGAACAACTAGGTGCAACAGCCATGCTGCCATGAGACTGCTCCTGGCTTTGTTCACTGCTATTTTGACAGTGGTCCACTTAAAAAAAATTCACCAAATAGCGTTAGCATGGAATAAGTGAGTTTTTCTGGAAAACAAAGTATGTCTATCAGGACTGAAACGTGGCCTAACAGGACTTTTTTCTTTAATTTTGTATTTTTAACTACTTTAAGCAGGGCATACATTTTCACAGGCAGGAAGCAGATTGTGTACAAAGTAATCTTTCAGTTTTTGCTGGCACCTTAATTGATGGCTAAAGGAAAATTTAGCAGAGTGTTGTGAGCTGATCAAATAAAAGCAAAGAAATGCAGAGTAATTGTGAAAATACTACCTTTTCCACATCGTTATGTCTAGGTTTTGCGGAGATTATGTGAGGTAATTTTACATACCATATATGCTGCAGTATTTGCACACAGCAGGATAAGTAAAGAACAGAGAATCAAGCTTGATTCTCTTATTTCCTTACGTGTATGGATTGTGGTTTAACATAAAAATTCACACAAAGCATAGTCACATTATTAGTTAAATTTCCTCTGGTGTGTTTCTTCTGTAAAGGGAATAGAGTTTATATACATTTCTCAGAATGATGAAGCCAAATGTGACTTTAGCAGTTGGATTATTCTTATAAAGAGACTTAAATGGATTCTTTCTCCACAAGAAATCCCATCAATTTCCAGTGTTTGTTCTGGAAATGTAGCTTGTGCATCTGAAAATTGTTTTTTCCAGGTTAGTGCCTAGTTTGAACACTGCAATGTATATTGGTAGCTAACCTGCTGAACTACATTTATTAAGGAACTTGTAATATTTTGTAAATGCACCTATCTAAAACATTTGAAGCTGTTTTTTGTTGTACAGTTATACTAAGTGAATGACAGTCCTTATCTTAGAAATTCAACGGCTGTCAGAGTTGGATTGGACTTTTGGATAGTTGGATTTACAAAGTAAAGTGATCAGGCTAAAAACAGATTCTGCTTGATTGTGAAAGAGCAGTACTTAGTATTACAGAAGTGGACTGTATTTGCCTTTATATTGCCACTGTATTCTTGAGAACCTCAAATTGCAATAGGATATTTAATATACCTTTTAAATTCAAAGGAAATCTATTGTTCTAAACAACCAATTTGATGCAGTCCCTTTCTCAGCTAAATTTGTTTAATCTTCTATATGAGACAAAAGAAACCATCATAACATCACTTAACACAATGGTATTAAATGCATGTTGAAATATGCATGTTAAATTTTAGAAATAACACTGTCTAGAAAAACAATGGGGTCGTCTTAGTTTGTGATCACTGCAAATTAGACTTGCATTTGGATATTCCAATATTTTAATATCTACTCTCTTTAGAGGATGTATGGATAGATTTCAGCACATTAATTGTATCTACTAATCTAAATGAGTATTTCATGAATATTTTTCTTCCTTGATATTAATATCTCTCCAGCAATTGTAGTTAGCTCTTTAATTACGCCCTTTATTACAGCTGGTGTCATAGATGAGGATTACAGAGGAAATGTTGGTGTTGTACTTTTTAATTTCGGCAAGGAAGCTTTTGAAGGTAAGCATTAGATTGAGGAAATCTGTATTTGAGGTTGCAATCAGCCTTCTAAACTTGATATTAGCATACTCCCTAGCAAAATCTTAACTGTTCACCCATCGTTAGAGTATATGCTTCCCTGTTCAACCATTAAACACATGGAAAATGAACTAAATTCTCATCCATGCATTGTAACTTACAACTATGAAGTCTTCTACTCCCAGTATAACAGGTGGCATGGAAAGACTTTTAGCTCCAGGCCTAAGCAACCAGCTCTGCCCAGGGATAGTCTTTTCATCTGGCAAATTGCCCTTCGGTTCACCTCAAGAGGAGTTCCAGTCTGATGGACCAAGGGGGATAATAGTTGGAAATGATGAATGTCTCTTCTGAAGCCTGGAAGGGATTAGTGTGTGGTGAAAGGGGTGGCTAACCATGAGGTTTGCTACTTTCCCTCTCCCTCCCCACAAACACAAAGATGCTCACCCCTCCAATGGTTTACTATTCTACTTCCTCTGTGCCCCTAGATGTAATCAGAACGTATTTTGAGTTTGGGGGGCCTGTTGCCTAATTAAAGAAATTCAAAGGAAAGAGGAATACTGGGTTGCATTTCAAAAAGGAAGCACTTAATACATTGTGTGCAAAAGTTAATATTTTTCTGGAAAATCTTACATGGAAAATTCACTTGTCTGAAGTTATAAAACTAAATTTAGTGATTAGTGGGAAGTTGAGTGAGGTTTGTCATGTTTAAAGTGCAAATTTCTGCGTATAGCCTGACCTCAAATTGCTACTGATGTCTAGATACATAATTTAAGTTTAAAATTTAATGTTACTACCATAATTTTTTATGAAAATCTTAAATATGGAGGTTGAAATTGTATTGGGCTCATTACTTTTTTTAAAAAAGTAACAACCTATTAATTTCTCTTAAGTTAAAAAAGGGGACAGAATTGCCCAGCTGATCTGTGAACGCATCTTCTATCCTGAGTTGGAGGAAGTTCAGGTAAGTTACTGGAATGAAACACTTGCATTATTCTATGAGTATACAAGAAGAGCTGTATTTAGTGTCTCAACACTAAATTTGAGAGAAAAACTTGACTTTTCAAAGTTATTTGCATTGCTGCCTGTAACATGATGTAACTTATCTTTGTTTGAATTAAAAAGAAAAATGTCTGCAGTTTAATACTTAATTGTAAGTCTATACAAACATGTTGGAGGTTGAGGATGTGAAGAGTTTAAAGTCAGTGATTCTTAAATATAAAAATTACAAACATTGGTGTTTACTAGAAATCTGGGATAATTTCAATTTGTAGGTGTCTGCTTTGAAATCTTAAACTGTAATTTCTGACAAAGCAATTTGTCCATGTCAGTGCAAGAGAAGGAATGGAGTGATAATCCCACCCTGAAATAAGCAATTCAAAGAAACTGGAAAAAAAACCATATTTTTTCTTGGAGATGAGCAATTTACAGCTTTAAACTATTGTCTTTGAAAATATGGCAGACTTGTATTTTAGACATGTAAGGTATTGCAAAAATATTTTAATGTCTATTCTTTTGACTCCTGAACTTAATTTTAGTTTAAAAAATTGTAGTTTGTTTATGCATTTCTTGTGCAGTGCAATAAAGATCTCTATAAATGAAAATATACTGATTTTTCTTTGTGGAAGATGAAGAGCATGCAAGAAACAAATGAATCTACATTACAAGCATAAGTCTTTAAAAAGTTATTATTGATCTCTTTCAGGTTCTAGAGGACACTGAACGTGGGGCAGGTGGCTTCGGTTCTACTGGCCAGAACTGAAGAGAGATGTTAGATGTAATAAATTCTTACTGTATTTGGATTTCATTGATTAAAGGTTCTTTTTGTAAACTGTCTTTCGAGAATTGTTTCAAAAGGAGAGTTGGAATTTTAGGCTCTGTGAAAGTAAGGAACTCTTTAACACAAGCATTGTACAAGCTTCTAAAAATCTCTGCCATCTTGTCCACTTCCAAAGTGATAGCAAGTGATGTTGAACAGCCTGTTGGCTTGCAACACAGACATCTGCACAGAAGATTTGACCAAGTATTTTTTGTTAACTCCTGAAGCAGTATGTCTTTTGAGATGGAAGTTTAGTGCACTAATTACATTGTCACCTTTGTCCAAGCTAGTTTTACATCTTCAGATAAGTAGTCTTTTGCAAGAGAGAAATCTAAGTGTCTGAAGCGATCTTGCAATAGATTAAAGAAAAACATCTTAGTCTCCAAAAAAATGAGTTGCCTTAGGCCCTGATGCTGTATAGTGAAAATCCAGCTTAATACAAAATTATTCAATGAATCAGGACTTCTGCAGTCCTATCAATCTGTCTTTCCTGTAAAAATGTGGCCATCTCAAACCACAATGACATTGAAAAGATACTTAAACACAAGTCTTTCATGTAAAAAGGCCAGTGAGACTTCTAGTGTTCAAAAGATAGTTACAATGTTGGAGAAATATGGTCCTCAAGTACTGAAAAGATGACAAGCATTCAGCATCCAACAAACAGTAGTATAGATGTAGTTTGATCATCTGTAAATACCATCCTTCACCTATAGTTAGCTTCATATATGACAGACATGCCATGTCAACAAAGACAGTTCATACAGTGTAAAATGTGAATAAATACATTACAGAAAGGGGACTCTGAATCATCCAATAGTCATTCCACCAGTTAGTGGAACTCTGTTTTGGAGTCTATCCTGATTCTTTCTTACCTACAGGATTATGATGAGCATGTGCTCCTCCACAGTATCTCAGCTTTGTGGCCTGCCTGCTTTTAGTCCTGTCTCCCCTTCTAGGTCTAAATTATGTAATGCTGACAATCCAGACACTTATTCAATATCATATATGGCACTGTTAGTACAGATGCCAATTTCTAAATATTCTAATGTCACTTCTCTTGCATCTTGTAGTTGGTTCCAGTAGTCGTAATGTCTGTTGGAATTTGGAACCTAAATAACAGTGACCAGATTTGAAATTATCCTAAGTGGGGAAGAAATGTTTCACTCCATAGTCCATTTCTCACTACCTATTCAGAAAAAGCAATAAAGCCACTGAAACGAAGCCACAAGACTCAGGCCAAACAATATGGGAAAATGCCCACCCATTTCAAAGGGAACATTGCTTTTTAGTTCATGTCAAACTGAACTTAGCACTGTGGGTTAATTCATACAGGCAGAACTCTTCAACTAGAGTCAGAATTCCCCCATGACTATGGAGTTGTGTAGCTGGTTCAATATCAGTTTTGAATGATGATTCTTTATCTTGTGAAGATGCTGGTTATTTTTATGAGCACCTAACTTCTGTGACTCAAAGAACCAAGGAGTAAACCATTTACCATTCATTATTTTGCTATTAGGCGTAACATTTACTTGAGAATGCCCACTAACTATAGATTAAGTTTTACAGGTTTCCTTCATAGATTGGGAAAAGTCAATAAAATATTCTCTACTTTTGAAGTCAACCTTCTCCCAAGTGGGAGGTTTTGTTGGCATGGTTGTGCCCCGTCTCCCCCAATTGTACAATGAGGCCTGTGTATTTAAGAACACAGATAGAGGTTCTGCCCTTCTGTAGGTAGCTACATGTTTCCTGTTTGACTTCCTATGAAGCCATATTGTAATTTGTGGTTTATGCAGGATTTGTAGTTCGTGCAAGAGGGAAAAATACACCTTTTTCCCCATCTCCCCTCATCAGATTTAGTTTAAAACGTCAACCACTGGGACTTCTATAGAGGTAGTGCTGTATCCCCAGAAGAGAGAGGATGTTGGTGTGGACACCGAGAGCTGAATACAACGCAGACAAAGAAGGGATGGATCCTTTACCCAGGCTTTTCAACCTTAGTAAGTGGGATCTGGTGCCTTCATGGAGAGAGAAGTAAAGATGATGAGAATTGTCATGGTCAGTGAAGACCCCTCAGGGAAAGGAAAGGGAAATTACAGCACAAAGATCTGTCTGTACTGTTTCAGAAATGGTCTTGTTATAACTATAGATGGATGAAATCCAAACTTCCAAGCCCTCATCAATCTGGAGGGGAATGGTGGCTTTTGAATTCAGATGCTTGGCTTCAAAGTCACACCTGTGATTTTATAGCCTGGGGGACTGTTTTCTAGTTTGAATTGATATGCAGCAGCTTGAAAGAATAAACATTGTTACAAGATGCGACAATCCTGTAGGAACATGTTGTTGCTATGCAGTTCTGGCCATTCAATCTCTCCATTTGGGGGCCAAAAAACTTACAAGGACTTAAAGTCTTTGATATCATTGAACCCAAACCCTCCAGTTGATTCTATACCATCCTGAATCCTAGTCTTAGGTGTAACCTGGCTCTGAATTGGAACAGTCTCCTTAGCCCATGTGCAGCTATAACAAATGCATTGCTTTAGAGTATACTCAGAATTATTTGTCTGCAGAGCTGTTGTAGCAGTGTTAGTTCCAGCATATTAGCAAGACAAGGTGCGTGAGGTAATATCTCTGGTTGGACTAACTTCTGTTGGTGAGAGAGACCAGTTTTTAGAGCTTACACAGAGTTCTTCAGGTCTCAGAATTATTTTTGGCCCTTTCAAATGTTTTTCAATAAATTAGCCACTAGGTGGCACTTAAAGTTTGCTTTTCACCCCTGCAAAAGATATTTTTCGAATTGTTCATCTATAATTAAGAGTGGTTGACTCCCAATGGGACTGTTGGCAAAAAGCAAGATGCAGCAATATTTGAGTGAAAGCAGGCAAAAGTATAACCATTAAAAAGGGAACAATGCCTATAATTTAAATATGATTCGGGTGGTTGCAGTGGTTGCATAATCCCTTTTGGCATACAAGAACAGTAGAGAAGCCTGTGGCTTTGCTCTCCTGCTGCGTTTCAACAAAAAATTGAAAATTGTAACAGCAACATTTTTCCTATCTTTCATATTCTCTCTCTTCTCCCTTCCCCAACCCCTACTTTCATTGGAATGCAGTTTACTTAATGATTGCATTTTAATGAAGCTGGTTTTGACTTTGTTACAATCTTATTGGGCTCTCTAATTTGGCTGCCTTTTGCTGTGCCATCTGAACGGCAATTTAAAAAATACTTAACACGTCTCTCAGTAAAGTGCAGATGACATACAGTAACACGGCAGAATTATGGGAATTTTTAGGAAGGTTCTCCAGTTTTTGTATTGGCTGGAACACCTCTAATAGTTTACAGGTACAAGTCTGGGTTTGTTTTTTTTTTTAAACTCATTGTATTTTGGCTTCAAGATGGTTAAGTAAGTTTCAGTATTAAGTAAACTTCTATGACCCTGCCTATTTCCTGTCCTGTCAAACCTTTCCTTGTAAGAATAACAGTGTCCTTTTATTTGGGAGAGTGCAGCATGATGTTTTTGGCAGGTCCAACCTTTTTGACTTGCATAAATTTGTGACCTAAGTGCATGAAAAGTGAATGCTTGCTTCAGTGCCTCATGGTTTTTGCCTAAAAAAGAAAAGTGTCCACTTTGCTGGTCATTGTAGTTTTTGAAGAATTATCAGCACCGTTAGTCTACCTTTTCGTATACGATTGCACTTCGATATGAGAGGATCAGAACTTAAAAGGGGATTGTTTCTAACTAATTATATAATATGCCAAATCTCTGAGTACATAGGACAAGCTGCGCTACCTCATTGGATTTCTAGAATTGGCACAAATGGCCCTTGCCACACTAGCAAGTATTTGGCAACTTCTTCCTCCATAAAGATCTGATTCTGTACACCACACACACACACACACACACGCCTGGGAGTAGTGCTGGGTAAAGGGCTCATTTCATGACTAAAAGCCACAGGATCAGGCCCTGATTTGGAACTGAATTAGTATAGTTCATTTTATTTACTTTGAAACAGCTCTTTCGTTAATTATGTGCCTAGTTAGTTCTTTACAACTGAAGTTAAGATTCTCCATGTTGTATTGTATGTATCAGTCAGGAAACAACCGCTCACAGCTTCCCATTAAGCAGTCTGATCTGAATATTTGACAAATTGATTCTGCAGGTTAAGATCCCCAACCAAATACTAACTGCTTAATTTTAATATTTAAAGAATTTAAGAAAGAATAAATAAAAGTGCATTACTGTACATGCACCTGTTATTTTTCACAATAGGTTTCGAAGACTTCAGTGATGTTACAAGACTAACACAATCATGTAGTCTGTACATAAATAGTTAACACCTGTTTAGGTTGTCTTGTGTACCATAATAAATATTGTTTATAGGCCTGTTAACAATTAAAGCTGATAAGTTTGAACTGAAGCAAATATTTATCTTGATTAATGTTGATTACAATAAAGTTTAAAAAAGGGAAGCAAGAAAATCAAAACAGTCATAAAAGAAGGAACTTGGGCTAGATTCTTTTAACATGAACATTTTGTGGTTTGCAGATTCCTAGCCAGTCAGAAAGGTTGTCTCCAACTGTCTAAGACAAAATAACCATGTGTCCTACTTGGATGAAAACCTTTCCCTTTCCTTTGCAACTAAGCTGATTGTGTATGCAGTTTCTAGCAAGCAAGGCAGTAAACATAATATGCCATGGAGCTCTGCTAATGCACCTGAAAACTGACCATAATTTCTGTACTATGCCAATGCAGGATTGTGCTAAATTGCAGTGTTTTTCAGCAAATGGATTGTAGGCTCCTTGTCAGGGGAACCCATTGTCCATATCCCCCTGTAGGAGTTACCGCTGGCGGTCAGCCAAGTTTAAAGTGATGCCACTGTTGTTCAGACCATTAAAAGATGCTGGGAGAAATAAGGAATTTTTCCCTCCTTCCTTTTGTGACAGGGGCATGTGAGGGATAAGCACGCCAGCCCCAGTCAAAAAAAGGTAAGAACAGATTTTGTGAAGGGGAGGTTATGTATAAAGTTTCAGCTGGAACCACACACAGGTTGAACAGATCAGACCAGTAAGACAATAGCCAACTAACCAAAACTTATTAAAGTGGAAAGGTAGGAAATCATAGGTCTAGCAACGTCCATCCCTTGACAGGAGCAGGGACACCTATCTCAAGCTGGATTGAGTGGGACTTCTTCTGGGTCCATGCAATCTCTTGGAGAGATTTACATTTTAATCACATGAACTATTCAAGTTCTTTTTGTTTGCATAAGGGGATCATCTTCCCTAGGTCTGTGTTTGCTGGGCTTCCAGCAGAGTAATGATATCCAGAGAGAGCTTGCCAAGCCACACCCATAACAATACAGATAAACTAACAGCTCCGCTACCACCTTACAGGACTGATACAACCAATCATCGCCCCCAAGCAGCAGCTTCATCTTGCTTTCAGTTCTGTTTCTCTTGGCTGTTTACCACTTGTTGCTTTATTTCAAGGTTATGGGTAGGGTTGGTTGAAACCATGCCATCAAAACCTATTTTTAGAATACAATAGACTCTAGAAAATTGGTTTCCTTCAAAATTTTCCAAGTTTCATTTTGCTTTTCCCATCAAGAACTGACCTTCTGGGAAAATAAGAAAAAAATCTAAAATGTCTCAGGAAAAACTAGGTGGATTCCCTGACTCCAAACAGCCATGTGTGAAGCCAAAGCCTTAGCTGCTGGGAAGGAGAAAAGTGCTGGCATTTCTACTAAGCTACTGTGTCTGATCTTTTGTATCAGCTTCTAGCCAGTAGAGGTCTAATGGTTTTGAAGGGGCTTCAAATTTCCCTGGCTACTGGAAAGGTGAAGGCATATTTTCTCCCTCGCTGCTGCTATATTCACATCAGAGCTTTCTGGCTATGGTGTGAGAATGCATTCTACGCTTGTCTACTTTTATCTAGCCTCTGCTTTTGAGTTCTCCTCCTTAGTGCTTGCTCCTGCTGTTGCTCATAGCTTTCCTTAGCACCAACAGAATGAAACTGACTAACATAGTCAAGAGACAATGTAGGCGAGGTAATATCTTTTGCTGGACCAACTTCTGTTGGTGAGAAAGACAAGTTTTCGAGCCACACAGAGCTCCTCTTCATGAATGGGGAAAGTATTAAGAGTGCCACAGCTAAATACAATATCGAACGGATAGTTTAGCATAAATAGTTAGCACATATCCTCAAGGACCGTTCAAGGAGAAGTGGCCCATTAGCACTCCTGTAGTCATAGGATCAAAAAAAGGGATTACAGATTATTATAATAAACCATAAATCTGGTGTCTTTATTAAGACCACATTTTTTAGTGTCTAGCAAAGTAATGACATTAAACTCCCAATTTTCACTGCTCTGTCTTAGGAAAGTTATGAGCAGCTGCAGAGGCACTGGAGCGGTGTGTCTGCTGATTGAGGATGATTTCATTGCATCAGTTTGCATTTGGTTCACATTTAGGTGGTTTTCTTTGCAACAATGAAGACTCGTAACTATTTTTCTTAATTCAATTTAAGATTCTGCAGAATTAATGGCACTTTCCTAGGAAAATTTCCTATTTACCATGGAGGATTGGACTTTTCAAGCCTGATCCTATGTACATGATTGCCAACTGCTCTTTTTTTTGGTGAGCTTTTCTGCTGCTAAAGGTTTACTTGAGAGTTATTGATGGTCTAGGTTAATAATAAGGAATAATAAATAGCATTCCTCACATACATGACTCCCTACTCTTAAATTTGCCATTCAAATGTTGAGCTCATGCAAAGGTATATATTTTTAGAGAATGCAAGAGATTGAGATTTTTTCCTTTTCTTGATAGTTGGTTGGCATTGCAATTATTTCATTTTTTTAAAAATTGCATGTAGATTACCTGTTACCAAAATAGTCTGGAAGATTAACTCCAAGGGCAGCCACTTGAGAAGAAAATACAAATAGGTATGAAGTTAGGATGAACACAGAACAGCCTGAGCTACTCATGTAACTGGGTTGCAAAGAGGTAGTTATTTTTCTGGTTCCTGCTGGAACTGTTAAGAGGCTCAGTCTAAATGAGGGAAAAGGTAAATGTTTTAGATTAATATTATTGTGTCTAAGCAAACACGAATGGGCTGTGGGTTTCTGCTAAGATTTTCCACTAAATTAGAATAAATATTAACTCTGGGATCCTTTCCTCATGTGTTAAAATAGCATTTGCTTTTCTCAAAGTTGGCTTGATAAGTGTCTCTTTTAGCTCAATGGTAGTGTAGTGCGAAATAAACTGAACTAAAAGCTTTGAGCTTGTAAAATATAGTCCAATAAAAATTGCTTAAACATCAAGGAAGTCCACATCTACAGAACTGGTATGCCTGCTATTACTAGAACAGAGGTTTTGGAAGCCATCACATGCACCCATAGCTGCAGGGTAGAAATAGACATAATGATGTACTGTAATGCTGGAGCTGACTGCCATAGTGCTGTCTATTATGACAGTAACTTGGGCCTGTATAACCTAGGGGGTTAGGAATTTGGGTTTGTATTTATTATGAATTGCTCCACCAATTCACCAGTCACCAATATAGTGACTGTACAACCAGTATATGTAATTTAAAAAGTACCAGATCTAGATAGCATCCTATCATAGCATCACATTCCCACATGCCTACCAACCTTGCACAATCAGTTTCTCAATCCCCGTGTCTTGATTCACCAAACCTTTTTATATGTTATCATGCCTGATGACCCATTAGCTAGAAGGCAATTATAGGTGCTTCAGATGCTATTCTTGAATAGCTGGTTGGTTGATTCCAATAAAACACACTCCTTTGTAATAAACAGAAGAGGACTCTTCAGTTTTACTAGTGCTTATGGAAAGGAAAAGATGCCTACAAACTAGGTGCACATATTATAGTGGGAATTAGAAACGGTGAACAGAAACACACACACGTTTAATCTCAAGTGTGTTCTCCAAAGTGCAGTTCAATAGAAGGGCATGAGGACATTTCTGTTGGGCCTCCTTTAGTTTAATAGCTTGGATGTCTCTTCAAGTCCAACCCTTTAAGAAATTCCATCCTAGGAGTCTCACTGGCCTGAGCTCAGCTCCACCACAAGTGTTCTAGCAATGATCTAGTGATATTGGTAATGACCCCTTCTTGTCATATTGCCTGGACCTAGGTCAGATGGAGCCCTGAGTGGACTGACAAAAACTGCTAAAAGATCCGGGAATTATAACCCTGCTACCATTGAAGGCACCCTGGGAATTGAGGTCCTCCTGCAGCTACAGAAGCCGTAAGTGCTGGGAGCCAGCCTGACATTGCCTTCTGCCACCATCTATGCCATTCATGCCACATTCAATAAATGCTGCAAACACATGAGTAGTCTACTCACAAGTAGTCCTGTTAGAAGTCAGTAGGACCACTGGCCTAAGTAAGTGGCCAAAGATGCCCAATGGGCAAGAGAGTTCCTGCCTCATTTCTTTTGCACCGTACAGAAAACGCCTCTCCCACTCCCAGAAAACAAGACCACTTTAAAACTGCTCATATTTAAAGTGCATGAGGCAAGGGCCCACAATGTACATGTTACAAAATACACAGGGCTCCAACTATAACCTCCCCCTGGGATGCTGCCCCATTTCAGCGTGTACCTCCCGTTCACAGCTATGATAGTTGGATTCTCATGGTGACTTCCACAGCTGTGGAACTGAAAAACATGGCATTGTGTTGCTAAAGTTACTGCAAGTGCCCAGAACATAATTTTCAATGGTTGGTAACAGCCAATCCAATAGCAGTTCTCATTGGAACACTCAGCAAGGACTCTTATTTATTTATTTATGTACCTTAGATGCTTTGACTCTAGACATGTTTCAAAAAAGCTGAAAGCCTGGTTTGTTTTATTTCTGTAACAGGGAAAGTGTATTTCTTTCTTCCGGCTCAAAAACGACCCATGTTTATTGCAACTTCATTCCTCCTCCCCCACCCCCCCAAAAAAAACAAAAACTAAAAACAAAGCAACAAACAAAAACTAAAAACCACCAAAAAAATCCCACAAAATAAACCACACCACTAAACACCTTCATACAAACACTAGGTTTGGAAAATTTCATCTGAAAAGATTAAAGTTTCAGAAAATTATGGTTGATGGATAGGGGAGGGGCTTGAAGGGGTTAGAATGGAAACACTTGGGGTCTTAACTATATTGCTGGAGAGCTCCTGGCAGATACAATTAGTTGTCTTAATAGCTGGACAAAGCAGAAAGGACATTTCATTGTAAACATCCCATCAGTAAACATCTGTTAAGTGTTTTTTATTCACCTCAGAAACATGCTGGAGTAATTATTTTTCAGTAGGTTGCAAGGACATCCCATTACTAATGGCCAAAGAACTTTGGCACAGTTAAAGGGAGTTAGAGTCAGAGAGAACAGTGCAAGTGACAAGGCAAATTCTGAGTGTTAGCCAAATGAAATGCAACTGTTGGGGGGTGAAGGGGGGGAGTGTTATGTGCTGCTCGCTGCTGGATGGGTTATAAACTATGTCCAAAGAATAATTATTGAAAGAGACAGCTGTGGTGTGGGACACAGTTAGCCTCATATGATCTGAATGCAAAAATAAAAAGTTAAATTTGAGATACAGTAGTCATAAGACTAGGGTCCTTACCTATTTTCTGTCCATCAGAATTAGTTTACTTTTATTCTTTCTTTTATTATTTCACAGAATCAAGTTTAAGTTATGCCTAATGGTGACAACAAGTAACCTCTGCCATAGCATCCTGAGGGAAGTGATGGAAACCCCTTGGCTTGGTGCATTTAAAGCTAGACAAGACTAAGCAGAAGAAAATGTGCTAGTTCAGGGAACAATCCTGACCTAACAGGTCTTTTCCATGATTTTCATCCCTGAAGGCCTGTTGCCATCCACAACACTGCTGCTTTACTGGAAACATCAGTCAAGGTTTGTTTTTTAATAAGGCACAGTTCATGCCACTGTGTGAGTAACTTCGGCATGAGCTGACAGATAAAGAGAGAGCTGATGTTCTCCTAGTGCACAACAACTGCAGGCAAGTCCACACTGCTGAACATGTTCAGAAAACCCCTTAGCATCAGGAATCTGCTTTTCCTGAAGCTCTCCCTTCCCTTATAGTAACTGTGCTCTCTGCAGTTGTGATCAGTGCATTACATAAGAGAAAGAAGATTTGCCCTGGGTGGGAGATACAGCGCCCAAGTGCAGAACAGGTTCATTGCTTGGTATGCTATTTTGATGCTGGGGTGGGTGCTCCCTTTAATGGTAGTTACTTCCCCTGCTTCACAGGGACACATCCCCTGCTCCCTTTGCACAGGAGGCAGGAATTCACTCAAGCCACTCCAGCACCGATCAGTAACAAACACCAGCTATCAGCAACAAGCTGCCCCCATGTTCCCCTTCATCAGCCTCTTAGTCACTGAACAGGAGATTCTTCCCTTTGGGCTCTGTCTGATCCTAACACAACACAAGCATGACACAAGCGCCACATGCTGTTGTCCCCCAGCTCAGCCTCACAGTCTTCTGTGTCCTGCTACAGCAACAGCCGCTGCCCACGCCACATGGTATCTTTCTCAGCAGCCCCTGCAATTGTAGTTCAGTCACCAGTTGCAGGCGAGCTCACAGCTGGGAGTAGGGGCAAGATTTTCTGCCAGCTCTCTAGCTAACCTTTGGAACTCTGTGGGGATGGTGAGGCTAACCTCTCCTGTTTGCTCTGCTGCTTCCTTACCAGGACTCTGGGGGTATGGCTGCATTCAGAGCACTGCTACTCATCTGTGAAGCTGGGGTCACATAGACACAGGCTACTAACTTTCAAAAACAAGGCGGGTCTGAGCTGTATCCCTTGGAATGTCTTGTGGCCAAGCATAGCAAAGAGAGTTCCACAACATGGTCCATGGCATCCTCAATTCTAAGATAGAGATCCAGCCTGGGGAGACAATGGATTTCATCATGCAGTGCTCTAATTTAATCAGGCAGCATCTCCTCAGATCACTGCATCATGGCCACACTGTGGTGTTCCTGATGAGAGTGGCTACATCTATTCTTTTTCATGCAAATTTGATGCATGAACATCAAGGTTTTGTTAATTCCTCAGTGTAGAGTTCAGTTAGGCAACTCTGGGTGACCCTGGTTTAATCAGATGATTAACTAACAAGTGAATCCCATTGCTGCTTCATACATCATAAAATCAAAGCTTGTAAGAGTTTCCCAAAGGCAAGCAGGTTGGCTCTGAAAGATACTTGTTTGGTACAACAGTTCTGGATACGGCTGTACACCTCTTATGTGAAATCCATTTGAAATATCTCATATTTACTTACAGAAATGAACATTAAATTAAAGCCATGTATTGCTGTAACATAAAAGGCAAAAATAGTGTGTGAGAGCTACGATGGGAAAGCCAGGTAGTTTTAAATGTACATATTCTTTAATGGGAAATTAAAGTGTAGGAAATATGGTTTTTTGCGGTATATCAGAGCACTTCTCTAATGTTTGGACTACCTTTATGGAAAGATATAGCTGTCTTTTGGAATTCAGAAAAACAAAAACAAAACACCGGGTGGCTTAGATTCCAAACCTTTCAGTCTGCTTCAAAATGGGTGCTATATGGAGAAGACTTGAAATATGAAGGTATAGGGGAATATTCTGTCCAGGCCTATACCCCCAGTCACTGTACTGCAGCTAATGGATGGCAAAGGTACATAAGGCAAGGCAGAATTTGCCAGTTTTAAAAGCATATTTGGGTCATTTTATCTCACATTCTTTATTGCAACCTGATTTCTGTCTCTGTACATTACTAAGGAAGTTGGAAGGATGAAGTTGAAATCAGATCACTGTAAAATGGCAAATAAGTAGATTGTTTAATTAGTATGGAGGCCATTAGTGATTTTCAGAAAAAAAAAAACCAACCTTACAGGTGAAATCCCGGCTCCACCGGAGTCAGTGGGATTTTGCCATTGGCTTCAATTGGGGAAGATTTCACCCCATGCGGAGAGGCACTAATTTAGCTGTAATTGAAATAATCTGGAGTTTTGTCATTGACTTCGGTGGAAGCAGGATTGGGTCCTGAGATGAGGATTCTTGGTTGATTTAACACAACTCTTGGTGCTGAACTCCACAGTGCTTTATTCAGGCAAAACATCCATTGGAATGAATGGAAGTTTTGCTTGAGTGAGAACTGCAATGACAGCCCTTACTAACTGGTATAACACCTTGGAGCAGGTCTCTTTTTACCTTCTTCAGACACTTTGAAATTGAAATTTTGATGACATTATCTCAACACGTTCTACGTCATGGACTAAGTTCTGCCTGGGTGTCTGTGGGCACCCTTCATTCGCACTGAAGTTAAGGGGACTGGGAATCCATTATGCCAGGGCTAACTTCTTTCACACATTCTATCCCATGACACCCAAGTCATCCTTCCTCTAGACACTGAAATAATTTTATCCCCTCAGCTATATTCAGTTCTGTAAAACATTCTCCCTCTAACCTATGCAAAGAGTTTGAGTTACTTTGTACGATCATAAAGAAAGTGCATGTGAATCATATGAATGCATTCCCTCTAGTTAGATCAATAGGTAATAGCCATCTGCAAAACTGATAATAAAGCACACAGTGACTTGGGATCATGTTGTGCCAGTTGGTTCCCTATTGAATGCCTGGCATAGATATAGTTCTGTATGTTTTGCAATTTCTCTATTCCTTATGGCATGATTTATTTATCTGCTTTTTTATTTATTGTATTTTTTATTTATTTTCAGGCTTACCTCTGTGTAATGTGGCAGCTGTGAAGGCTCCCAGAGAGGATGCTAGATACTGTAGCCTCCCAGCTTGTTCTCTACCCCGAGTTCATTACAGGGATGACACACCCTAGTAGTGTTGGAGCTGAGCTTGGGAACCTCAGGCTGTTCCAGAAACCAGAGTTCCCATAACTACATAATGCACGGCTATCGTGTTACTGGGCTGGCCACAAATTGACTAATGCCATACTCACTAAGGATGGTGAAGTTGTAGTATGACTAATTTCCTGGGGAGAGTGACTTTTTCTTTACCGTTACCGTACTCTAGATTTCAACACACACAAAGATGCAGTCCCAGTGAGACAAACTGTCGGACGATCACATGCAGTACAAAACAAAAAGGTAATTCACAGTGAAGAGTTCCAGAGTCTTTAACTCAGTCTGTTGTGTCTAAACATTACAAAGCCCTGAAATCAGTCAGTGAGGTTATGCACCATCTGTGCAGCTGCCACTGGGAAGCACAGGTCAAGATAAGGCTAGCTTTTAAGACCACAAATTGCATTGGCCTGGCATTGGGGGGGCTGGTAAAGCATTAGACTGATATCAGGTATTGTTCCCTCTCATGTTGTCTGCATGTGGAGTGAAAGGCTGGCTCAATACACATTTAATGTGCATAGCTCCTTCTTTCCCACATGCCCACTCAGTCCATGCTAGAGCCAATCAATTAATCACACTTCTTAGGCTCTGGATTTCTTGGACCTACAGCTGAACCTAGCTTTCAAAGCACTACACCTGCTGTTCATTCACCCCTAGTAGTCTAGGAACATCTGGGCTCAGCTGCAGGGCTGAGACTATGGCTACATCAGCTGCTCAGGTTTACAGACAGCAAGGCCTGCTTACCTTTTCTTCATCGCCTTGAAGTCCGGAGCACATTGAAATGAAGGATGCTGCCATCAGCTCTGCTATACACACATGCCTTCCAATCAGCTAGGTATAACAAAATCCACGTCTCATCCCTCTGTGGCATCAAACCCACACTAATAAACGCAAGCTGTACCACACAGCATCTGCTACATCAAATATAGACAAGGCAGTTTAATACACTCACAAATGGGGTGCAGCCCTTGCTCCCCTAAAGAAAGCTGCTTGCTTGCAGTTAGGGTTACCGATCTGTTTTGCACAGCTCTTTTTCTGACGCAGTCTCCCAAACTTCAACTACAAAAACGTATCTAAGAAAGGTTTCGTGACTGACAAATGCTTTCTAGGATCTGATGGGCTATGTGAATTGTAACCACAGCAGGCTCTCTCATCTTAATTTGCATATTCAGCCCTGAAGGATTAAGTTCTAGCAGAGCCCCCAAATTTTTACATTCACTACACTATAATCTTTGTTCATCTGAAAAGGGTCACTGGGTTTGTTTCTAACACGATTTATTCAGTCAACAGGGGCAGCTTATTCTGGGGGGGGTCTCCCCCAAAACAACCGGCTCATTTTGAACAAAGGTAGGGGCGATCTTTACAACACCACTAGACTCCCATTCTGCAGGACCAGATAGAGCATAGCTAGCGATGGGGTCACTCGGTGCTTGCTAACATTCAGAAATCAGTTCTCCAAATCAGGCAGGGTCCTTAACGCCACTAAGGCAGCTGGAAGGCTGTGTGTGCTTTCTGGTGGATTTTAGGGTATATTTCCTGTGTGCGCCCCTCCCCCCCAGTTATCTATGGATTCCAGAGTTACCAGAAAGATTCATTTAATTTTGGTGCCCAAAATATACTATATTCATTTTGGAAGTATCATCTGTGCCTCTCACTCTCTAGCTGCATTCAATAGAGCCTACCCTTTCCTGCCCACCTACGTGGCTGCCATGATGGACATCCTTCCCCACAGGCTGGCTGCTGCTTGCCAGAGGAAGAGCCTGGAGAACAGGTGCATCTTGCAAGGTCGTTAAACATGGGCACTGAGGAACCAAGGCAGGAAGCATGTTCTATACCCAAGGACCCCTGCCAGAGCAAGTCAGTCTTGCAGAGGTCTGTGCAAGGGAGTAGCAAGCACACCTTATGTGGAGCCCAGCTCCAGCTGGGGCAGAATGGCTCTGCGCTACACCTACAGACAGCTCAGGCTAAAAGCTGCATGAGAGTCTGCAGGGTTAGATCCACAAAGGGACTTAGATGCCTAGGCATTTAGGCCCACGCAGGGTTAAGGAGCAGCTGAGCAGAGGTTTTTGTGATTCTCGGTGATGCCTAATTCAGGTGCCTATCATGGTAGTTACGTGTCTGCCAGTAAAATCCCCTCGCTGCCTAAATGCCTGCCAGTGGGAATGGACAAAGCTGCCTAAGTCTTGACTCTTGATGGGCCCGAGCTGCTCAACATTCTAGTTCATTCCTAAGCCCCTGTGAGGTTCACACACTAGACCTTTTCCTGCCTGTCTCCCCAGCATGCCTACTGATCTGAGACCTGCACAAAAGACAATCAGGGACAACCAGATAAGGAATTTTGGGTGGGTGTCCCAGATCAATTCCCACTCTACCTCATTTAGAGCAGAGAATTAAATTCAGGTCTCCTACATCCCTGGGGACTGCCCTGATGCTCCACGACAGGGCATTTGAGGGCAGTTTTCTCCTTGTGAAGCTGTTCCACTTTTTACAAATGATTAAATAATCATTAAGAGAGATTGACTCTAGGCACTCACCTGGGAGGTGGGTGATCCAAGTTCAAGATGTTGCTGCAGAGCAGGAATTTGAAAAGAGGTTTCTTGCATTTCAGGTGAGTGCCACAACTACTTGGCTGTCATGGGGTGGGATTTCTTGCTTCTTGTGAGAAAGGGCTGACCTGGTGTAGGCACCTAAGCTCCAGAAGAAGAGTCATGGCTGGAAGTCCTGAGCAGAGATAGATACTTAACTTCCTTAGTAGTGTTTCCTACCAGCTTGCTTAGGCAGCCCACCACTCATCTTAGCATAACAAGCTCTACATTACCTGCTTCCTGGGCACACGCAGCCAGGTCAGTATAGAGGGGGGAGGAGCTTACCGGGGCAGGGTTTATTTTAGGCTGTTCTAAATTACAAAGGAGGCCATTTCATCCCCTAGTTAACCCCATACTGGGTGAGAAGAGTTTACAGCCACCTTTCCACCCTACGCTCCTTGGCTAGGCCAAACGTAAACCTGGCACGGCTGAAGTCTGAGCCCTGTCGGTAATACCAAGGGCCAGCTAACTTTTTAAATCAGAGATTAGCTCCAACATTTAAATGGTCCCAAAAATCAGGAGCCCAGCAACCAAGCTTCATGCACTACAACAGCCAGCATGGTCAAACAAACACAGCTCACCTAATAGTGTCCTAATGCACCTGTGAGCTGCCTTCACAGCGACTCTGATCAGCCAGAGAGTGGCTAAGTGGGAAAGTAAAAACAACATGAATCCCAAAAGGAGAAGGCTTTTGGTCAAAGTGGCTAAGGAGAAGACTTGAGAGAGCTGTCATAGAAAGAAAAGAATTAGTACAAGGAGATATTGGATACCAAACAGCAGCAAATATTTCAATTCCCAGTACAACTTCTTTAAGTATATTTGCATACACAGATGGTGAAAGAGTAAATTAGTCCACTTAAAACAGTGCTAGTGGGGAACTGGTGAAAGAAAGTCCATTGCGGACCCAACAGCTTTTTCATCCTGTTATCCGTCTCGTCTGGTTACAGAGGGAGATTAAAAAAGAGTTTTATCCAACAGCAGTGAAGTTCCCTGGGATGATCGGTGAGCACTGTACATGCAGGAAACAACAAAATGCTTGTGAAAAGATCAGAAGCACTGGATGAGACAGGGTCAGATAATATGCCTCCAGGCTTTTGAAGGTGGATAGAACAGCTTAAATCATGGTTCATTTGAGGGTTCAAGTGACAGGTCAGTGTCCACAGAATTATAAAGTGGCAAATATAATATCATAATATGAAAAAAGTGTTGGCAGGAACTAATGGTTCTGCCCTCATGTCTAATAACATTTTAATTTTATAAGCTGCTCTGGATGGTAAAGTAATTGTACAGTCCATTAAATGCACACACAAAAGTCATCACGGACTGTGAGTTATTGGTTTCAAGCTAAGACACTTCTGGGTGGCTGTCTGTGTTCCTTTGGCTGCATCTCCCTTACCAGGTTTCTGTTTCTTACACTTACTCTCTAAGGCCTTAATTCTGAGCACACTGAGGTCAATAATAAAGCTCCTACTGACCACACTGGTGCAGGAGCAGGCATTAATTGCTCACTTGTGTTGTGTCTCTGTGGATCCTTTGATGCTCTTTTCTCTAGACCTCTGTTTCCCCGCCGCCATGTCTTGCTGATCACTAGGCATGTCTGTCTCCCTGTGCATGAGGCCGTGTTCCCATTGGTCCTAGCTTGTTCCCTCTAGAAGCATGAGTGGAGAATTCTGATCTGGTGGTTTGGATTTTGCACTCACTCTCACAAGCATGGACTCGGTTCCTCACCGCCCAGCCCTAGGAATGGTCATTCACAGCCGTGCAAAATGCTGCTAAATAAGCATGGTAGCATTTTGCTCTGACCTTGTGCTGCTGTAAATGACTACACAAGATGTGAGGCAAGAATGATGTGGGCCCCATTAGTACTCAAGATCCAAGGAGCACAGAATTCTAATCCACAACTAATGGGCAGAGTCCCCATTCCTCCATTCTGGCCCCTTTGTGCTCCCTATATTTTCAAGTCACTCAGAGGCCTTAACTCTCCATTTGGATCCCCTTCCTGCCATGGTTTTGAGGTGCAGCCGTAACCTCTCTGCCTCATGTTTTCCTTCTGGAAATAGAGCTGATAATCCCCACCCCCCCTCAGAGTTGTGTTGTGAGGATGGATTAGTTAGCATTTGCACTCTGCAGATTTGGGGTCAAATCCTGGCCCTACTGAAGCCGATGGGAATTTTGCCATTGGTGTCTATGGGGCCAGGAGTTCACCCATGAAGCACTTGCAGGTGCTAATTATTGTTGGGTACCTCTCGGTCTTATTGGCAACCTCAGTAAAAGGAGCCTGGAGCGTGAATTACCCTCTCACGCCTAGAAGTGGTTTCCCTAGCTCAGGGCTGAGGTGAATTGGACCCAATTTCTTATGTCCAAGATGGCAAAAGGAGTCTATAGGCAGATGTTAGCCGGCGTGCCCAGGGACTACCTCTAGCGTAGGGGAGCTCTACACTAGCCACAGAGCAGGCGGGGATAGTTTTGTGCCACCACCATTGGAGGCCCTGCCCCTCCTGGCATAGGGGATGTTCTGGGGCAGGTGGGGAAGTGGTGTGATTGGGTAGTTCTGCATCCTAGCAATGTTGCTCCCTGAGGCCCTGGCAATAATGGTGGACTTCCCTAGTCTGCTTTGTGGCCAAACTGGGCCTCAGAAACCCCTGCACAAGGGAGGCACTAGCCACCCAGTGGCGCTGGCCCAGTGCCAGCATTGGCATTAGCTCAGGGTTAAACTGGCCCATTGCCGGGGCACTGTAGGACGCTCTTGTGCTCGGGTGGTCAATACTGACCCTGCTCCGTAGCTAGGGAGCACTCCAGTTTCAGTGTCGTAAGTCTAGCGTCCTTCACTACCAGTATAGTCCCGTCAATTAAAAACAAACAAACAAAATGCCCTGCTGCAAGTGGAGAAGGGTTGAACTAATTCAAACCAAATTTCGAAAAGAAACTCCTCCCAGGTGGAGACGTTTTCGGTCAAGTTTCAGCCCGGGGAGAATTTTTGCAGCTGAGCTATACACTCTTGCAGAGGCCAAGGGCCTCATCAGCACCAGGCATCTAACGCAAGGAGCAGCACACAACAACATGCAAGATTTAATCCATAGGAATGTGCTGGGCTGAACAGACATTGCCCAACGTGAAGGACAGAAAGGGTTAATCGTAATGTTTGCCCAGTGAACATTTCCTAATATTGTCACTTTTTACTTACAAGTTGCAATTTCTGTTACTATAGAGGCAAGTTGTTGATACTGGATTCATTTTCTGGTTTATATTCATTCCTTTTTGTCATTTTTCCCATGAACTAATAAGCCACGGTGGATTTGAAAGTATGAGCACATGCGAACGTTATACAAAGCACTTTTATATTCTATTGACATTTGCCTTCCACCCTAATAATTTAGAGCTGTTAACAAAAAAATAATAATAATAAAAAAAAATACTTCCCATCACTTTCATTTCCCAAGTTTACGAAGGAAGAATCATGAGTAATTTCCCATAGTTATTGTTTGTAACACAACACCTGGTCTCAATTATTGGGATAAGAAACACCAAAAGGGTTTTGGTGAGGATAATTTATTTATCTATGGCTTTCATTCAAAATTCATTTGCTGCACCATAGTTTACAGTACATTGATAAACCATCATTTTCCTTTAGCATTTTATTAACATGATTCAGCCATTCTTACCAAGACGCCAGGTCATGAGAGATTTGCCCTGTTTACACATATGTGGAACAATGAAGCATACACTGAGCAGCTATCTTCCCAGCCCCCCAAGTACACCCTGACTTTAAAGCACCCTTTACCTCATATGCAAATTGGCGGCAATACAAATTAGAGTACTCAGGCCTCTCCTCACTTACTACTTCCAGGAACGGCAACAGGGATTGTAACAAAGAGTAGAATTGTCTCAATTTCTGCATAATCCCAGGCATAATCCAGGCCGGCAATTTAGAGTCATAGAACTACATAACTCAAAAGGACCTTGAGAGGTCATCTAGTCCACCCCCTGCACTGAAGCAGAACAAAATATACTTATACACGGACAGGTGTTTATCTAACTTGCTCTTAAAGCTCTCCAATGATGGGAGGAGTCCACAACTTTCCTTGGTAATATATTCCCGTACTTAACTATCCTTATAGACAGACAATTTTTCCTAGTAGCTAACGTGCATCTCCCAAACTGCAGATTAAGCTCTTTTCTTTTTGTCCTACCTTCAGTGGACGTGGAGAACAATTGATCACAATCCTCTTTATAACAGCTCTTAACATATCTGACAACTGTTGTTAGGTTCCTCCATCAGTTGTCTTTTCTCAAGACCAAACATAACTCATTTTTTAAAAGCTTTTCCTCATGTGTCAGGTGTTCTAGATCTTTTATCATTTTGTTGCTCGCCTCTGGACTTTCTCCAGTTTGTCCACATCTTTCATATGGTGTGGCACCCAAAACTGAACACAATCCTCCAGCTGAGCTGTACCAGTGCTGAGTAGACCCAAAAAATTAACTCCTACTTCTTACACATGGCGTTCTTGTTAATACATCCCACAATGCTGTTATCCCTTTTTGTAGCTGTGTTACATTATTGGCTCATATTCAGTTTGTAAGCCACTGTAACTCCCTTTTCCCCCCCCCCAGTATTACCACCTAGCCAGTTACTGCCCCATAGGTGGTGAGTTTTATGTGCCCATGTGCAGACCAAACCAGAAGGCATTGATTTTTAAGAGTCCTGCCCCTCCTCAAGCATGGTGATCCTGGCTGCTACGCCAGCAGCCCCACCACTACCGCGCTGCAGCCAGATGAAAGGAGTTCAGCGAGGAGGCTGCCTCATTGCTGATCTCCTGTCCCCCTGGCTGCGGCAGGGAAACTGCATGCGTCCTGTAGCCCCGAGTGCTCCACCTGGGTCCCTAGGCAGTGGCTCCTTTCTGCAGCCAGTGGGATGGGAGATCAATGCACCCCGCCCTTTGGCTCCAGCAGGGACCCAGCGCTTAGGGACTCAGGCAGAGTGCTTTGCTCTCTGCTGGAACCAGGGGAGGAGAGCGCTGATCTCTCCTTGATCTGGATCTAGCAGGGACCCCAACGCCTATGGACCCAGGCAGAGCTCTTTGCCATGCTTCCTGCTACAGCTAGAGGGAGCAGAGTGCTGATCACCCGTCCCTTTGGCTGCAGCAAGGAGCCTGCACTAGTCTTATAGCGCCACAGCAACACACTCTGTCTGGTTCCTTAGTGGCTCCCTTCTGCAGCCAGCAGGATGGGAGTTGTGGACCACTTTGAAAGACCCCATGGGCCATTTTTGGCCCCTGAGCCACAGGTTGGGAATCCCTGTTTTAAACTGTGGACTGGGCAACCTGTTAATTTCTTTCCTGCTGAGTCATTTTCACTTTGGATTCAGCAAAGAAGGCCTCATCTTTGAGCAGTTACTACACCACACTTCCCGGCTTCGACAAGTCTCAGGGATTCTTTTTTTTAAACATTTCATGAGTTAGCTTTGTTCCTTCCCTATTCGCTGAGCAATCAGAACCTCCATAGGAAAGCCAGCCTCGCAGCCTGAAAATCACACCAGCAGTCTCCTTTTACTTATGTCCCAAAATGGCTTTTCTGGAAATGGTATTGGCACATATGTAATATCTTGACATGAAGCGTTCTGGATAGTTACCCGTTTAAGGCCCAGGTCTGCCCTCAGTTACACAGGAATAACACTAGCCTCTGGGGCCAAATTCTGCTGTGTGACTCCATGTGGTATGGGACTCCATGAGGTACTATTCAGCAGAGAATTCACCCCTTGCTTTTTAAGGTCCTTGTGTATTTTTCCTCCTAAACCAATAGTGCCTATTATAGGGGTCACGGTTGGTAGAGGTGAGAAACCACATCTGACTGGCCTTCCTAGCAGCTTAAGGCATCCCATCTTTTACCATAGCTTCTCTGATCGCTTCACTAGTAAAATATTGGACCAGGTAACCAAGGAGTGCCTGTTTTTTTAATGGCTCCTCCCAGCTCTGAGAGTCAGTATTTGGCAGTAGAAGGGTGGAGAAAGTTTGGACATGCAAAGACTGATGGGCAGAAGAGGACAGAAGTCAGGAACAAATGAAACAATAAGAGACATAGTAGGGTTAAGAGTGAATGAAAGCTTCACCAGTACAAAAAAAGGGAGGAAAATTAACTGAGTCCCCAGGAAGATAAGAATCATTATTTCTTAGTCACAAAAACCCTGACCTTAGAGCCACAACAACATTGGTTTTACGGTGCATTTCATCCAAGGATAGTATAGAGCTTTACAAAGGGGCTGGGGTGAGGGAGTGTTAGCTTCCACATTTTACATATGGGGAAACTGAGGCATAGAGGTTCAGTGCAAGTCAGGCATAAACCTCACCTCCTAGTCATGTGGTCCAACAACCAGAGCATGCTAGGTTCCCCCAAATGTGCACCAATCTCCTAAACAGATCCCGTACACAGCTCTGTGAAACACTTCAACTAACAGCACCACCCCCATTTTAGGACTGCAATCAGCAGTGCTGACTCATGTGGGAAACGCTTTATACTGAACCACCTAGCACCCAAAGCTGGTAATTGCCATGCATTGATGACAGCGGATTTGCGAGAACCAGTTAGTGAAATATCACTCCATAACCGTGGTAAACCAGCAATGCCTAATGGCTAGTTCCTCTACCCACTAATCCTAGTTTCCTGTTGTTTCATACCAGTATGGATGGGGATTGACAGTGCGGTTGGCTTCATATTCCTAGTCTGCTTTTTGCTGGCATCTTGTGTCTCATTTCCTGTCGGCCACTCCTATAATCTGTGTTTCTCAAAGCAACGGTAACGTGCTCTCACTCTGCTCTGTAGCTTTAGCTTTTATGTTTCATGTTCAGCTGCTCATATTCTGCCTGATACTTGAAACTAGCTTCTGCTCAAATATTTTCCAGCTACAGCTTGTGTTTGGAGCAGAAGGAATCTCATGATCAGGGGTTTTAGTGACTATTATTGTTATTTTTTATTTAAGACTAGTTTATGTCTCCAGATCACTTTAAAGTGAATGAACAAGAAATTCTTCTCACTTGTTGGCTGGCCAAAAGGCAGCCATCCTATGGCTAAACTGGCAGTCTTAGCTATGGGGCTGTGTCTTGTAACATTACTGGTAATTGGGAACTGTGGCAGCAGCTGGGCTGAGAAATGATGCTAAGGGGCTCTGAGTAGTTCATTAAAATAACAGGTGGATACTGCCTTTTCCCACCAAGTGCATGCACACCATCTTCCAACACAATAACATGGGGCCCATATTCATCCCTGGTGTCACTATTGATTTCAGATGTGAATTTGTCCCCAGGTTTTAAAATGTGTTATAGGTTTAATCTGCTCCCATTGAAATCAGTGGTTTAAACCACTGCATACACAACCTCAAACCATGAGCACAAGGAAGACCCCCCCTTGTGGGATAGGGTTTATTAGAGCTGTGCAAACCCATGCAAACTCAGGTCCAGCAACGTGTAAGTGGAAACTTGAAGCATGGGCTCACTTGCTTTGATTTTCAGGCCTACTCAGATGCTTAAAGTGCTGGGTTTGGGCCTCACTTTGCAAACCCTGTTCTCTCAGATTTAGTTTATGTGGCTTCTCTCTACTGTTTTGCTTTGAGGCTTGAAACTCAAAATCAAAATGAAACTCAGCCAAGATTTCAAGATTTCTTGGTTTCAGCTTGAAAATAAGGATAGCCTCCAAGTTTTGTATGATTTTCACCTAAAACCATAAATCATCCCTGCTTCACCTGCAATTTGTTCCAAATTTGCTCAAGAGTTGGCCTAGGTTTGCCTGAAACTTGGCCCAGATTTACTTGAAACAGAGCCCAGTTTAAATAAGAGGTTCATGAACCTTGATAAACCTGATCCAAGTTTTGGACTTGTAATGAAACCTGAAACTATGCAAGTTTCACCTGGTTTGGGTCTTGTTACAAATGCTTCTCACAGCTCTAGTATTTATCATGATTACAATTATAACACACTTAGACAGGCCTGTAAGCATATGCACCACTTTACAAACAGAAAAATACCAGATCTATTTCCTGCTCTGCAGCGCTTATTATGTAAATAATGTACTGATTTCTGTTTAATTTACATATATGCACAACTGAACATTTATCCCACATGCCCTACTTAGTTATTCTAATGGTTTGTTGCAGAAAAAAAATCACCTTGAAGAAGGTGCAATTGAGACCTGTTGGAATGACAAGAGTTAAGAAAACCAAGTTGAAGCCTTGGGTTGATGGCATTCATAAAAGATTGCCTTTACAGCTGACAAAACCAGGAAGAGAAACGCCTGTGCAGCTGCAAAAGCCCAATTCTGACTACAACTAGCAGCTCTAGTGGCAAAGGAGAGCAGGAGATCATATGACTTATGCTACGATCTGTAAACAAGCAGACAGTTGTCGGGGCATATGTAAAAGGGTCTAGTAAATTACTCTCCTCATTCCCCAAACTCTGTCTGACCCAAGAAAGGAGCTCTGGGAGGAACTGTAGATCTGAGGGACAATTTCCGGAGGCAGCAGAACTGTGTGTCTTCCCATACTCAAGGCTGCGCCTGAAGGCCTTCCTGTGTGAAAATGTTGGACCTGGAAGAGAGTGTCTGACATACAGAACATGACATTTCAATGCTCTTTATGGCCCCAGCTTTGCTCCCAATGCCCTCAGCAGTTGTTGTTTCAGGCCTGTTAGCCCCCAAAAGTGTTTCTGCCAATGGGGGAGCCTAAAGTGGGTCTCTAGTTTTTAAGAACATAAAAAAGCAAAAATGAACTGTTAGAAAACTAGCATTTTGTTAGTGCTGATGTGCCCCCTCGTCACTCACACCTGAACATGGTCATAATAATTATGGCCACCACAATGAAGAATCCCCTAAGGGAAACAGCCTCAGCTGGAGAAAATTCAAGTGCCCTTTATTTCCACTGAAACCAATGGAGTTGAGCATCCTTGATGGATTGGGCCAATGTGGCTTTAGGATTGACGACAGAAAAGCTGCATTAGGTGGCAGACTCCTTTGCCGAAGCTACTGGCATGATGAAAAGCACAGAAGAAATAAAACTACCTGTCACTTTAATTTCATTACAAACACACAGCACTGGCTTTCCTTAGTTCTGCTCAGACTAACCCCCCATGACACCAAATTCATTGCTAATTAATTATTGGGCCACATGTACAACAGCACGGTAATGAGGGATGTGCAGAAACCTCCTTCTATGGCCTCTTCTGGTCACAGTTGGCTGGAAGTTAGCTGACGGCTTGCATTTCCAATACCCCTTTGTAGAGATAGTCTAGGCTCAAGTAACCTACATCTCATCTAGCCCCTGAGAGCAGAGTCCTGCTCAGAGAAACCCGTTATATGCCAAAGTCAGAGCACACGAAGCTCGAGGAGCTCAGATTTGCTGTGAAGACTCTGTCTCATCTATATGCTCATCTTTCTGGCTGACAATGCAACTCAGTGCACTCAAGATGGTCACTGTTAAAAATACCCTAGCGGTCGTGCTTCAGCTGCTTGAGGAAGCTGTGATGGTCTGGAAGGGTCTCTTGCCAGACTGGTGCCTCTTGCTGGGGGTCTGGGGAATAGCTCAAGCAGGCACCCCATCCATAGCCTATGTTCCATCACTCTTCCCCGGGATTCCCCGGTCGTCCTTATCGCTGCCACCAGAGAGTCTTCTTCCGGAATCGGCCTACCAGCCGAGCCACAACCTGTGTTCCCCCCATCCGGGAGATCTGACAGTCTCAGCTCTGTCACTTACTTCAGTGGTCATCACAGTCCACCACCACTCCACTGGTAGTGTGGGGGACGAGGGGAGGAACCTGGACCCGCCCACTTCTCTGAGCCCCGGCCCAGGAAGCCTGTGCGCAGCGACCTTGCACCACCTCTTCCCCTACCTCCTTAACAGACTTCCCTGGGCCACTTCCCCACACCCCACTACCTCTTCAGCCACTGCTCTGTCCAGGGTGCTGCCTTCCTTTAGCCTGCAGGGCAGCCAGCCTTCCCTCCGAGCTTCTGGGAGTAACTGCCTCTGCGCCCCTTGCAACACTCTTTTATGTCAGACTCTTGGACCCTGATTGGCTATCCTGCAGCCTCTTCCCATTGACTGCTTCTCCCTGACCCTCTTAAGCTCTTCCTAGCCAGTGTGGGGCAGACACCCCACCACAGAAATGAAGCATTAACAGATTTGGAGATGTGAGAGGTGGCTGCAGAATGAAAGCTTAGGGGAACAAAGCATTGCAACTGAACAGGCATTTAGGACAGGGCTAAATGGGTTCAGGCAGAGCAAGGACTGCATGCTTAATGGAGTCCATACAAAGGGCCTAATTCTAATCTCAGTTACGCCACAATAACTCTAATGCATTCACAAAAATTACTCTGGATTTACATTGGTATCCCTGAAATCAGTTTGGCCCAGTATACTACCCCATGCCCTGGGAAAAAAGGTAACGCTTCTTTCAACGACAATGTGCCACAGAGTGAATCATACAATTTGTGAGCTTTTGCTCTGAAATGAATCTGGTCATCAGCAAGACTTTAGTCTGCAATAATAGCCACAATAGCATGAAGGGTCTGAACCTTTATTACTACTGTTGACCAATAACTGTATTTCAGTACAACAACCAGGATGCAACTGTCATCATCTATACTCCCAACAGCAATGAACTGGAGGAGAGTGAGTCTAAATTTTGCTGATGAAGTAGTTTGTTGTAACTAAATTGTAAAGTCAAACTATGAGTGGTCTTTTGCCAAGGCACTTTCACATATGGTGATCTTTAGCTGTGGAACACTTGCTTGATGCATACAGTCTTTGAAATCTGGATGTGGTGGGTAATACCTTCTAAGAACCCTGAGAATAATTTCTTGTCTCACTGGTTTTATTCTTTTCCCTTTGGATAGTATTGCTTGCTCTTGTTTTTCACAGCACAGAAGCCAACATGACTCCATTTTTGGTTAACTTGTTTTGTGCATTACATCTGGGAACATCAACAGGAACGTGCAGAGTAGAGATTCATTGTACAGGTAGAACTTGGGGGCACAATCATTCACCCAATACATGGAGTAGATGTTTAGCCTTGCATCTATACGATCTTCCCACACTTCCAGAGTAGAAGCTAATGGATTTTCTAAAGGTAAAATTTTCCCCAGGGTGTTATTTTAATGTGATCATATTAATGTGATGACTTGTGATTTGTTCTGGAGAGCACTAAGGGGGATCACTCATCTTAGATTTTTCAAGCTGATTACAGTTAAGATCAAAATATTAAAGGGCTAAATTCAGGCCACTTTGAATAAGAAAGGGCGAAGGTCACCAAAGTGAGGTGCAATATTAACACCCAATCCTAGCTCCCCTCAAATCCAGAGACAATGCAATACCATAGAGAGGGTGGTATAGGATGCGGGCTGCAGGTCATGGGCCACATGTTTTTTAACATAATCCATTATCCCTTGTACCTCCTTCCCTGCTGGGATTGTACTTTTACCATGAGTAATCTGCATATGTAGCTGTGCAATAGTTGTGTGGGTACCTTTATGCTGGCTGGAGCATGGCTATCAAATAAAACTTTATAGGTCTTTTTTATTTTTGTCCCCATTTTAAGTAAAAGAGGAAGAGGGACTTGAACCCTTATGGTCTCTATCTAGGCTCCAAGGAGTATGCATATGGCATTTTAACCTTGGTTGGAATGTACTCATTTTGGTAGAACTAATTCTGATCCATAGCACTAGAGAGGCTTTACTCAATTTTGAGGCTTTATTCACTTTAATGCTGCAGTGTTTAAAATGGGAACCTAAAGATTACTTTTAAAAACTGACATTTGCTAGACAGAGATGTGAAAGGCTCAGAAAAGTAAAATCCTGCTCTTTCACCTGGCTTGATTTTAGGTGAGCTCAAAAGTAACCAGGTTTGCAGTGGACTGGTCAGCATCACACTTATCTGTCAAGATTCAGCCTGCAGAGACTGAATGTGGGTAAGCAAAACAGTCACAAAAAGATGAGCTCAGAGTCAGTTTACAGCAGGAGGCAAAGTTCAAATGCATCAGACTCAAACAAGGGCAGGCCTGTGCTGAGGAACCTAGAGTCTGTCTGTTCCAGAGCCCAAAGCAGAACTTAAACTACAAAACTAGAAACATTTGCATTAACATATTACTTTCATATGAAATCCCAGCAAGAGCAGCTACCTAGAAATTGGTCTCAGACCTGCTATAAGAAAGACAAACAGTTTCGGTTCTTTGCAAGACAGTTTAAAAGGGAGACTGTGGAAACAGTTATGTCCTGCCAAAATACACATCATCTGTCAAGCTTACAAGATATTGTTACAATACACAGCAAGTCAAGAGACTGGGTTGATATATACAGTAATGAGACATTTTTGTTAAATTGTATGTTAACCAGAAATTATGTG
Source organism: Mesoclemmys tuberculata (assembly GCA_007922155.1). NCBI lineage: Eukaryota > Metazoa > Chordata > Testudines > Chelidae > Mesoclemmys > Mesoclemmys tuberculata. The sequence goes on from ML675644.1 coordinate 5,261,728, forward strand.
TACTATTTTGGCACATGCATATAAGTTATGCACAAACTCATTGGCTAGAAGCCACAATTATTTCAAAAAGCTAAAAATGTATCACCATTCTCCAACCCTAATATGAAAAATAATTTTTACGTACAAAACCATATTAAAGTTCCTCCTCCACTTCAACTCTACCTGAAGCTTAGATTTTCTGTGATCCCACTACCAAACCAAATACAAGAAAATAATCTTATTTAATTACTCTTGTAGGTTACACAATTTAAATGCTGGCTTAGTGCAATATTACTCTTTGTTGTTCAGCACAAATCCAGCAGTAATTAAGAAACTGAACTCATGTCACTAATTATTGAAGCTAAATGTTCTAAATTACATTGACAGGAATATAGATGCAAATCAATTCAGGGCCCAGTTCTTGAAAGACACACACATGGGTCACTATACACAGATCTGTTTGCAGGATTGGGCCTTTCGTTTTCAACCAGTTAAAAGGACACTATCAAGATTTCATAGCACAACATTAGAATTGTTTAAAATTTGTCTTTAGCTGACAGAGAACCTTCTGATGTCTAAAAATTTCCTCATTTTATTACATCACTCCATGTCAGAGAATTCCTTTAAAATAGTCTCTCTTTTGTGGGACCTACCAAATGAGATTTCAAACTTTTTTCCCTCTGCAGCTTCAGTTAACAAAGATGATTTCAGAGCTGTGCAGACAACACTCAGGCTGCTGGAGCACAATCAAACATGTTTTGGCATGATAAGGTGCTAAATGTTAACCCAACAAGTCTACTTGACAGTGTCCTTGTAACTTTCTCTAAAATAATTCCTTTTAGTTCCTCTCAGTTTTTATGTACAGGAAAGAAAAAAGCCATATAAACTCTACTGTACATGCCTTCCTGGGCATAAAAAAATACTAACTGTTGAAATGGTATTTACAATTGTAAAACTGTGAATATGTTTTGCTATAGCTAATCAACATGTGGAAAATATGCTGTTTGAAACTGTGGCACTATGGTAAAGAAAACCAGACATGGCCTATTAAAAACAACATGGTGACCCTCAGTGTGCCAACTTCTTTTTATACTATTCAACTGGTTATGGAGAAAAAATGTGAGATGAAATCTGATTACAGTTAATAGTACCCTTCTGAGTGAATTACTACAAAACATTTCTCTTCCACAAACTACTGTGGCTCAGTATATGTTCCATCTATCAACTACAATGCTGTCCAGTCAAGTTTTTCCGCTGTATTTTCAGTGCCATGAATTGTTTCCTTTTCTTTTGAGTATTACATTGTCACATATCAACAGAATGTTCTTTTCCTGTTAAAAATATACCACTTTATAGAAAAACAATGGCCCCTTCACATTATGCATTTCATACAATTTGCAGCTGATTTCAATATTGGATTATCCCTTTATAATCAGTCTTGGGTTATCTGACAATAATGTTGGGGTGGAGGGGGAGGAGGAAAAAATGGAATAATTTATGCATGCCAAAGGGGCTTTAGGGACAAGACTTTCTAAATGAAATGCACGTTTTCCAAATAACGATTTAACATCCGATTGTGCATGTTTTGGCTATCAGAGTTACTGATCGACAGGATTATTTAGGTCAGGTCATTGGAAGTGTTCTAACTTGCTCTTTGGGAGCTACACATTCATTTTAAAGAATTTAATTGCTGATTAGTATTGTGAATAATTCTGTATTTCTCTTCTGTCTTCCTTTGCAGGAAGAATGAATAAACTGCAGCTGCATATATTCAGTAATGAATCAGCTATACATGCGGTATATCCCATACTATACAGGAATGCATGAAGCATAAACATTCAGTCTAGTGTACTGAAGAATTAATACTAGCAAGAACACAAAGTCACAGAATAAACTAAAAAAACCCACTGTTTTATTGTGACGTTGAACCCTTGTTGATATGAATGATTATGGGTACTCTTGACATGTATTACATAATGTCATGATGTAGGATGGCACTGATTGTCATCTGACTTCTGAGAATGTTTAATGGTCCCTACTGACCTCAGTGCATTTTGGTAAGTCACAGAAATTTCATCATCAGGTTTGTGTATACAGTTAACAAGTAGTTGGTCTTTATAAGCACCATTACAAACCCTCACATTAAGGGTATTATTAATCTAGTTTACAAATGCTTCATTGATAAAAATAGCATGATTACAGTATACACACACTTAATTTACATGTACTGTATTATAGGCATAACTGAGATAAACTACTGAGCTAACTTTGGTTGATTGAAGTATGTAGACTGAATAATTGCAATTTTGGCATCTAAGTTGTGTAAATATTACAGTGCATTTATAAATCTAGGTTGAAAATTTACTAGCACCAAATGGATATCATAAATGGCTGACCTAGTTAGTTGTAGTTGGAGAAGCAAAGTTTAAGAATTACAAAAATAGAGAAGTCCATCAGTTGAAAGCACGTTCTTGTACCTCTGCTGAAATGACGTATCTCAGCATCAGTGGCCAACTTCCAATGATAAAAGTCCCAGTTTTCAAGATTCAACATATCAAGGTAGCTCAGCTACACTTTTAAGAAGCCTGAGAAAGTGGTTGTTTTGCGCTAGGGTATTCATCCTGTACCTTGCTTATGTAATAATATAATAGTGCTCATTCATACAAATGTACTCATGAAAGATTGTACCTATGATATGGAGAATCTGATTGGGAGGAACATTCAGTCCTACCTACCTATCTTTGGTTTTAATTATTTGGTCTTTGGCTGATGAATTAATGAAGCAAAATCTGAATTTTCATTTTCAGGTTATCTCCCAGCTCACCACTGAGGTAGTCTCTGTCATGTTTGTCTTCAAGCTGATTAAGTTCCTTCTTTTTATAGAGTGGAATACTACTGATTTGTAATGAGTAGCTTCCAGGCATTGGCTTCTTCTTTGTGAAATGAAGGTAGCTTATCCCTTCCTTCTGATTGATTCTAAAGAACCCATCTTCATTTCCAGAGTCAATTAAATATCGGTTGTGATTTGTCAGTGTTGTGAGAGCGGGAAGAAGTTCCAGGATGCGATCTTTGTAATTAAGCCCAGAAATGTTGAAGGAAAAGACTGCTGTTTTTTCAATATCCCAACTGGCAAGACTGACTTCTGGTTCCATCTCAGGTCGATCCTACACAAGAACAAGAACAAGAGTCTCTGCTTTGTCACAGAACAGTTTCATGCATTTATACACATTTCTTTCCAACTTAATAGGCCATCTAATAAAAAAGTTGAAAAGAAAACTGTATTGTTGCCTGTTTTAAACCCTGGGCAACCTCATTTGCTCCACCTGACTGAAGAGGGTCTAGGTTAGAGCAGGCTTTGACCCTTCAACTAAGCAGTTAGTCCTGTGTATGAAGGCAAAAGAAAAGAAAGTCTCAAGTTACTTGCAACCAGCATTCTCTGTATGGGTAATATCAGCCTCTGGCATACACTGAAACCTGCTGCATGCTGCACATGGCTCTCAAAGCCTTTTAAATGATGCATTTCAGAGTTCAGACCTCTTCCTTGCCCTCCACACACTCTGGGTGCACATACCCGTGTCACACTTCCCAGTCTCTCAAAAGCAGTAGTGAATTGAAGCTAACAACGAGCTGTGTGAGGTAATGTGGTTTGTGGATCAGACAAATCATTTACATGGGTGCTGACTTTGTTTTCTTCTTTGCAAGCTTTCCTCTGCCTAATGGAACAGGCTTTCAACAGCTTCTGTGCTACATCCTATGGGAGCTGGTGATGTACTGTACCTTTGAAAGTGGATGTCAGCTGTTGCCTTTAAGGACACATCTACCCAGGAGCCGGAGGTGTATTTTCCTGCTCCGATAGATATACATGCACTGGCTTTGACTGAGGCCCGGTCCACACTTACCTCCGGATTCGATGGCAGTCAACTGGAGATACGCGAGTGACGTAAATCACTTGCGTATCTTTCATCGACTTTGCTGAGTCTGCTCTGTACGCCGTCCACACTGTGCTGCGCCGATGCCACTTATGGGAGTGGTTTTCCTCTGTCGACTGACTGAGCGGGTCTACACAGACTGCTCAGTTGATCCAGAAACATTGAACTGATGGCGGCGAATTTGCTGCCGTCAGTGTAGACCCACCCTGAGCTAGTGCACTAAAAATAAAAGCATAGTGGGAAGAAGGTTCGATGCCCTGAGTACAGCCAAGGGTCTTGGATGGTGTTGTGTTCACGGCAACTAACCTCTCCCACCACCTGTGCTGTGGCTTCGTTGCTGCTATTGTTAGTACACTAGCTGTCAAAACTAGGGTGTGTTCATCTCCCCAAGTGGGAAATTACGACTACAGCTCCAGTGCACACATACCCTAAATCAAGGTGCTTGAGCTCATATAAGACATGAGCTAAACCCCACTAAGACAAGTTACTTCTATAAAGTAGAGTTTCAGAGAAAATAAAAGAATGTCAGTTGGAACGATATTAACTTGGAAACTTCCTGCAGCAGGCAAGGGTATGCCAGTGCAGTTCTTCACCCATAGGGGCAAACTACCTCTCATCTGCCAGCAAACATGCTAAGCTTTGAAACCCTGATGATTTTTAGAGAACACTTATCAAACCCAGGACATTCCAGCTTGCTTTACACTCAACACAGCTGTTTCTTCAAATATATTTATTGTGATTTACTAAATAATTGATCTTGAATGATTACACGCTTTGCACAGTTTCAATGGGCCTAGAAATGTGCACCCAAAACCCATTTGTGTGGGCAAAAAACCTCTGCATTTGTGCATGCAAATCAAGTACCTGTGTACACAACTCTTGGCTTGCATACATAAACTTGAGTTATTTTACATGTATTAAGGGTGTTCATGATAGTCTGCATTAGCACATGAGAAGTTGAGATATCTGCACATGCAAATATATATAAGCTGAAAGCATGTAGGACACTTAGCTTATTAAGTGTGAATGTGGTACAGGGACATTTTAGGAGGCCTTTCAGAGTTCTATGGGGTATACTCATCAGGGTGCACAACACAAAACTAAAAAAAATGTACTTTCAGCTCAATTATGGAAAATCTGTACAATCTGAAGACCATAGCAATGGCCCAATCCCTCGCAGCTTCTGTGCATTTTAATCAAAGCCTACTGCTGTAAGTGTATAGCGGTCTTAGAGCAGCTGGAGAAGAAATGAATGAATTAAATGACCTTGGATTTGGTGCCATTTCTAATGTAAGTTAATTAAAATTTCTCAAAAAGAATATAAAATGTATAGTATAAATGAACGGAAGGAAGTTCTATGGCCTGTGTTGTACAAGAGTTCAGATCAGGCCTTACAAACACGAAAGGAGCCAAATGCTGCAGTTCTCAGACATGAAGGTGAGTGAGAATTCTGCCTCAGTAAGCGGGCAGAATTTGATCAATGGACAGGCAACACTGAATCTGCCTGGCTTCTTGTGCACAGGCACAGGTGCTGGAAACAGCAGGAGTCTGAAACATATTTTTGCCAGGCAAGTTAAGAACAGAACAGGGTTCTGCCAGCTTTAACACCAAAGTGACTCGCTTTTGTCAATGCAAAACAAACTGTAAGGATGAGGTTGATGCAGTTTTTATTTTCTTTTGATTCTATTTTAAGGAATGTTTCCTAAAAATGAAAAGAAAATAATCTCCCACTGGAGTGAGTGAAAGTCACTAGTCACATGACAGACTATTTTTCATGTAAATACAAGTGGTTATGTCATCTATTAACAACATTATTTGGTGAAAGAGGCCAATGGGGCAGGGGAGTTGGGTGAGCATCGCAACAGACTGTAGTTATTTAAATTTCACAGTTACCCTAACCTAAATAAATATATTAAACCTACTGCTCATTCCAGTGACCTTCCAACAATTATGCTCTGAATTCAGCTTCCTGCTCTGCTATCTGGGTTAGAGGGAGAACACTTTGCCAATTGCCTTTGACAACCTTTGGCCCAAAGCCAGAGTTGTGGGTGAATAGAAGCACGTCCACACGCCTCATGAAAGGCTGCGGTGACTGGATGCATTAGAATCTCCCCAGTTTCAGTATTTAGCCTCTGGAACTCAGTATTTTCTTTGGAGAGGGTCCCACCTTCTCCATGCGCAACACAGTCCCCATCAGTGGGGGACTCACCCACGCCAAGAACTAAGTGTCCTTGTTTTGAGACCACAAGGTCACCAAAGTGTTCTATACTCATGTGTCCTTTGACATTGAGAACCATCTTCACTCTTGATCTCACCGCTTGCTGGAGAGTTGGGTGGGCCTTTAGCTTTAGTGTTTGACAAGAAATAAGAAATGAGCAAGCATTTTAGGGTCTTCAGAAGATAACCTCTCCCCTGATGACTGTGAATATCTTTAGAAAGCCCCCCCAGACGCTCAAAATCCAGAGCAGCTCCTTGGGCCATGCTGAGCTGACATGCCTGCTTGCGGTCTGAATTTTCCCCTCTGGATTCTTTCTTTGCACCCTTACTCTCTTGTTCTGGCTCTCAGAAAATAACCCAAAACCCTCCCCAAGAAAGACAATTACCTCCGCTTCATTTGCAATGGTTTCATTAGTGCTTCTGCGCTTCCTTCCTCTCTTGGGATAACCGTTGATTTTACATTCATAACAAGCCTCAGGGGAGAGAGAGTTGTCATCTACTTCATCGCTGATTGGCAGCTCTTGACCATGGCCTTTACCCAGCCCCACTCCAGAAACACAGTGTCTGATGAATGAAGAAGTGCAAATTAGTTCAAGCTCTCAAAAAGCCCCATACAACGTTAAGAACTTGCAGTGCTTTGACACACACAGTAATAACGTAGTCATTTTAGCAGTCTTTTCCCAGGCAAAATTTCTACTGAGGTCAACAAGCTGAATTCTCTTTTCAGCCACACTGTGGTGTCAGAGAAACCAGCCCAATGGGACTTTGCCTAAGAAAGGCCTGCAAAGTTTGGCCCTATATGAATACTTGATAATTTATAAACACAGGCCCTAATTTTCAAAAGTAGCCAGTGGTTTCAGACGCTCAATCCAAGGCACCTTGATGGGGCCTGATTCTCAGGAAGTGCTAAGCCTCTCATCTCAAGTGCCTCGAGAAGGATACCCATAAATCACTAGTCACTTTCAAAATTTTAGGCAGTGATCTCTGTCCCTTCCATCAAAGGGCCTGAGCTTAGATTCCTCACACATTTAAAAGTCCCAATAAAGCTAAAGGAATTTTGGGAGTCCAAAGACAGTAGATCCAGGCCTGTATTTTGTAGATTGCACATTAAATTCTAACAAACATTATTCTCTGATTCCTCTGGCACTTGGATACCATTCAACTAGAAACCCAGGATCACTCCAACATAAGGACATTTCATTCTAATGTCCTCAGTAAAGACTTTTAACATTGTCTTTAGAGCGACACAACTCTTCTTTGCTTAGGAGAGGAGCTCTATGTCAAAAGAATCAGGTTCACACTGAGGGGAAAGGTCTCCCTCGTGCACAGCTCAGGTAGGTGGGCTAGGTCCTAGGGTTCTTTGCAGCAGGACAAAAGGCAGGGAGGAATCTTCCCTTCCCAACAGGGGTGGCTCAGCAACAATACTCCAGCTTGTAGTATTCTTTGTGGCACTGAGCCAAGCTTCCTGGGCAAGGACTGGAGAATTTATGTTCCTGTAGATCTTCCATCGCCACCTTCACCTCTCCTCTGGCCCTGCCTCGAGTCCCTTGCCGAGCTTGGCTCCAAGCACAGCAGGATGTGTGAAACTCTCCTACGCCTTCCCCAAGTCCAACCCCTTTCCCATAAGCTCTGCTCCAGTGGTTCTGCAGCTCCACAGCCACAGGAAAGGGAGCAAATATTGCCCCCTAACGTCCATTAGTTTAAATACGAGAAGCCCTTACCCTTGTCCTATTCTGAAGTAACCAGGTGGGCATCCACAGACATAGCCACCTTCAGTATTTGAACAACCATAACTGCACGGGGCTTGTGAAGAACTGCATTCATTGACATCTTGGCAACCACCACTGAACTGTTCATACTGAAATCCAGTAGGACACATACATTTATAGCTTCCCAAAGTATTGTGACAAGATGCTCCTCCACAAATGTGTGCACTGAGGCATTCGTTTTCATCTGGAAGGGAAGCACAGCAGATCAGAGACTGGCTTTTGTTCTTAGGACTAATTCGGCCTATCCCTCCCCTTGGTAAAATCAGAAAGCCCTAACCTTGATAAGCAAGCCTATTCAAACAGACTGCCTCATCAGATGTCTAAATCCAAGAACATTTGCACCACCACATTCCTAGTGGCTGCAGCAGTCCCTACAAGACCACTGCAACCAGGGTAACACAGAGCAATCCCTGGGCTACAGTATACTATACTAGAAACTGTCTCTGCTCCCAGCTAGCCCAGCTTCAGGGGAGCAGAACAGTGGCTTAAGTGCCACCTTCCCCCCCACTTCCCTTCTCAGCTATGCCAAGTGTAAAGTTGGTGGAGCTGAAAATCTGGCCTGGTAACACCCTATTTATTATACTGTAAAACATTAAGGTAAAAGAGTGACGAAATAAAGGATGAACATTTCTGTAAGCGCTGAATCTTCTTCTGATTCAAAAAGGAGATATAGATGAGGTATAGTTCCTTACTGAAGAAATTAGCAGCAATAGTAGAATGTTAAAGCACCCTTTGCAAGCATCTGTAAATATTAAAGACAGTTCAGTGGTGTGGTGAGCTAAAATGTTTGCTCCAACATGGCAAAATGGCAAGAGAGCCTTGAGATGTTCTGAGTGCTACTGTTCTCAGTTTTCTGTGACAAAGTTTGGCTATTTGTTTTATATTTTAAATCAATCCCTTAAACTTCTTGCCACCTGAGTTATGGCTGGATGCACAACAAAATTGCCTGGGTTAGTGAAGCAGTCATACACTGTACAAGACATGGGAGGAACCAAAGCATTCTTCAGTGATTATCGAAATGTGCATTGCAGGAACATCAAAAAGTCCCTATACACTTCACGTAATAAGGTCAAAAAGACACAAACGGTTTGCAGAGTCCGCACTGCCAAATTACATGAAGGAAAGGTCTTGCAAAAGCCTCTGAGACAAATTCTTTTCCTGTGGTATGTGGTATTCTTACATTCAGGAGACCACTAGATATTAGAACCGAGACTCCCTGAAGTCAATAGGAGTTTTGCCATTAAGACAGGTTTGGGTCCTATGTCACTAACTGTTGCTTGAACCTATTAATTGCAGCTGAGCTCATGATAATATTGCCTACATGATGAATGTAAGTTTGGACTGCAAAAAGGTTATAGCAACCACAGCAACTAGGGAACATGAACTCATTTTACCTAATTTTAAATCAACTAGAATTTAAACATTGTTTTAAGAGGAGGAAAATTGAATGAAAAAAAAGATATAGTAAATATGTCCCAAAGACAGGATCCACTGGTATCAGGCTAGCTTATCAGGGGCTCATTCATCTCTAAAAAACCTTGGTAGCAATGCTTGACTTTAGCTAGAAAAGTAAGTTTCAACAGTGGAATCATCCTGCAAGATATGGGTTTCAACTGCAAGAAATAAAGACCCAAAATATAGTTTGAGGCATTTAGAGAGTTCCTCCATTCTTGATATTTAAGAGAGCTGAAAATTACAGCTTACTCTTTTCAGGTTGTTTTAAAAAGGATGAATTAAATTCTAATTTAAATCAAATCCCCCGCTCCCTCCAAATTTAAGTAAGTCTTTCCATATCTAAATAATTTTTGAATTAACCTCAAATTCCCCTGCATGTAAAACACACTGAGTGCTGGAGCAGGAATGTCCAGATTCTCCATTGAGGACTGTGTAATACGTCAAAAAGTTTGGTAAGCATAATTAAAAGCAGAGACCTCCCTAGAGCAGCAGAACGATAACAAACAAAGGCATTTTTATATGCTCTTAAAAGCAAACAGAGCCAAACAAAGAGTTATGAGGCCCTTGATTCTTAAAGACGGGGTCATCAGACATATCTCTTTATCCATCCATGCAAAATTGCAGCTTGTGTGCAGTCCAATTAAATTAGACTGGAAGTACACGCAATCCTAGCCAGCAGAAAAATCTTTAATGTGTCTCTCATTTGAATACAGCACACTCATGGTGCCCTGTTGCAGTGTGACACACGGTTGTTTCCTGTGACTTTTGAGACACACAGGACCCAAATCCGTCCGCTTAAGTCACATTGAGGAGTGATGCTCTCCATGAGAAGCCCCACTCATGTGGGTCACAGAAACTTGGGACATAACCAAATTTTAGATGGGGACTGAACGTTTCCTTTTAATCTGCAGGTGAATTTATTTTTTAACACACTGAAGAACCAATAGCAGAAACATTGTTGGATACGTGCTCCTTGCATACTTTACCCCTAAGCTCTTGGGAAGTATCTTTGGGCAGATACAGTCAAATAGGGTTGAATTTTGACAAATCATGTTTTATATTTGTAATGTGGACAAACCTCCACAAAGCATTAGGAGAACCACGCATTCACACACATGACCTCGGTAGATTTTAAACCTAGTTCTCATGCACAACAATCCACTTGTGGGGCTGTGGCTAAAACATGGTAGTGCAGGTGCAGCAGGATTGTCCTGGAAAGCTGGATGCTTGCAAAGTATTGTGCTAGACATTTAATCTTACAGGTCTATTACAATCCAAATACAGGGCGTGATTCTACCAGGTGTTGTGTGTCATCAGCTCTCAATTAGAGTCCTCTGTGAGTAATGACAGAGACAGCTGAGTAAGGTTTGCTGCATTTAGGCCACATCTGCGTCAACGAAGCCCTTAAGCAGATGAGTAATAGTTCCACTGAAGTCAAATGGGCTAGTCAGAGCTAAGTGTGTGCTAAATTGCTTTGCCGAATCAGGGCTTTGGCCACTGAACTTCAGTGGGAATTGAGCATGCTCAGAATGGCACAAGAGGGGCTAAGTATCGTAGCAAGTTTGCCTTGTATTGGATAGAGCTTTATGAAACATATGGCTAAAAAAAATATGGAAACAAAAATCCCCAATCTTGTTGCTAACAAAACAATGGCGTCTTATAGTTTGTTAACAAAGAAAAGCAGGGGCGTGGATAGGAATAAAAACGTGGCCACTTTTGGAGGGGCACCTTCTATGTTCCCCAGGGCTGAAGGAGCTGGCTCTTCCCCCTCCCCTAGTCCCCTCTCCTTGGCCCCACGGCTGGAGGAGTTGGTTTTCCTCCCCACCCCAGGGCTGGAGAAGCTGTCATCTCCCACCCTGAGGCCCGACGAGCTCACTCTCCCTGCCCCAGCCCCAAAGAAGTTCTGTGCCCCTGCCAATTGGGGGAGCCCATGCCCCGGCTTCTCTCCTTATGCACATCCCTGAAGAAAAGCGACTTGCCAACACATTGGTTCCACTGGTAATGCTGGAGATATCCATGCGGGCAGCTACACCTGTATCCTCCAATTATATTCTGGCAACCATGCTGGCACCGGTGGTGGTTTCCATCACATTCATCAACATCTAGAACGACAGGCTGAGTTTCAGGAATTATTTCTGCACAGCAAAGATATTAAGTGATGCCGTATTTTCTGTGGTTTCTAAAACTTTTTTTCTTTTCTTTTTAATCCTACTATCTTCCAAAATCAGTGCCATGAGACAGTTAGGAGAATTTGTGAAGGGGGGGGGGGGGCAGGCAAATATGAGCAGCAATATAAAACTGTAAGATGGAGGAATACCAGGAGAGGAGTAAGTTAACCTCAGTGGCTTCTTGTGTTAGTTCTCTCACCATTTGGGAATTATTTTATGACACCAAATGTGATAATCGATTTTAAAAATACTTTTAGACTGGAAAGCAGTGTATCCTACTGGCCTGTGAAATATTTTGCTCAGAATTTAAGCAGTATACAGTAAGTGTTGTTGCATTCCTTAAAAATGGAAAGAGAGATTATGATTGAATGGAAGTACTGGCAGACAAAAAGATCTAAAAGAAGGTCCATTTTAGAATAAATATGTGCAGTTTTAATGTGCAGTATAAGGTTAAATAAAATTTGTCATGAAAAGGATTGTTTTTATTAAACATTTCAAGTTTGATCTATTGGATTCTTTTTCTTCACAAAATCTATTAACTTTTATTGCTCAGGCACCACCACTTTTCTAATTCAGACATAAAAGTGAATTACACACTGAAACTGACTTTACGCAGTGGTCCTTTGTGCTTCATACTATAATTCTTCTTCTAAACTAGACAGGGAGAGCCAAATTCAGAGCTGGTTTAAGTCCATGGTGTTGCATGCACTTGCTTACTCCAGCTCTGAACTGGCTTATGGATGCAAATGCCTTCAAATAATTGTGTAACGCTTCTACCTACTTCAACAAAAGCTGAAAATACATTGCTGAGAGCAACGTATTTTACGTACTTACAACAGACACAATTACTGTTCCCTTCTTCTATGGGCCAAATTCATTTCTGGCACATCCATTGAATTCAATGGAATTGTGTTTGCTTTCACCAGGGCTGAATAGGAACCACAAAGTAGAATTCCCTTCCACACTTACAGCCATCGGAAAATCAAAAAGTCTAGGATTTTAACATCATTGTCTATGTTTTACCTTCCGGAGATCCTATTGTTTGAATTTATATCAAAGCTGATCTACAAATAGCAACAAGTCCCATGGGAAGGGAGGGTTTCACAAATTCTGGGGCAAAATTCAACAAGAAGCCACGGAGCAGCATGGCCCCCACATGGGGGGTGGAGGGGTAGGGAAGGGGGCCCATGTTACAAGTTTGTACTGGGCCTGAAAAAGTTATGCTTGGGGCCTGCCAAGCAGTGTTCAGTTTGGAACAGACACACATGGCTCAGTTCAGGGAGAAGATCTCTGTCTCATCAGGCTTGGGGAGGGAAGTGAAGGGAAATCCAAAAGGAACACTCTTATTCCCAAAATTTCCTGTAGGCAGCAGAAGTCTATGTGCTGTTTTTTTTGAGTTTATTCTGCAGGATACCCCAGGCTCAACTTAGGACAACAGAAGACCAGAGGGCTTAAGCTGTCTGTATTATTTACTGTGCCTACCTTCACAGCTGACTCCAGTCTGGTCAAGGGAGAAGCCACGCTGGCATTCACAAGTGAAGCTTCCTGGTGTGTTCTGGCAAATACCTCTTGCCCCGCACAGACTGATTTCAGAGGCACATTCATTATTATCTAAAGGAAAAACAGATGAAAGTATTAGTGCTGTCCTGCAAGGTAATTACTCATCTCAAAGATGGTCATTCAAGGATGACAGTAATGTAAGAGTGCATGAAAAGCTGAAAAAAAAAGTGACAAGACACTAACATTACTAACACTGCACCCCTTTCCATGCTGTAATTTGTATCAAAGAAATGAGACAGAGAAAAGTCCCTTCTTTTTGACTTGACAACACTAACAGGAAATATAATTTGAAGGGAATTGCTTGCTCTCAAACCTTCATGCGGGATCTTGACTGATATTCTGCTCTCATCGCATACACAACATGGACATTGATGCCATGGGCACACAGAATATATCAAGACCCAGATCGCAGAACTGAAAAGGAGCGATTCTGTTTTACGTTTAAACTGATCTAATATGGATGTATACATAGGCCTTGTTGTTCAACTATAAACATTTAGGGTCAACTTATTAAAGATGCTTTAACATAGCTTCTAATTTTGTGCCTGCACTCAATTACAGGCACAAAATTGAGTGCTATCGGTGTACAGTTCTTGCACTTAGGGAACTCAAAGACTTGAGTGCAGGAAACAAGGGAAAGGGGGAGGGAGAAAAGAAGGGCCTTTTTTTCCCCTCTGCCCCCACTCTTTCATTCAGTGCAGTCCTCTGCTCCTACCTCTTTCAGTTCCTGATATGCAGGTGCATTCATGTAGACACTAACACTCTCATTTACACCAGCAACTAATTGCAGATACAAAAAATAGAGGCTGTTTTTTAAAAAAAGTGGCTATTTGTACAAACATATGGGTTTCTTCTACAGTAAATAATCTATATTAGCTGACACAGCAAAGGAAATCTGTTTGTAAAACAGATTAGTCCAAATTCCATCCTTTGTTGTTGCCCCAATGAAGTGGGAGCAGAGTTTGGCCCAGTATTTCAGAATAAACAGCTTCCACTTTTGTATGTCATTTTTTCTGGAAGATGAATCATCATCTTATTACATTGTCAGGAATAAGATTAAATAAGAATCCTTCAGTTGGAGTTTCTTCTTAATGAAAAGCAACTTCCAATGTCACTTACCAATACATGCTGTATGATGCTGAGTGAAACCAGGAGGACATTTACACGTGAAGCCCCCTATGGTGTTGACACACAGGAACTGGCAGTTATGCTGTTTCGTTGCACATTCATCGAGATCTGAAAGAGTAAACCAACACTCCTTCCTTTTCAGTCCCTATCAAAGTGCTGACATTTCAATGTAGACATTGAAAAAAGTGGTTACAAGTTAGTGACTCAATCTACAAATATTTGGTAGAAGAATAAAATATAAAAGTACATTGCACAGGCCTGCTCCAGTGCGCTAGCAGAGCAGAACATGTAACCAGGCAGAGGCCCTTGCCTGACATGGCAGACCTTTGCCCTTTATCAGCTAGTGGAACAAGAAAGCTTCTGGCAGGTAAGAGGAGAATATACTTTCCTTTCCATTTCCTTCCTTGACTCCCATCTCCCAGTAACTTTCCTCTTTCTCTCACATCTCCTGTCTGCAAAGTTGTCTTTTAGCAGGAAGAGACAATAAATTAGAGATTAGGGGCCTAGTACAGGAGTGGGTGGGTGAAGTTCTGTGGGCAGCAATGTGCAGGTCAGACTAGATATTCAGAATAGTTCCTTCTGGCCTTAAAGTCTATGACTCTATATTGCCTAAGATCTAACTGCTTTTTCTCCACCTCTTCTGGAATCCTCATCTGTTCTTCATTTCTCCTTTCATTGGCTAAAGCAACTCCCAGCTCCATGGCTTTCTCAGGCCCCAGAGCCCTACAATCAAACTCTTTACTGTTGTTGCCCACTTCTCAAAAGTACCAAGAGAAACTACCAATAAACCTTACTTCTCAAACAGCCTCACTGGTGCACCCATGCATATCCAGTTCAGAGATGTTCTCGGCCTCTCCTCATCTCTAATGCATCTGCTCATGTAGCAATCTGCCTTCTCTGTCTCTTTCCACAAAACCACTGGTGTGAGAGATCTCTCTTCTACAGCTTTTGCCATCTGGAAGAGCCTCTTTGTATCTCACCATCTCATTCAATTTCTATCTCTTTTCAAATTTAGTCTTAAAATGATGAAGTTTTCTCTATTGCTGGTAACTTCCATTTTGCTCTCCTTTTTTTGCTGGCTTTATGGCCGCATGCTAAAATATATTCATCCTACAGAGCCAATTTTTTCAATGCCAAAAGGTAGAACGCCACATACAAAGAGATGTTTGCGTAATTATACATCTGCAAGTGCACATGTTTACTGCAACTGCATAGGCAAAGAGGGAGCTGTGCACTTAAATACCTGGTCACATCCGCCATATCCAATTGTTTGAGTATTTGTGGTAAAGGTGCACAATACTGTGGAAGCACATTTGCATATGTATTTTTAATATAGATGCAAACAGGGCTCTACCATTTGAAAATCTGGTCCATAATTTCTGTAATTTATACAATATACTATCTATTGGCATTCACTATTTCATTCTG
Organism: Mesoclemmys tuberculata; assembly: GCA_007922155.1. Lineage (NCBI taxonomy): Eukaryota > Metazoa > Chordata > Testudines > Chelidae > Mesoclemmys > Mesoclemmys tuberculata. The sequence goes on from ML675644.1 coordinate 5,277,361, forward strand.
TAAAAGCATTTTTAGGTCAAGTCTTCGATCCTGCATCTAGTTCCCTTCGCACATAATTCACTATATTGAAAAGAAATGTGCATGCACACCACAGCCTGCACTAAGGGAACCCATGGCAGCACCAGGGCCGTCATCATCATTTGTATGAAGGCTACTACAAAATAAGCAACTGCTCCCCCTGAAGTCAACGGTCTTCAAAAGTAACCATAGCTGTAAATTGTATTCTGCTGAAGTGGGCTGTAATTGGAGAGGAAATATTGAAACAGTAATGACAAAGTAAAATGACATTTCCTATGCCAAGTTTCGCATTGCTGTTATAACCTACATGGGTAGTGATTTGTCTGGGAAACGTATAGTTCCTTCAGTCCAAGTTTTCCTTTTCAGTTTTTACCTTTACAGCTTCTCCCGTCCTCTTGTAAGATGTACCCTTTTGGACATGAACACTGGTAACTCCCTTCCGTGTTCTTGCAGATGAAATTGCAAGGCTTAGGGGACTGGTTACATTCATTCAGATCTAAAATGAAAAACAAAAAAACAAAACAAAAAAAACTCTTTTTGGTGACATCAGCCAAGATTTGTCAGGAAGAGTCAAAATATGGAGGAGGTTATTTTACACAAAAATATTCCCTAAAGTCTGGAAACCAGTGATGTTTCATTTTCCTACGGTGAAAGAAAACCCTATGTCGTCTTTCTGTAAATTTCCTTTCAAGTTAATCTCTTTAGTAATGTACTGGTAGGTGTAAAATAATGGAAAACCCACCTACACAAAGGGTGCCTGTTATATCTGGAGTATAGCCAGTTTTACAGTGGCAGCGATATGATCCTTTCTCATTGATGCACTCTCCATTACGGCAGACATCGTGAATGACCTTGCACTCATCAATATCTGCAAAGCAATAAATAAAAACTCAGAGCGAGAACAAATAATAGAAATCACTGTACCTGATTTCAGTGAGACTTCTGTGGTTTGACATGAAAAATGCAACATACAAATAATGAAATGCTCCATGCATAGGAGGCATGTATCTTTAGAAAGGAAAATATGCGAGGATTTAGGCAAGGCAGCACAAATTTAATTTAAATATAATTAGCAAGCTTTAAATGCAAATGAACAACTGGAGTTGGAGGTGCTATCAAGAACCCCAAATAAAAGACTTGCGCCTGCTTCCCTTTAAGCCTATGGTGAAGCTCATGTTTTCTTTTATGAATCTGGCTCAAACAAGGATACTTCAGCATATTTGCAAGTGAAATTTTGTAACATTTTCAAAAATCACCTATGTGATTTAGGAGCTCAAGTCCCATTTTCAATCACTTAGGTCCAGATTTTTAAAGGTGGTTAGGTGCCTAAAGATGCAGACTGGCCTTCTGAAAATCCCACTAAGCAGGCACTTATCTGCTTCTTTACGTGCCTAAATATCTTTACAAATCTGGCCTTGAAGTACTTAAGAACCTACCTCAAAAGTCAAAATGACTTAAGCACTTTTGAAAATGTTGCCCTTTATGTATTACATTTTTTTTTCAGATTAGCAAAGCAGAGTGTAACACTCCAGCATAAACTCTGCTGCTGACAGCTCGCAACACCATTGAACATCACCTAGAGGAAGCTAAAGTCCCACTTTTCCAATATTGCATATTTTAAAGAAAGTTTTCCACCTTCTCCTTTCCCAAGGTTTTTAGTTAGTACTGTACATTAGAACGAAAACTTCACCAAATGGTTCAATATTGGAGTAAATGGGACTTATCTCTTCAATACTCCAGCACTGTTCACAGGGTGTGTGACACTCACCAACAAAGAACATGCTAAGGCAACACACTGAGCAGGAGACAATGATCTTGGGGAAGGGCAGGAACTACACTTCTAGGAGCTGGGGGAAAACAACGCTTCGCATCAATGATTATTGTGCTGAAATGTCCCTTGTACCTGGGTCATTTGGGGTACTCAGTGGTGTATTTAAATGTAGATCCTGATCAAATCCATTGTGGTTTTTTTATCCAGTTATCTTTAAATCAAACCAAACAGGTACAGTGGTTACACCAAACACAAATGCTGGGGTCAACATTTCAGCTGTCCTCCATTATGCACAGGCACAAAGCTCACATGTGCAAACATGTGCCTGACTACCTGATATATTCAAATGTATGTCTTGATAGCAAACGATTTGGGAAGCCTCCTGAAATTCAGGATTTAGCTGGTGCCTAACCACTTGCACAAATACCTCTTTGCCTATGCACATAGGTCCACAGCAAATTCTGCATTCTCATAATCGGAAAGCTTTCAGAAAATTCAGACCTAAATGTCTACACGTTTCAATAAAGGATTTCAGCGTGCTCAAAGGTGCAGCAAATGGATTTTATACTTTATCACTTGATTTCAAAAGTAATGTGGTCTTTTGATTGTAGATTCTCCCTTAACCTTGCACAGACAGAAGTACCTGCTCCATCGGTTTTGTATCCTCGGCCATGGGGACAAAGCTTTTTAAAGGCCACGGTGCCTGGGAAGGGGCAGATCTCACAGTTCGGTCCCCAGCCTCGCCCGCCGTCGCAGCAGCATTCAGACTTCGTGACAGAGTTCCTATTGCTTGATCCAATCTGACACAGACTTTGTAATACTTCAATGAAGCAGTAGCCCTCCCTGTTGTCTGAAAGACAAATTATGCTGCAAGTAGAGTACTAGAGGCAATGATTGTAGAAGGGTCATGACATATTAGAAATTTAGTCAGAAATATCAAAGAAAGGAAAGCATACTTAACCCTGGGACTGTGGAAGTGAGAATGAAAGTCTAGCAGCAGCAAGAAAGAGAACATGATGTCTGAGGGAAACAAAGGAGACGACATTTTGTAAGAGGGTAGGTGTAAAGTCAAGTCACAGTGTGTCTAGAAAAAAAATGCGCTTCTGTTTGAACCCAGAGAAGAAGAGCTGACTGACAAATAGAACCATCACAGAGAAAAGGGCAGAGTAATTCCATGCTGATTGATACTAATCAGCAGGAGGCTTTCGTAACAAGCCAATGCACTCTAACCAACTGATACAAGCATACAGTTAGTTAAGGAAGAATTTAGTGCCAGGATGGTGCCTGGGTACAGAGGGCTCCATCCTATAGACACTTATACATGTAACTTGACCCAGGATTATCTGAGCTCAAACTCTTGAGAACTTCTGAAAAAATATTAATATATTATTAACCAATGAAATAATCCCAACCTACTGCAGATCAGGGATTTGGCAACCTGCAGACTTCTGGTAAGGAGCTGATAATTGGCTTTGCTAAAACATTACCCTGGCACTTACCAAGGCATTCATTCTGGGTGTCACTGGCAGTGAATCCTTCATTGCATTCACATCTGTAACTTCCAACTGCATTGACACAACGTCCATTCTCACAGATCCCAGGTTTGGTCTGACATTCATTTTCATCTGTATTTTTTTAAATGATGTGATAAAAATAAAATCCATAAACATGTTAGAAAAAACCAGCATGAAGGCTTGAAGTGGTGCATTTTCACTGGTTAAACTTGAAGAAGACAAGAAATAGAACAGACATGAACAATGACTTTTTAAAAACACTCTGACATTCAGTGTTGCAAGGGATGGATTGATCTAAGTAGATGACAGGTAAACCCATATGTCACACAGTTAAGATTTCCTTGTAACATCTTCCATATTATTTATTTATTCAAAAATTATTTGGCAACCATTGCTGCATGCCTTGAGTTCCATGCATAGTTTAAAAACAATATAGATATAACATTGCTTGCAGTCAAGATGCAATGTTGTATGATATTTTAGGGAGAGGATTTTTATCAAACAGTAGGGTTAACCTTGTGATTCATATACCGTAGAGCTCTATTTTATCTGTTATTTTTATATGCTGGTGCTTTATAATGGGAAAAATACATATTAAATGGATAAATTGGATAAATACTTAGGGACCTCATTGGAAGGGATCTATGTTTCTTTTTGTATTTCGACATAATTAAAGAAGACAAGGCCAGATCGTCGACTGCTGTAAATCAGCATAACTCCATTAACTTCAGTGGTGATACACTGATGTATAGCACCTGAAAATCTGACCCAGAATGTCTGATTACAGAAGAGATGAAATCCTACAGAAAGACGTCTGAAAATGGCAGCTTAATACTATCTTTCTACATTGTTATCAAGTGGTAAATGCGATGACATTTAATAAAGGAGTATCCTTTCAGGAAATGGTGCTACTGCTCTCTATATTAAATCATGGATGACCACTGTGGCACATATCTCAAATAAAATGACTGCTCATTATGGGCACTGTAACTCTCAGGCAGAGGAGAACAGAAGACAGGACTTTGTTTTGGATAAAATATTTTGAAATGCTAATTTGTCATTTTCTCGGCTCTTCTCTTTTCTGCTTTTCACGTGCTTGAATTTTTAATATATCCAGCCCGTGGACCTGATTCTCTAACTGCCTGTATAGCCATTAACATCTGTATAAAGGGAATGTACAATGCTGCCTGATTCAAATTCTCCATTCATGAACACGAGGGGTAGCATTATATACCTACTTTCCATATCTGACCACAGATATAAGGCAGTGGAGATGTAGGCTCTGCATGACCCTTTACCTGCAATCATGGCTACAATTATACAGCTAGATGAGTGATTCTCCCCCCCAAATGCTTAAATAATTAATTAAATCCAAAATTGTTCATTTTTCTCCATTTTTCTGGCTCTGTTATCTGAAATTCAGCTCAGCTTTACTGGAAAAACTCCTATCTCCTAGAGGTTTAACACCTCAATTTCACTTACCTATACATCCCTCACCATCCGGTCTGCGCTGATATCCTGGTCCACATATGCACATGTAAGTGCCAATCAGATTTTTACACTCCATTTGTTTTGAGTCACAATCATGAATTCCTTCTTCACATTCATTCTGATCTGAAAGAGTTCATATTACAGTATTATACATACTTAAAGAGAGATTATCATAGAAACTCACAATAACCTGTTTTGAAAATGCAATCAGAAACAACTACTTTCTGCTGTGCTAAATTAATAATCAGAACCTACTGGTCTGGAGGTAACTGATTTTACTTACGTGGGAAACCCATTAAACTGATATTACCACACTTTTCACAGATTCATATATTTTAAGACCAGAAAGAACCAATATGAGCATCCAGTCTGACCTTCTGCATAATGTGGGTAGGCCATAGAATTTCACCCAAGATTTTCCCCAGGCATTTGTACTGGGGACTGCTAGCACTGAGAGAATCATACTCCAAGCTGCCTGAACAAGCTGTTCTTGGAACTGTGAAACCTTACCTCTGCACATTCTCTTGTCTTCTCTAAGAATGTAGCCAGCTGGACACTTGCATTCATATGAGCCGTAGGTGTTTACACATCGGAAGGCACACAGTAGCGAATTCTGAGCACACTCATTTATATCTGTATTCAGACAAACAACCATATGCAAAGTGAAACATGCTTTTGCAAAAGACACCAGCTGAGAATGTGCGTAGTTTAGTTAAGTAATGTTAGAGATGCCAAATCGCTCAGGGCTAAATCTTAGTGTCAGATCTGTGATTTTACTGACTGACTGCACACTTCTGCATAGGAGCAGGGTAACAGACGTCCCTGCTTGTCTAGATTTCCTTATGCGAGCAGGGCAGCAGAAAAACACAATGTTTCACTGCCTTCAATGCCAATCTGGCAATGCGAGTAGTTTTCAGCTCTGTACTGCTAACATACAACCCACATTAGGTCAGTACCTGTCCCCAGATCTAGGATTACTCTTCCAGGTGTGTTGTTGATTCTAGGCATTTTATTTTAGCTACCAACAAGACAACAGAGTATTCTGTAGACTGCATTTCATAAAATATTATCTTTAGGGGGACCAATGTCACCTGAAATGTATTTATGCACATGCTGTGTAATCTGAATGAAACTATATTCTGCTGTTTATGAGGGTCTTTTCACTGACTTCAGTGGCAGCTGGATGAGGCCTTCAGTGCTTATAACAGTGGCACAAGCCAATTCAGGTGGTCGAATTACCATGCAGTGCACTGGTGGAGACAACTAGGCGGTGACTGGAAAGTTGTACTCCTACATCAAAGCTGCCTGCACAGTGAATACAACTAGTAACATTTCTGGAGCAGGTACTAAACAGAACTTGTCACGTCACCCTCATCTGGGCAATCCATCAGCAGGGACAAGCACAAAATGTGAAGAAGCTGCTCGCTTACCTTTCCCGTTAGAGAAAGGTTAATATAGTCAAAGGATTTATATTTAGGTTAGGAAACGGGAGCTAAATATTCTACTGTGTTCAGAATGGGGAGAGGCTAAGGACTACAACAGATGGCTGGAAACATTGCACAGCAGTATCCTTAGTTTGCCTGCTTTGGCATCTATTCACTTATCCATTGTTTCTAAAGTTACTGTTGTTCTACGATAAATTTGCAACTGAAAGACCACTGCATTTGAGAGTCTCACCTTCACAGGTCATCATTGGTCCTGGCTCAAATCCCTCATCACAGGTACATTCAAAACCACCTACCACATTCTTACAAGTTCCATTTCCACATGGATTTCCAAGAGAGCATTCATCAGTATCTGCAAGCAGTTAAAACAAGGCATGAATACATGTTACATTGGGCTGATGCTGCCAGCCCCTTTGACTCTGTTCACTTGCAAGGATTCTGGATTATTCATGAACATCAGTTTAAAAACAAGAAACTGCTAAGGGTTCTAAATAGGAATCACATATCACTACTACTCTTTGATGTTATAGTTGGGGAATTAGGAGTAATTAAAATGGAATACAACACTTATACTTACCTACACACACAACACCTTGAAGGATATAACCGAAAGGACATTCGCAGCGGAAGGACCCATCCGTGTTGATACACTGCCCAAATTTACAGTTATCCGGGTCAAGGCATTCATCCACATCTTAGTCCAGAAACAAACAGACAAGGGCTACAGTTAGTGAAACCAGTTAAATGTCAAATCTAATGTGACAAACATGAATTTAGCACTGAATATTCCACAACTCCCAACAAAAATATTTGACAGTAGATTAGTTTAGATGAAGGCAACAGGAACTTTCAGGCCAGATTTTCCAAGGGTGGCCCACAAGCTGCAATGATTTTAAAGGTCAGATAAAGAATGTTCTTAAGAAGCACCATGGTGAGAGGCAGCATCATGACATAGCACTCATCTGACTCTCCTGATATTAAAAGAGTTACCCACAAGTTCAGGGCTACAGTGCTGTTTGTCTATGGAGGGAGTTAGATCCAAGAATGTATACAGGGGAACTGGACTCTGTGGTTTTCAGTATTAAAAGTTTAAAGCCATTTCTTATGGATGAGCTGGATATAATGCCTGTAAGAGGGGGAAATATGCAGCAAGGATCCATTCTCTAAATTCTCCAGATTGCTCCTGGTATGTCTGGTCAATATAATTTAAGATGGAGAATGGTCTTCCCTAGGTTAACTAATGGAGTGGGAGAGAAGTTCAAGTTTGAATTTGTATAAATAATTCCTTGCAAAATGTCTGTACAAAACAAATCCATGGCTTTTGAAAACATTTGTAGAGTAGTGATTTTTAACTGGGAGAGAGGGTGGCTGATGGACAGGAAGTTGCCCACCAGTGTTATGACCATGCGGTCACGTTCAGAACAGCAATCACTTACCAAGCCGTGTATCCCCTGGTCCAATAAGGATACCAATTCCAAATGGACAAATCTGACGAAATGCCTCTGTAAGTGAAATGTGTATTTTAAACTATGTCACAGCGACTGATGAGCTACATCAATTATCAGTTTAATGTACGGTGAAATGCATGCTTGTCATTCCAGCCTGGCAGCTTTCATTTACATCTTACATTCAAGGGGGAGTACTCGTGTACATGCACACACTCAAATGTGGTATATAAACTGTACATACTTATACTCCTTTGTATATAAAATAACTGTATTTTCACTTCAATTTTATCATGTACACATATAACCTTACAAATAATTAGCATTGTTATTTTATACTTATGAAAGACATTTCTATTAAGAGCAGTAAAATGTCAGTAACTGCTCTTTTTTCTTATAACTAAATTTCTGAAGAAAATACAGACTGATTTGATTGTAAACCAATTTGTTGAATCTTGCAGAGCCACAGGATAATAGCTGCTTTTTATACATCAAGTAATGATTTTATTACAAATAGGCTGAGGAGGTGGTGTCTGGGTTCAGATTAGCTGTACGGTACAGTTAGATTGATGTCAACAAAACCGCTTGAGCTGTTTTTGCAAGATTTCAAATGACAGAAGGCTTGCAAAATCAGGCTGCTGACAATCTTTGGTGTGGAGAGCATGTTTCCCTTTGTTTATGTGTGTCACTTAGCACACTCTAGGCAGGCAAAAAAAAAAAATTTCAATACACTGAACCAAAATGTAATGAGAATGGACGTGCTCATAATTTTACCATCAATTCAGATTCAGAAAATAGAACCCTTCTGACTGAGTCAGACCTCGAACAAAACCCCCCACAAGCTTGGAGTTGAATCCAAAGCCACCTCTCAACCCATCCACCCACACAGTTTTGTGCAGGAGTGGAGTCTTGGATCTGAAATTGTAGTTCAGGTACATCTTGAGATATTATTTATCTCCTCTACACTCAGAATATAACAGGCCTTTCACAAGATACGGTAACATTCGACTTTGAAGTACTTCAATACACTATCAATAGATTTAAAATACAAGAGCCCCACATAGTTTTAGAGAGAGTTGCCGATGTTTTGTTTTATGGTTTAATTTCAAAATATTAGATAACTTTTGCTGAGATTGTATAAAATGAAATGAAACAAAACCGACTGGTGTATGATAGCATAGTGCTCCTCAGAGAGAGGGTGAGATTCACCCGAGGCAGAGGGTCAGCACAAGGACTATGCATCATGCATGCCTTTAAAGTAGGGCTTAAAATGGGACATAAGTGATGCATAAGCCTTAGGCTAACCACCTGCTCAGGGGTGCATTTCATATGGATGAGAGGGAATGCATCAGGGGATATAATACAATGTTTAAAATTTTTTTTCATCATCCATCCTAAGAAAGTTGTGGGTTTTCTAGGCTCAGAAATTTGTAAGCAATTTCTTTTTTAAAGATGAAAAAAATTGAAGAGCTTTGATCTTGTCATCTAAGAACGATTCAGACTGGGGAAAATGTGTGTGCGGGCACTTCAGGAAAACACTTTGAAGCTCAGTATGCTTTTCTAACTCGCTCTACCCTTTTGGTTTGTACAGATAGGGCAATTTAACCACACATGTTTAGGGAATAAGCCTTCAAGAAATAGCATAATAGGGAAATCTGATGTTTTGTTCCTTGGCTTCTGAGAGTATAGTCTGCTGAACATCGCCATGATTTAGTCATGAGCTGAACTGCATTAACATATCGTTGAAAACAGTGATACTGTTAATCGCAATCTGTCATTCTGAATGAACATACCTGTAACACAACTATACTGTAATAGCACGGAGGCTGTGAATTCTCTAGGTGTCTATTGAGTAAAAAACTGTACATCAACACTTTCCTAACTCAGAGCTGCAGTGAATAATGTTTCACTGTTCCCTCTGTTATTTGAGTCTTTCATAGTTACAAGATGGAGAAAAATTTTTTAAAAATAAGAAAATTTTGTGGTAAAACCACAAAGACTGGCGAGGAGATTGAGAGAGCCGAGTGTAATAGCTGTACCTACTTTTAGATCTTCAGTTAAAAAAAAGGATTAGATTTCAAACTTACGATAGCCCTTTCTAGATTTCATTTTGTTTAGTATGAAATTCACTTGTGTCCCATAGATTTTTAAACTTACAGACTAGCAAGGACTTAATACTATTTTACCCAAATTTAAAAATAAAAAATGCATAGCATTAGAAAGCTTCAGAGCATAGTACTTGTACACTAATCTGATTTACTTTCCATAAAATAAACCAGAAATACTACAAATACTTTATGAGAAACAGGTATGTTGTGTGCCTTTCCATGGCACAAAGGCCTTTACTTTATTACAAGAAATATCACACAGTATGGGCAAACAAAATAATTTACCATTCCTTAAGAAAGATCATTCCTTTTTCTAATTCCCACTTCTATTGATTCTCAAAATCAATGGGGTTTTTTTTTCGGTTCTGAGTAGCCATAATACCACGATTGCATTAAATCTAGCAACGTACCATCTCCTTCCTGTGGGCAGAGCTCGCACGGATCGCCCCATCCTTCTCCTTGCAAGGCACAGCAACATTCCTGCTTGGAATGGTTTCTGGATTTGGGAACTATGCATTTGCCCAGATCAAACTTGGTAAAGCAATAACTTACTCTCAGATCTGCACAAACAAAAGCACATTATAATACAGTTCTGCATTAAAGGCATTGGGACTTGGTGCAATTGGCATGTGAAAATCAAAACTTAAGCTAAATTACAAAAGAGCTTCCATCTGGATGATCTTAAAAAGCATTGTTGTGGCCAGTGGTTACAGCAGACTGAAAGAGAAGAGAGAGCTCCCCTTATACCAGCACAGGAAGAGGAGACCTCTGGGAGAGAGCTGTTTACTGTAGCCAGGGAGAAGAGGGCATGCTCCCCACTTCTTTAGAAGAGGAGGGAGAGTTGTGCTTCTCTCAGCCTCACTCTCCATTCCTGCATCCCCTTAATATTAGCTTCATTTATTTGTCTTTTATTATTAGAACAATGATCGTTAAGCTAATAAACCACATGAAAACTAAAATAAAAAAAAACATTATTAGCTTGATAATAATGCTGTATGTAATAAATAATGGAGTGGCAATTTGCAATAGCACTTTCCCCCTACCTCAGTCCTTTACCCAATTACATATAAAGGCCCATTGGTTCTAGGATACCACGCTGTGCTCTTATATGTTGGGTAACCTACATACTGGAACAGAAGTGAGATCACAGACCACATGCCTCCAGCAGGCAGACAGCTGGCAACTCCTCAGGTTGGCACTCAGACAGCAGAAGGGTCAGCCGCAGAAGCAGCTGCTCATCCAGTTTCTGGCTGCAAGAGGAGTGCTGGGCACTGCCCAGACGTCAGAAAAGCTCTAGGTAATGTGAAGTTTTAAACAGAAGCTTGTTTGGCTCAGTCCTCTCAAAAAACCACCTTCTTCAGAAAAACACCGTGCTTGAAGTTCAATGTACCGCTATAAATGAACTTTCCTGGGACAATCGACATGAGACACTTGCCCTCTTTCATAAAAGAGAAGCTTAGGCTGTATTACGTCTATGATTATTTCTTTGCTTTGTGGGTGACTTTTCAAAAGAAGAGATGGATAGCACACAGGCTTAACACAACTACGTAAGCAGACGGCACTGCTATTTTCACCACTATTTTCACTGTGCCAAGCCAAATGTTTACTGCACGTTGGACTCATTTCACCAGAACCACAGTCTCTTCTAGCTACCATGGGATGAAGAGCTCACTATGGTGTCAACAAGCATCCCAGTCCCGGGCCAAACATAACTACAGAGATCCTGGAAGGTGATTCTTGCTGGGCCTACAGTGCGTTGCGTTTATGAAACTGGATATCTGTTTCTGAGCTGGGAAGTTTGTATCTAATTGAGCTTCTTCAGAGCCTTCAAGATGTCCTCCTCCTTTGTTTGTTGAACATCTGTGCAAGCAGCAACAAGCCTACATCTTTCCATTCCTAGCTGTTCAGCTTTTGATCATTTTTCATGTTTATGCTCAAAACACTGCATGTGATTCTGGTAGAACAAAGGCATCTAACCTAGTTTTAAGTAGAGGGTGTTTACTCTTCTTACGGTGCTGCTTTCAAAGGCTCTTCTAGTATTTTCTTTACCAGATTTTCCAGTGAGGAATAGCGTATATCTGACACTACCTAACATCTGCTAAGCCACATTCACATCCATCCAATATGTTCTTTTCATCTTCTACATTACTATTATTCTAGTGTAAGCTCTTCTGTATATTCATCTTCAGCTCCCATTCCATACACTTTGTGTCTGTTCAAAGTAGCCACCTCAGTCTTTATATTCACCTTTTTCCTCCTCTTTAAAGATTTCTAAACTTTTTCTCCAGGCAGGGGAGGAAAGGATTTAAGCAGATAGGGTTTCATTGCTTATCTCTGTGCTTCACCTTAGCTTTGCACTCTTCATTGCTCCTCTCTCTCTTGTGCTGAGGAGACAGTTGTGGGAGAGAATTTGCGCCAGAGTATATAAGCATCATGCTTTTTTTTTTTTTTTTTGTAAAAAACACTATTAGATTCCACAGCCTCTTTGTTACATGAGAAACAGACATTTAATAAGGTTTTTAGTAAACCCAAAGTAAATAAATATAGAAAGATGAAAAAGTATGAAATAACTTGCCTTGGCATCTTCTTCCTGTGGAAGACAGTATAAACCCTTCAGGGCATAGGCATGTGAAGCTGCCGGGAGTATTGCTGCATGTACCCAAGGCACAGATTTCTGGCTCTTCTACACATTCATCAATATCTGCAAGAAAAGGAACACAATACTTCAGCAATCAAAACTGCTGCATTGGCAGCTATAAAACACAAAATGTAATTGACAACACCCAGCATAGTAACTGAGATCTAGCAGGTATTACATGATATACTGTCAGCTGAGAGCAAATCCCTGTGCCCTAATGACAATAAACTTTAGCGCTCTACAGGTATAAATCTAGGTGTGCAATCTGGGACTAATTTCCAAAGATGTTTCCAGTGGGCACACCCTAGTAACAAAGCATCTCCAGGGTATGTAAGCCTTTAAAAATGTCTTTCCAGGGGTAATTTCCTGCAATCAGTGGGATTTTTGTACGAGTAAGTACTGAGTGATGACAGCACACGCTCTAGCATTGCACATTACCAAGAGAAAAAAAGTAATCCTGATATTTAATACCACAGTGATAGATACCTAGAAAGACTAATGGGCAGCCCCACAAATAGGTAAAAGTATCTGTGGCTACATATCTTGGGAGGATTCATTTAATTTTCTATTTTTAAAAAAAAGAATCCATAGTATTTATAGTTCATCATATAAATTATACTGCACACATGCATGTAAAGTGTACAGTATACTCTTTTGTTGGAGTGAATTCTTTTATATTAGGTTTAGACCCTTGACAAGGGTTAAAAATGAAACCTGAAGGTCTAAAGAGAGGCATGACTATACATAGTTTTCACTAGGAGGGGGGTGAAGCACTGGAATGGGTTATCTATGGAGATGGTGGAATATTCACCCTTAGACGTTTTTAAGGTGTAGCTTGACAAAACCTTGGCTGGGTTGATTTAACTGGGGTTGGTCCTGCTTTGAGCAGGGGGTTGGACTAGATGACCTCCTGAGGTCCCTTCCAACCCTAATGATTCTATATTATTAGGACTGAAAGCTGCTTTTGACCAGGCTACCATTATGAAAAATGAATGATCTTTACATACCTTCACACCTGTCATTTTGCAGAACGTATCCAGGAGGACAGATGCATCTATACGTCCCCTCCAGGTTCTGGCATGTGCCAGGTGAGCATCTACCAGGCTGTACTGCACACTCATTGATATCTGCAAGCAAAGAAACGAAGGAACAATTAGCTCACGTTCAGAACTACATTACTGAGGCTGCTCTCAAGTCAAGTGCAAACTTCCCAGCAAAGAGGATGGGAGCATCTAACACGTTTAGGGCTCTGTGAGGGCAGGAAGGCAGTCATCTTTTACAAGGAGATGCTATTTGCTAGTTTATAAATCAAGAAAAATTAGAGTCCTCTGCCCAGGAATCAGTATCAGCAGATACCACGTCAGGCATGGACAGGGATATATGTGGATTACACATACCTGCCAGGGAGCAGACACCTAAGAAGTGTGAAGTGCCACCAAATGCCGAACACTGTTATTAAGCACCCAAAGCCTTTTGTTAGGCTGTTCCCTCTGCCTTAAACAGTTTCCCCCACCACGTCCTCCTAGCATCTCCTCTTACTTTCTTTAAAATTTGCTTCCTCCACAAGTCCTGCCTACCTTCTTCTCTCTGCCACTAACTCCCCACCACCCGCCTTTCCTGATCTGCTGTTCTGTGTCCTGTTGTCTCGCTTTGATATTCGGCCTTAGGATCTGATCCTGGAAACACAACTGCATGTGTGCTTAGTCCCTGCACGATGCCACTGAAGTCACTGGGATTACACAAAGGAGTAAGCATTCAGGTGGGAGAAAGGATCTGCAGGATCAGGCCCACATGCAGTGTGCGTGCTGGCCAAAAAAGGTGCCGTACTATACATTTGTAAAATGCCATGGTAATATACTTTCTTCTTAATAATAACTATTTTAAAAGAATGAAGTAAAATCTGATTTCCATGAAAGGGGAAGAACTGGGAAACTCACTGGGCTTGTTTGTTTTCCTCAAATATATGCAAGATGCTTTTTAAAAAAGGTTTTAGTTGTACAGGCCCTGGCCTCCCAGGCATTTGACCAAAAAAATTCCCAAAGAGAGGAAATATAGGTAGTTTTAGCCAGTCCTAGAGCAAAATTCCTTCCTGCCTGTATGCACCAAATCTTAATGAGTATTTCAAGGAATACAATATTAAACAAAACACAAATATTAAATACAATATTAAATAAAATTAAATATTAAATACAATATTAAATATTAAAGGAATTAAATATTAAAGCACAGTATTTGTGCTTTTTTAAAAAGGACTTCTTCTCTAACTTGCTTTTTTCTCGTCATTTGACCTGGGACCATGTGCTGAGGGTTTATGGTCCTCTTGCTATAGTAAACCAATGCTAGGCATTGCAGGCTATAAGTTGATCAAAAACTCACCAACACAGGTCCTGCCCTCTGGGGACACTTCATAACCATCATTGCACAGGCACTGGAAAGACCCAACTGTGTTTATGCAGCGTCCATTCCTGCAGAGCATCCCATTTCCACTTGCACATTCATCCACATCTAAAACAAAAAACTAAAATTAACAGAAGAAACACGTGACAAATATTCACAAAGATTAAATAAATGTAAGAAGGGATTCTATTTATTAAACTGACTTTCATCCTCACAGCACAATGTTGATGCATTCAGAGCGGCATAACTATTTATCTGTCTCTTTACGTAAAGTACTATCCCCAAATGTGGGCTCTGATCCTTCTAAGGGATATGCAAGCTTGAGTTCTTCGTCTCATATGGAATCCATTTGGCTTCAGTAAGGCCAAAGACTGAAACTGCCTTTTACACACTAGAATCCCATTAATTGAAGCTGCACAGATTTTAAGTCCACAATATTCCTGTCCCTTTCTGTCATCTCCCGAGGACAGTGAAAACAGTTTCTTGTGCACCATAAATATTTTTGCTTTTCTCAAAAACTATTGGGAAAAACTTCAGCTATTTGATTGTTTTATGGGATTCCCCCTCTTCCCCACCAAAAGTTTTAGGACAGACTGTATATTCTGATGGCATATGATTCAAGTGGCTGCCAGAAGAGGGGAGTACATTTCATAGTAAGAGATTATAGAGACAAGGTGAGTGAGGAAAATATCTTTTACTAGATCAACTTCTGTTTTATATTTATTGGCCCAATAAAAGATATCACCTCGTCTCTCGAATATCCTGGGACCGACAAAGCTACAACTACACTGTGTATAGTACGAGATTGAAAAACTGGCTTCTAGAACAAAGGAATTGCTCTTTACCTCTAACAGTACTGATTATGCAGCTGGGATTCTAATTCAATGGGAAAAGATGATGTTTATGTCAATGTAATGAGAACAACAGACAATCTTAGACAACCTTGACTGGTTTCAGCAACAGCTTCTGGACCTCCTTACCTATGCAGTCATTATTGTGTGAGAGGATGAATCCGTTGTCACAGCGGCAGTTGAAAGAGCCAATGGTATTTCTGCATGTTCCATTGCCACATGGATCTTTTTCACACTCGTTGATATCTATGAAAGAGAAGCAGCAACAAGAATTTTTATTACTAACTGATAGTAAAGCGAAAGGCCAGATAGCCAAACAATGTGCAGAAGAAATGAACTAATCTTGCATCCGTAAAAGAGCAAATGGTAGAATAAAGATTAAGCTTCACTAAAGAATGAAAGATTTGAGACAGTTATACAGTTGATGGATACTGTCAAAAGATAGTTTCTTGAGCAAGGGCCGATCCACAGTTTGTTTATGGCTAGCTGCCATCGTGTCCTTTGCAAAGGAGGCATAAAACTAATCTTGTCCACAGGAGATCTGCAGTCTCCCCAGAGGCTTGCAGGCTGTCAGAAGCAAGTCACTGGATGAAATGTACCACAGGTCTACTCCGATCTGGCAGTTACTATGACAGAAAAGGCCTCAACCCCTTATTCATTAAACTAACAGAATAACTTGATACTTGCCCAGGCACATGGTTTGGTCAGCATTGGTTTTGAATCCCGAGTGGCAAATGCAATAGAAACTTCCAATAGTGTCAATACACTGGCCATGGCTGCAGATATTGGGAATTTCTTGACATTCATTGCGATCTGTAAATAAAAGGCATCCTGAAAATTGTTCCATCAACCACAAAGCCAGAAACAAACTATTAGTGGCAGCCATGAAAACTAGGGTCCAATTCATGGTTCTAATTTAAAATGACAATTGTTCTCTTATGGCAATAAAATGATAATTTGTTAACACAGAATGGAATATATGCTTTAAGTTAATTTTTGCAACATTTTCAGATTTGGAAAAAGATCAGGAAAACTTATTTACAAGTGATTATTTCTAGCTACAGCAACAGGGCACTACTGTTTGGTCAGCAAAACACATACCAAGAAGCAGAACGTTTACTACTCAGCTCATTTCTCCTCATGACGACAGGAAATAGAGATGGGAAAAACCTAGTAAGGTCATCTTGTCTCCCTCTGTTCCAAAAAGGGCTGGTTCCATTCAGTATACGCCTAAATTGTATCTATTCTAGTTTTAAATGATCAAGAGATGGGGTTACCCCATTTCCATAAGGGCTATTTCACAGTCTAGAAGATCTGGTAATTAGGTAATCTGACTATTAGGTAATTTTTCCTTATATTCAGTCTAAAGAAAGAAGCAGCTTCTTCCTGGTGATAAAGAGATCTATTAAGCATAAATCCCCTGTTCTGTCTTCACAACTTACAGTGGTTATACTTCAAACTTCATAGCTGTCCTAGTCGCTGGGAATTCCTTTGTGATGGACAGAGAACGTCAGGATGATCTCAGAAGTGGCACTCTCAAGCATTATGAAAGGAATTTGGATGCAAATGGTTACCTTGCCAGGATAAGTAACAGCTGGAGAATACTGGGAGGAGTAAAGAGCTCAACCTATTAGAGGCAGCAGCAGGTCATATTTGGATATAATAGCACACAGTTCTAGTATTACCATTTTCTGTGCTGCGGCTGCTCTCTGGGCCCAATCCTGCAAGGTGCAGGCAGGTGCACACTGACTCAGTAAGGTCGCTGGGCACTTCGCTCAGGGCTTTGCGGGAGCAAACTCTTTATCAACCACTTTTATTTTGACTGTGATCGTTTCACCTTATTTTCACTAAATATAAAATAAGAGCAAAATGCAGGGAAGTCATGCCTGTGCCAATTTGTATTAGGGTATTGTGGCTCATATCAGAACCTCTCCTGGTTTTCCTGTTCTGCTGTAATGGAGTTACAACAACAATTATGTTAACAACGTGCTCAACATTTGCACATGGTGCCATATATCTTAACAAAACAAGCTTCAGTTTCTCAAAGTGACTTTCTTCTCTGCCCCTACACCCTTTTCCCACAGAGGTCTTGTAAAACAATACAAAACCGCACTGCAAGGAAAAGTGCACTTCCTAAAACTCAACAGCTTAGGAGCAGAAAATCCAAGGAAAACTTTATCAAGTTCCTTTGTAATTATTATTTTGTCCAGAAATGCACACAATGTTTACAGCTACTTGGCACACAAGCCTCTGCAAAATCTTTGTGATTCTTTAAATAATCAAGATAACAAGAATGCATTTCTTGCTATGATGTCATCCTTGGAAAACAGTGAATGGAACAGAGAACTGCAGTCCCAGGCCAACAAGTATACTAAAATAACCTCTATGGTCTTGTTTAAGTCTATAAGAGTGTGAAAAGCTTACTCTTAAACTTTCTAAGCTAGCTATGGCACAGCACCTAGCAGATAAGACTACCTTGTCATCAGAAACGCTTAAAAGACAGTGATTTATATGTGAAAATCTGAGAGAGAAATAATTAAGCAAACTAATAATGAAAACTACAGTAGTTATGCAAAGGAAGGGGGAAATACTGCAAATTCCCTGGGAAGTTTTTGAATTTTCAGGGCCAGAAAACAGTAGTTTTCCTTGACCTCAACACCAAAGATGAAATCACTAATGAAAGGGTTAAGGAAACCAGAACTAGTTCAAAGAAAGAGCTTTAGGGAGAGATTGGCGCACACAGCCTACTTAGATATCTAACTGCAATGTGTGCTTATGAAAATCTACTCAGTCTTTATGAATTTTCTGACTGTAACATTGACCATATGAGTTCTTCTAGATCATTTTATTCTCATTTTCATTTTCAACGTTAATTAAATAAAAGCTAGAAAATTATTATATGGTCATCTGTGAGATTCAAATAATCTTTACATGCTATATTATTGTATTCAATAGCCAGCCACAGTGGTCTGTTATGTAGGTGTATGCACAGAGTTCAACCAGCAAACCCTAGTCACGCAGTAAGCACTGTACTGAGTGTGAGTCCAGGCCTATATTTTAGTTTGATTTTACCTAATCATTAATGAAAAGACTCTATTCAGTTTTGGATTCAAAGAGTCTCTCTGGAGGTTCTCTGATTAGACTTATTTGGCAATCACACACCTGGATTTTTTTGCAGGCATGGAGTGTATAAACCATGAGAGAGATAAAAAAGCAGAACATTCATCAAAACCATTATATGTTTTCAGCAGGCGGGTCCCCACAGCTCAAAAAAATAATCTGCACACATTCCAAAAGAGGGTTGTTAGAGGAAAAATCCTATCTTCTCCCTACATTCTTACCACCACATTACTTTAGAGTGACACATAAATCCTACAGCCTTTTAAAGAAGGAATATGATTCTTAAAGTTTTTATTTTTAAAGTCACTATCTACTGCATACTGAGATACAAACAAGCCTGAAAATACTCACCAATGCACTGTCCTGTTGACGTGAACCTATAACCAGGTTTACAATCACAGCGGTAGCTTCCAGCTGTGTTGACACATTCGGCATTTCGTTGACACACTGGTCCGTTCTGGCATTCATCAATATCTATCAATGCAAGAAAGAATATGACTTTTAGGATAACCTGACAATGGTCAAGAAAACAACGTATTTTTAAACTCAAAGGGATATATTCTAACCTATATTTAAGGAATTATTTTGTTTGGTACCAAATTTGATGTGTTTTTTTTTAAATGTAGGGAAAAAAATTTCAATGAGGGTAGATTTTTAGTAGGATTTAAATATTTCCCTACTATGATTCTAAACCTGCATGCAATCCATCACTGAAATTCATCTCTTTGGAGGTAGCCAATAGAAGGCTCTTTTGAAGTCTATAGGCCTCTGGCTGGCACTCTGAACATGGATTAATTTCAACGTATGGCCCCTATCCTGCACTATGAGCCATGCAGGTGGACTGCTGTGCCCACACAAAGATCCACTGAAGTCTATGATGCTCCACATTGATCTAAATGCAGGATTGGAGCCCAATCCTCAATACCTTTAATAGGCGTTCAACATAAAGAGTGACACGCCAATAAGATCTTTAATACAATTCTTTCCGTTTTAATAATCTAAGGTGCTAGCAAACAACGCAAGTGAGGACAACTAGAAAATTATTATTTTAACCAAACAGGTTTTCTTTGAAACATTCTTTTCTTTTGAAAATTTTTAAACTGAATTTGATTATTAGTTCTTTACATGCAACTTAATCAATACAATTTTTGTTTAACTAATTTATCTTCTCTGTTGGTCACCACCAGAACAGATAGGTGAATGACATGTTTTCCATCCGTAATATTGGCCAGCGTTTACAATTTGGTAAACTCAGTCCCAGTTTATTTGTTGTAGATGGTTGGGGGTTGCATGGGACACACCCATGTACAACAGCTGTATTGTTGTATACAATTCCTACAGGAAAGCAGGATCTGAAATACCTGCTTTCATGAATAATGCAAGCACTAATTACCCACAAAGATTAAGACAGCATTAGCAAGACGACTGATAGCGTGAGCCAGCCTGGTAGCTAGAGGCAGTCTTCTGTCATAACACAAGAACAAGTGGTCACCCAAGGAAATTAATAGGCAGCAGGTAAGAAAGTCCTTCACACAAAGCACAGTCTACCTATGGAACTCATTGCCAGGGGATGCTGTGAAGGTCAACATTGTAAGTGATAAAAAAGGATCTAGGTAAGTTCATGGAGGATAGGTTGATCAATGGCTATTAGCAAGATGGTCAGGGTGTCCCCAGCCTCTGATTGCCAGAAGGTGGGAGTGCATGACAGGGGATGGATCACGTGATGATTGCCTGTTTTGAAGCACCTGGCATTGGCCACTGTCTGAAGACAGGATACTGGATAAATGAACTATTTGTCTGACCCAGTATGGTCGTTCTTAAGTTTACAACCACCACGGAGAAAGAAGGAAATTCATATTATAATCTTTACTTGTTTAAAGACAGTGACTAAGGGCTTTTGTATGTGGCATAGCAAAGCACACCGGAGGGGTGTGATATGTGAAGAACACTAACATGCTGCACTCTAACTCCTGCATAGACCATGGTGGCATGCTCTAAAAGGTAAATAGTTCACGTCTTGTTTGAAACGGAACTAAATCAATGCAATCTAGGTACCTTTTAGAGTGTGCAAGCAGTGTCTATTCCATGCAGTTAGAGCACAACATACTCGATTACTCTACAAATCACATCACTCTAGTGTGTTCTGCCAACACCGAGTAGCCAAGCACTAACACACTGCTAGGGAATGTTTATCCAAACTCGCTTGATATGAAAATCCTTTACAATATTTTTGATCATGCTTTTGGAATATTCACACAAATCTTGTTTTCATTAGAAACAAAATATCAGCTTGGAAGTGATCGCTGGTCTAGATCTGACATGGGAAGACCACCCACTGCTCATATTTACATCCAGACCATGGAAAGTAAGAAGATTCACTTGCCACAACTGGTTAACTCAAACTCACTCAATACCTTTATGCTAGTTGGAAAATCTGGTACTTTGTTTCTAACAGAAAATATACAAGGATTTCCACTGGGAAGTCAAAATGTCTTCATTAAGACATGTGTGGGCCCATATTTCTCTGATTCTAGTACGTACCCCCTGTTATGGATGAATTTGCAAACACATCAGATTTGCCAGCATTTGAGTTACCGACTGACTAATGATCTGATTTCTATTTGTGACAGAAGTATAAGCGTCTTACCTTCACAGATCAATAACTTGTCATTGTAAAAGAATCCCACTGGACACTCGCATCTGAAGCTGCCAACCATGTTTATACAGACTCCGTTCTCACAGACTCCGGGGATCTCTCGGCATTCATCAATATCTGTAACAATTGATTTGTAAATAGTCCGAAAGCGTCAATGTATTCAATCCCCTTCTCTAGAAACGGTTTTTACTCTCACCAGAGAACGTTATCACAACGTTTTTATTACCAGCATGATTCTGTTACAGTGTAGAAAGGTATCAGACATTCACTAATTCCTACATGTCCTGGAAAACTAAATCATCTACCCAATGGCTCTGATTCTTCACTATATCCAAGATATGCCCAGCCCAGGGCAGGAGAGGCCTGCCTAGGATTCTGAAATTCCATTCCCTATCTGACCTGCCCACTTTCTGCCCCTGACATGCCTTCTCCTCTTTGTTATGCTGGAGGTGAGGCTGTGGGTGTAAGAAGCAGCAGAGCCATCTCTTTCAGCCAGCAGACCTTCGGAAAGTTCCCCTGCACAGAAGCAAGTTCTCCACTTGCCATTTCCAGCCACTTTAAGACCACTCAGCGCTACTCACATGGAACAAGTGTCCTCAGGGGACCCAAAGATCCAGTCCAACCTATTTTGTTGTCAGGTGAGAGAAATATAAACTGAGCTTCTTCTGTGTTAATTAAAAAAAGCTCATCATGCTCTGAAAGCCTGACCAAAAAACTCATTGAAGTCAATGGAAAGGCTCTGTCTTCGGACCAGGCCCTCTGTTCTTTGATATAGAGAAGCAGAGTGGGTTTGAATTCATGCATTTGTTATAATTCAGCGTTACATGCACTTTCACCAACTGTTAAAGCTGGGGTTAGTTTTATGCCCTTTTACACAAGTTCTCCAGGTACCATGCCTACAACACACCATGCTTTTGCATTGATTACGTCCAGCAACTGTCCATGGAGTTATAGCAGATTTGTGAGGCAGTTCATTGCTTTTGGCTGTAAAAATGCAGTTGAAACCTAATAGTACAAATCGCACTTATTGGGCTCTTTAGCTACATGTCTTTTTAGGGGTCTAACTTCAGCATAAAGGTCAGAAAACCCATGGAAGCCTTTTCCTTTAGCTAAGAATGCTGTCTGCAGAGATCCACAGAGGCCAATGAACATTATGGGAAGGGATGTACTATTCAGTTCTCTTCACACCTATGGTACTCTACTTCTGATTTTGAAGAGGCCTGTTTTTTCCCTGGACCAAGCCATTAATTTCCTACACAAGATTCAATGATGCTGTTGACTTTTAGCCTGCTGTTTAAACAAGGGGTGAATCTAACCTCATCTCTGTCTCTCACCATCAGACGTCATCATCCTGTATAAGGATGCTGAACTGTAATGGAAAAAATGGAACATAAACATAATGGCAAGAAAGTAACCCAGAATTTCAGGACCCATGAGACACTGCACAGTGCAGACTGTTCCTTCAGTGGTGTAAGCCAGTGTGCCTGGTGTGTAAGGAATTGGAGTGGCTAGTACTCCTCCGCCAAAACAGAAGGAGCAGGTTGGCTATCACAACCCAGCAAGGCCTCCGAAGATCCCAAGAGTCACTGGAAAAGCTTGTGTTTGCTGCACAGCGCAGCCCTGAGTTTGCATCTTGTCTCACCAGTGTGGCTAGGGATACACTAGTACTGTCTGTGGGCCGACTTTTTTGTTTCCAGGAGGACACCAAAGGTCAGCTGCATGGGCTGCTGAACTCCTGCTTGAACAGGGCTAGCAGAATAAAACACGATAGCTGCCAGGCAGTACAGGCTGCGACACATGCTATTAACCGCTGTTGCAAGGGTCTGCGCATGGTGCACTTTTACATTAACCCACCCGTCTAGCGTGACTCCATTCTCATTTGCGCAGGGCACACTACATCATGCTGTAGAGGCACTACTCAGACCATGCAGGGCTGTACACAGCCTCATATGGACTGCCTCTGATTGAACCGGTGGTGGGGCAGGTACTTTACTACCTCCTACCTAAAGCTCATGAGTAAGCGGATTTGCTGGTCATAGGGCACAGGGTGATTTTGATCAATGAGTGCTAATGGAAAGAGATATGGTGCTATGCACCTCAACAGACCAGGAACAAAATGTACAGTATGTCTGTCTTTCTTTCTTTCTTTTTTTTTAAACTACACACTATATCTTAGTAGAATTGATTCTACCCATTGTAGGGTTTCTATAGCGCCTACCACTGTAGTATCTCGATGCTAATTCACTTTGTTGCTGTCCATATACTGTAGTTTTGCTTGTTTATTGTACAGTGGTTGCTCCACCTCTTATTTGGCTTGTCGTGGGAATAAAAACAAAAGGAAGCCCCCCCTAGGAATGAATTTGGCCTCTTTGACAAAAGAAAGGAAAAGAGAAAATGAGGAATTCCTTTGTCACATACAATGCCAATGTTACACAGGCTATCGCATGTGAGAAAAATTTCAGCGGAACAGAACAGGAGATTGTTGGATCAATTCAATACACAGAGGGATTGGTGCGAAATGTCGGATTAAATCTGTGCTTCAGCCAGAAGGAAAGACTCCTAATTCCTCTGAAACCAAATACTGAGTGGCCTTACTCCCAGAACCTCTCCATTCTCTGGTGTCTACCGGCCATTCATCTAGGCTTGATTGCCATTTCTTCAGAGTTTTACATTATCGTGATCACAAGCAGCAATAATCAGGGCTGCCAAGGAGGAGGAGCTAGGCAGAAAGTTTGCAGGATCTGATTTAAGCTAAGGGTCAAGGGTTGCACAGAAGGTTGAATATCAGGGCAGCATTTAGTCTTTATTCCTCTCCAAGAAAGCGCTAACTGTGAAAACAACGTTTTCCTCTCCCTCATACAAAGGTACTGTGGAATTTAGCTCAAAACAGAGTAATCACAACTCACCAACTGGTAAACCTGTATAAATGTCAATGAAGAAACCAGGCCTTTGACTTCCACAGAGTGTTGAAAATTCATCTGCAGCAGGAAAAAAAAAAACAACAGCTAAGTTATCCTGAAGGTATCAAATTAAACAATTAATTTCACCCCCAGCTTGAGAAAAAGGTAGTCTCCACTTTTTTCCATGCCTTTTGAGGGACAGATTTTTCAACAGGGGCATGTGCACCCTGGCATGAGTGCACATGCTACTGCCTGCTTGGTGCACTTGGGTTCTGATCCAAAGCCAGTGGAGCCAATGGAAAGGGCTTTGGATTGGACTCTTCTTTAGATATCATCATTAGATACCCAGGGATCAGGTTATGAGGGTGCATTGTACTTTGCACGCGCTGGTTCAGGTCTATACGCCACAAACCTACCCCGTAATTAGGAAATCATTGAATTATTTTTTTTAAATTGCAAATGACAAGGACGGGGCCAGTTCTCGGGTCCGTTGAGTCTGTTTTGCACCAGCAAGCCAGCACGAAGCAGAGAAACACCTGGCGGAGCCAGCTCCCTGAAGAGTCCCCTAGCGTGGAGGAATCATACAATGGCACAGTGGCTTTAATGCACACACTTCCTGTATCCTGCGTAGGAACTGTCCTTGGAACGGGCTGAGGTGCCCCTGCAACCACTGGCTGCTGGAAAGGCTCCTTGGGGTTACTGGCAGCCGTGGGTAACACACAAGTCTGTTTCATGATGAGGACTATGCCGGGGCCTGGCTGCTCCAGGATCATAAAGATGGCTTAGCACCACCTTTGACCCCACCCCAGTCAAAGACACATCAAACACAGCTTGTTTGGATCATCGTATCCGGCCCATACATGTCTGTCAAAGAGAACAGATGGACAGTCATGCAGAACAAAGTCCCCTATGATTCCAGGGCAGGTAGAGCACGCCAACCGGAGTGCAGACTGCCCCACAATGACCTACTAATGTGCCTTCACTCTTACTTGGAAGAAGAGTGGCACGAAGTGTAATGTGCAATTTATCATTTAATATTTACATATTATACATGTATACACACAAAATACATAACACCTTCCTCTCTCCAACAATGAATTTTATAGCAGCTTGCAGTAATTGTATTGTTAACAGGCCCTTCAACTGTCTTTCAGAGTAAACCCACCGGTGCTAGGGATAGGGCATTGTTCACAAGGCTTATTCCATGCACGTCCAATATTGTAGGAACAGCAGCACATTTTTTTCGTCATATTAAAAAGCAGTTCTCCATCACAAGTTTGATTGTCAGCGTAATAATTTCTGTAGCACAGGCTCCTCCTCATATCTGGAATAAAAAAACAACCCCCCCAAAAAATACAATGATGATACCGTGTTAGTAGCTTGGCTGAAATATATGACGTATCTATGAGAGAGACCACTCTCATCAGACAGCCTCCTTTCCCACATGCCTTGAGCATAGTTCTATGCTCTCTCTTTTCAACATCTGATTTTTTGTAGGTCCTTCATGTGGTCACTGAAGAAAGCTTGTTCTGTAGTTTTATATTAAAGACCCCCAGCCACTATGGAGTCACTCCAAAAATTTACAAAACCCTATGAAACTGGCTGTAACTCAGAGAAGACTAATCAAGGGATTCACTGAAGCCTGCAAACTCTGGCTTCGGCTTGAGCAAACCTGAGCACATTTATGGCTGATCTTAAAATCATGCAGAGTTTGTGACTTCACATCATTCTGATGCAGAACCAGATGATCCTCAGTGGTTTCCCCAAATTTCACAGAGATTTTAGGTCTGTATGAGCTCAAAAAACAAAGTGAAAGATGGAGTGGGGGCTGAATACAGCTAAACTGAAATCAAAGGAAATAAGATTGCTGAATGCTATACAGTGCAGAAAGCACCCAAAACCTCAGAGGAGTTACTGCAAAGCCTCCACTTTGTGATAAATCTTGAGAGGTGGGCCCAAATGTGAGACTCACTGACACTGTTCAACTCCAGTGATTTCAATGGGGTTACATGGTGTCAGGAACAGAAGCTTTTGGCCTATCATCTCATGATAATACTGCAGATTACTACTGTATGTACTACTCTATGTATACAACGATACACATTCAAGCTGAGATTGTGCCTGGCCCTGCACAGATTGTGAGGGAGCGATCACAAAGGCCTCTGTCTTCTGCTTCGGAGCAAGGACTGGGTACCCTAACAATTCTTGAGCACAGAGACAGGCGTCATGAAGCGCCTGAGATTCTATCAGCACCACTGGTGACAGACAATGCCTTTCTGAGTCCAGCTGGGGTGGTGCACATCTGCATCACTCCTAATATGGCCAGTGGTTTTACAGCCACAGACAGGCCTTAATGCTCCACAAAGATATGGTCATTAATCTTTGGCCTGATCTTGCTCCCACGAAAGTCAATGGGGGTTTTGTCGCTGACTTCAATGGAGGCAAGAACGAGCCCTTGATGTTAGGATTTTCCACCATAAAAACTTTACAGCCATCCATCAGTTCCTACAATGATAGGGCCCTAAGTGCTCATGAAAACTCACTCTTGCCAAGAGATTAAAATGTGAAATTCATTCCATCCAAAGAGAAAATATGACACTTTTTGCTGTGGTTGGAAGGAAATGGGAACATGTTGTTTTGCTGATCTGAACAGACTCTACACTGATGTGTGAATTGTGTTTTTAGTAAACCTCTGACAATAAAAATAAAGAAATTTTTTGTCTTGTCTGACAATAAAAATAAAGAAATAGGCCAGATCCTCAGTTGGTGTCAGTCGGCATTAACTCTGTTCAAGTCAATGATCATTCTTTTGTGTAAGTGAACTCCATGAAGCCATGCTGATTTACACCCCCGAAGGCCTGGCATACAATGTAGGAGGAAAACATTAACAAACGTACCCATACAGTTGTTGCCACCATTGACTTGCATGTAGTCAGGAGGACAGATGCAGGTGTAGTTCCCAACAGTGTTGTAACATGTGCCAGGCCCGCAAATGCCAGGTGTTTCACATTCATTAACATCTAGAAGAAAACAAGAGGACATTCAAGAATTGCGGCAGACTTTGGTCTAAATTGCTCTTGTGAATCGGAGAATTTGGGTTAAGCTGTCTCAGCAATGTGCTCGCTGGAGCCACTTGAAGGAAATCTGAGCTGCTGGGTCGTGATGGGGCAGGCCTGAATGGCAGAAGGGGTTATTCCGTGATTAGCCAGACCTAGAGGTGAGCCTAAGGGCCTTACAACCAGCCAGTGGGCTCCTGGCATATCCAATGGGCCAGAACAATGAGAATCCGTTTTCCCTTTGCACCTGTTATCCAGAAATATTTGGAGAGGCTTCGAAAGCAAAGGGGTAATGGGACAGATCACACGATCTTTGTGACAGGAGGGCTCAGTGAAGGTTGGTCTGTCCAGGTGTGTCTGCATCCATAAGTCTGAGAGGGGCCAGCAGCCAGGGGACAGAGGCAGAGCCATCTGAACAGACACAGGATGCTGCAATGGACTGATCAGGCCTTTAGGGAGTTGGAGTTATTGGGCAGGGAAGGTGAAAGAGCTGCACTCATCAAATGACACCACACTTAATTCATCAAGGGGCTCCATGGCAGGGGAACAGGATAAAACTGGAACCCTAAAATATATATATTAAAAAATTCCTATATAGCCTTCTGTATTTTAAACGATCTTTGGCCCATCATTTAAATGAGGCCACTAAGGAAAAAGCTACAGACACAGGTAGATTTATATTTCCTCTCTGCTGCATAGGAAACCAGTTGCTGAGTTCTGCATGGGTGCAGAACGCCATGGAAAGTCTGTGTGTCTGATTTTTAGTTTGTAAGCTTTTCAGGGCATGGATCTTCCTACGTGTTTGCAGAGGACTCAGAACGTTGTGGCCATATGGGAAACAAACAATAGCAGCAACGGACTGGGAGGCTGAAGGCAGATTGGAAAATGAGAAACTAGGGAAACTTTGTACAAAATGCAACCTGACAGCTGCATGGCTAGGTTTAAGTACGATGGCTGTGATGTTCTGAATGCATGCTACCAACTGCAGGGGAGAAGGGTGAAGAAGAGAGGGAAGACTGTAATATGATAAATATTTTCAGTTGGTGACTCAGATCACCACACTTTGGCCTGTAGAAAGATGTACAATGAGCTGTGGTTAAAATGGATGATGCCATTTCAGACAGCTCAACAAACACAAAGCAGCAAACTGCTTGTTGGTTTTAGTGTTTGGTCACGTAAAGAACGACACTGTCCACCAGCAAACTGCTATTTCTTAGAGATGGTTGAGAAATTTATGCAACTAGAGCCAGAAAACTGTTAGATTTTGTGTTTTTGATGAAAGCCAGAAAATTTTAGACAAACATTTGCAAAAATTTCCATTTAAAAAAAATTTAAAAAATAAATGAGAAACATTTTGAATGAGAAATTTTGACCAGCTCTACTATTTCTGCAATTACACTATTGGTTTGACACTGTGTATTTTTAAGGAACAGATAATTTTGATGGATGCTAAGATGCCAGTATTTGATAAGAAATAAATGCAAATGCTAAGTAAACCCTAAGACTACATACCATCACACACTCGAGAATCTTCATTCAAATAGTAGCCATTTGGACACTGACAGTGGAAACTACCAAACGTATTAATACATTTCCCTCCTTGGCAAAGTCCAGGTAGTTCTTGACACTCATCAATATCTATCAAAGTAGAAACACCAACGTTACTGCATGCCATGAAAAAATCAAGTTAGTCATAGAAGGTTGTAATTTAAGACACGTAAAAGCATGAAAAAATAAGCATTACCTTCCAGTATAACTGTAATAGGATTTGGTCGGAATCCTTCCCCTCCAGGGCACAGGATTTTATATTCAGCTGAAAGCAAAATAGATTTTATGAACCTAAAATATCATTTTAAACCTGAAACATCATTACAATGATGTCTGAACTTGTCAAACTTATTAAGGAACATTATAAAGCAGCCTGATACTAAAACAAAGTCCTGCTCTACAAAAATCAGGCATTGCTTTCTCACTGGCTACTACAGTCTGGTGTCCAAGCAATAGCGCAACTATGCAGGAGCCATTACAATGCTCCTGCTGATTGATAACCTTTCAAAGCCAGCAGATTTTGTACCCCGACTAGTGTAATTTTCAGGCAGTTCAGTACTCGTATATATCCAGTAGGTAAGTATACCAGTACTAGAGAAAGTAAAGAGACACAGAAATAAGCACGCATATATTGTTATGCATAATCCAGTAAAGCTGACTTACTTGAGTTCACCGGTGGGCAGTGTTCACAGGGAATCCCCCAAGCTTTACCCAGGGAGCAACAGCAAGAAGCCTTGGAAACACCAACCCCAATCTCATTGCTGCAGAATGTATCTCCATTATCTCCTCGTGATTTAATATCCAAGTAACAGTTGCCAGAACGTGTGTCTATTCAGAATACACACAAAAACAAACATTACATCTGTTCGAGAGGAAGAAAGCTTTGTTTCCTTGTATTCCCCTGTCTGTCCCCATCTATTGTCTCTTGTCTGATGCTTCCGCTGTAAGATCTTTGGGGCAGGAACCATCTTTCTGTTCTGTGCTTGTACAGCGCCTAGCACAATGGGTTCCTGGTCCATGACTATAGCTTCTAGGTGCTATGGTAATACAAATATATAAATTAGTAGTATCCAGACAGTCTCAATGCTGAGAGAGAGCTCCCAATTACCTTCATTTCACATATGCTGTGGTTGCAAGTAATTTACTTCCTACTGTCCTAATTACATTGGGCAGTAGCTTACTCTGCGAATAGTCTCATTGAAATCACTGTGACTGCTCATAGACTATAACGTATGAGCAAGATTGGCAGATTCATCATCATTTAGGTACATATTCTCATTCTCACATGCTTGTCTTAGCACCTCCCTCCAATCCTAGAGACTGCTACTTTCTCCTGTCCTTGAAATTAACGAGATTTACGAAAGAAACCATCTACTCAACACACATTCTTAAACATTAAAATGCATTTCACCCCAACGAAACAATCCAGGGCTAGAAAGCTTCAAGGAGCCTCTGAGCAGCTGGGGCCTAATCCTCCAGAATTTACTCACAAGAGTATCTCCAATGACCATGATTATTAAGTCTGGCTGAGTTGCACTCAAAGCAGGATCCAAGGGTGTATGTTGGTTTTATGCCATGCCTGTGTGTTTCTTCAGTCCTAAGGCCAGACAGAGGCTGGTTTGGCCCTGATGCAATTTAAAGCAGCCTCTAAATTGCACACAGCTGCAACAAGTCCCAAGGGGCTGTGCTGGCAGCAGGGGATGGCTGGAGTGCAGTATTGCTTAGGCCACATTCCTTGCCCTCCGCCACACCCTATAAGCCAGGAACAGTAGGGCGGGAGCTGCAAAATCTGTTCCAAGAGCTCTTCACCATACCCTGGGAATCCTCAGCTGCCTGTTTGAACAAGAATTACTGCCCCTCTGTGGCACTTCATCTCTAAATAATACAGGAAATGACAGCTTACCAACACAGCCAACACGGGTGGGGTTCAGTTCAAAATCAGGAGGGCACTCACAGGTGTAACTGCCAGGGGTGTTGACACACGTGCCACTGATACAGGTGGTGGGGTCTGCACATTCATTGACATCTGAAACAACAATGGGGCGGTCACCAAACGGCCCAATATCCCATCTAAACCAACAACATGCCAGGTGCCAGAACGCCATTCTCTGAAAACCATCGGTTCTATTGCTTATTGGGTGGTGTATGCCCACTCTACAGAAATCTACCATTCACACCCCTGAAACTGCAGAAGCAGAGCACTGGTCCAACACACATTCAATATTTCACAGAGAAGTACTTAATCTTTGACAGAAAAAATAATTCTACAAAATGAAACGCAATGCAAGAGAAGCCAAAACATGAACCACGTTGCTCAAAAGCATTACACAGAGAATAACTCTGAGGGCCATATTATGTGATGCATCTCTGTGAGGAGAAAGTAGAGGGTCCAACAGATCCCAACTTGTGGAAAGGAAGAAGCAAAACCTCTTCTCCATCAATCCCCTTTAACCTTGACTAATAGATCCCTGGGGATCCACACCTCAGCAGAGAATAGTTTCGGTGGATGCCCACATAGCCCCCAAAATTAGGCAAAATACTCGTGTGTAACTTTCTACTGTCCCTATTTTGCCCCAGTGCTGTTTTGCACTGAAGGATCTAGTGCAGTTCCATGCTTTCTTATTTATAATCTAATCTTTATAACATTGCAAAAGCTTTGCTTACGGCAGTGCCAAGATAACAGCTGCTATGTTCAGAGGCTGCTCATGACAAAATGCCACCCTAGACAAAACTTCAGTGTATTGTCCCCGCCTGTTAATCTTAGGGCAGTGGATTTGGCATTTGACTGAGTGGCATTGTAACCTGACACACTGGGTTGCAACACCACTCAAATTTGGCCCAGCCTCCCCTCTGTCATGATGGATGCTGTAGGTAACAGCCCAGTTTAACTACAGCTAGCTATGTTAAAAGTGATCTTGTTTAAAACCAGTCTTTACCTGTGCAGTTACCACCGCTTCTGTCCAATTCATAGCCCGTCTCGCACTCGCATCGGAATAGACCAGGCAGGTTACGACATGTCCCATAAACACATATGCTAGGAAGGGAGCACTCATCAATATCTGCAAGGAAAAACAAAGGAGGGAAAATTTGGTTCCATGTTCTTTTCCTTATAAATTGAGGACTGAAATCTTATCTGAATAAGGATTCAGAAAACTAATCATGGAACTGGATGCTGACTGCTCCTGCATGTTTTGTAAAATATGTTTTGATTTGAAATATTAATATATAGGATTTACATTTGTACCTTACAGGGCCCCATCTAGAACCCTTAATTGCTTTAAAAGTGAAATTCAGCCCTATGCAGATGGCCAGCACAAAAGGCTGAAGGCTTCAGTGGGACTTAGGTGATGCACAGGCTTCTGGAAAGGAACAGATTTCACCTTTTACTCGGGTTTATAGCACATGACAGATTTTTAGACATGCTGTGCTTATTTCTTGGGTGTAACTTCATGGTGTTTTGCCTGAGCGAGGACTACAGCATCAGACTCATTATTTATAGGGTACTTATACGAACTGCATAATGAATGACTAACTTGATCCATAACAAAGAGAACATGTTTACAAAGGACTTGAAAATACTTCTGTAGTTAGTATATACACCAGAGACTTGAAGAGAAGATTGTTGTAGCAACAGGAGAGAGGCACGATACAGGCTGTTTAAAGTTAGTTTGAAGATTATATTGTTTAAAAGTAAGTAAATGGTTTCACAGGTGAAATATTAAGAAATATAATTTAGTTTTAGTTTACGTAGA
Organism: Mesoclemmys tuberculata; assembly: GCA_007922155.1. Taxonomy (NCBI): domain Eukaryota; kingdom Metazoa; phylum Chordata; order Testudines; family Chelidae; genus Mesoclemmys; species Mesoclemmys tuberculata. The sequence continues at coordinate 5,310,071 of ML675644.1, forward strand.
ATTTTAACTTTCACAATTCATGTCGCTTCCTTTATTAGTAAAGAAACAAAACAAGGAACAAATTTTGCTGGAAAAAGTACCAAATCCTATTTATAGTGTACTTACAAGCTTCATAAAACACCAGTATCTATAATTCAATCAATCAGTTTGAATGTAAGACCTCAGTCTTGGGGAAAATATGAATTTATTTATTGATCTGAGCAAACAATTCATAAGGAGTTATTCATTCATTACATTTCTCTTTTTGTTCTATTAGCAAACAGATTGCAAAATTCTAACATCTATTCAACACTCAAAATTATTTGAGATTTTCTTAATAAATCCCCTCTATTATTTAAGTAGCTTGCAAACACTTAATAGCTGAGAACGTTCAAGATTTAAATTTTTACATTTATGCCGTATAGGTTATTTGTTATGCAGTGTCATATTCTTTGAATGAATGACTTAAATAACTAATCAGTGCAACATGAATGGTGGACTTCCAATGTTACAATCAAATACACAATATGAAACATGCTTGCAGCAAACATTTGCTTTTCAGGAAATATTTGCACTAGCAACGCTCAAGCACTTGCATGTTCATACAAAAGGGCCACAATTAATTGGCAACTCACTTTTGAATCTGCTCAAACATTCATAGGATTTTTTCCCTACTGTTTGCTCACATTTGTGTCTTTATTGGCTTAATAAACTGTGCCCTTCCACAGGGCTCACATATATGCTCTTGCACTTCACAGAAACTGCTCAAAGTGGGCTGGCTATTTCAGCTACCAAACCACAAGAGGTCTGGGATGAGCTAAAGCCGATTGAAGTGACTGAGAGTCTTTCCACTGACTTCAGTGGGCATGGGACCAGTCCATTGCTTCCCACAAACTGCTCTCCTTATAGGTTAAAGAGACTATTATGACAATCTGCTGAAGAGACATGAGCAGAAAGGGAGACAGGGACAAAAAGTGATCAAGATGACATAATGGCTGAAAAGCCTTTGAAACACCCGTCAGACCAGTGACTAACTAGTTTTGTGATAGTAAAAGATACCTCAAAGATATATCTACTAGCTATGGAGAATAAGAGGTATGTTCAGAGGTCTGAAACCAAAATCAGTGTCCAGATGCAGGAACCAAAAAAAGTAACAAAATTTTATCCTAAAATATTTTTGAAGTGAATGAAGTTTTCAACAGTAAACAAAACTGCAACTCATTGTAACGTTTCTCAATTCTAAAATATTATTCAGGCAGATTTTGTTGAGCGTTGTTTAAAGCTTACAGTGAATTACCTTCACATGCTTTCCCATCTGGACTTGGCACAAATCCCATATCACATTCACAGCGATATCCTCCAGGGACATTGAGACACTGCCCATTTTCACAGAGATTCAGGTTTTCTGAGCATTCATCAATGTCTGTAAAAGGAAGAGTCATTTCATTGTACAGTAAATACTTTTTCTCAGTGATGTTCAGTTCTGCTAAGACACTTCTTTCTCCAAAATCTTAATTGTTACATTAACTGAGAACATTTGCAGAAGAAATTGGAGTTGAGTTATGTGCCGATCTTGTCACATGAAAAGGCGTGGGGCATTTTTGTCACTTTGAAAATATATGAAATGTGAAATTTCTAATAAAACGGGAAAAAAGCAGCGATAGGGCTAGATTTTAAAAAGTGGTTAAAACTAACAAGTGGAGGAAGATTGGTGATTGTTATGTAAGATTAGAGCTTAGAGGCCCCACGTGAGATCAGACCTCTACTGTGCTAGGTGCTGTACAATGTACAAATAAGTGGTAAGAGAGTCTGTGGTCCAAAAAGTTTCCACTCTAAAAAGACAAAGATGGAAAGAGAGGAAGAGGAAACAGGGACAGAGAGCAATGAAGGTCACCCGAGGTGTCAGTGGCAGAGCTAGGAACAGTGCCTTAGCCACTGAATCACACTGCTTCTCGCAAGAATAAGTTTGGCCCCTATTCATTAGTTGACATTTTACATATCACAAAAACATCACATCTGCTGCAATGCAGCACGGCTGGCAGTCTGAGCTTGTAGAAATCCAGGACTAGAAAAGCAAAGGTACCGCAAATCGAGATTGATGTGCACACACTGGCAGAGCTATGCTGGAAACACTACACAGTACTAGCCTGCTCTACGGAGTTCTAGCCAGCTCTCCAACTCATGAGTAATAAGCATTACAAGCATTTCAAGACGAATTCTATCAAAATCCAGAAACTTAATTGATACTCATTTAAAAACCCCCAAAGATACAGTTCATATACACCTCTAAATTAAGGAATAACATACAGAAAATAAAAAATGGAGCTTACAAATCTGAATCAGATTCAAGAATGAACTGTATAAGAGCATTAAATAGAGTCCCCTTGTTCATTCATAAAACAGAGTAATTCAAATGTAATGAACTTCCAGCATGCAGGGCTATATTCTCAGCTGGTGTAAACTGGCACAGATAACAGAGCTGAGGATCTGGCCCACTCCCTGTATCTCTACGTATTGTAGGGTTTTATGCTGCAGCCTAGCCATGTAATATCACCTTTTTACATCAAATTAATAGCAATGGCAAAGTGTGCAAAGCAAAGTTCCTAGTAACTGACATGACGTGCTAATCTGTTCTTCAAAGTAGGAGATTTAAGTCTGAGTGGGGAACGTCTCGGGTGGCAACTTAAAAACATTATTTAAAAGTAGCTACTTTTGCCCATCTTTGCACCACATCCTGAGGGCACTAGGCTGATCATGCAGTAGGGCAGTGAACACATGCTCACTTCTGAAAAGAAAAAAAAACCCAACCCAAAACACATTTTAGGCAACTTGACAAAGGAATTCTAACAGATGTGCCCCATTACTCAAATGTTACGTGGGTGGCCAATAATCTGGTCTACTAACTGGTCCAATTATACCACCGTGCACTGTTTTAATAAGTTTGCCACCCACATTTCTTTATGAGCAACAGTCATGAAAACCTTCCATTCTCACAAGGGAAAAAATGCTGTCAAGTGATACTGGACAACTTTTTCATGCCAGATGATGTCATGTTACCTGAAATGGGAGACATCGCAACATGACATATCATGATACACCTTAACATGAAGCGGGAAAGTGTCAAAGAAAATATTTTGGTTCTAGGTTTCATACTGCCCAATCCTGAACCTGCAATTGATCCACTCTTAAAAGTCCAATTCAATGGGAATTGTGAGCATAAAACAACTGCAGGATCAGGTTTTTATATTGAGATTGCACACTCTAACCCAACATTACATATTTAAATTAGCGTTCCCGTCCGTGGTGGGTGAATTTTCCCTAGGATTAGTCACTAAGTCACATGGATATTATATGCCGATACTTGCATCACTCCAAAAGAAATCTCACCTGTACAACTGAAGCCATCCCCAGTGTAGCCTTCCTTGCAAAGGCAACGGAAAGAGCCCATTGTGTTCTTGCAATCGGCATGTGGGCTGCATGTGTGTGTTCCATTGGAGCATTCATCCAGATCTTGAATCAAAGAAAAACTGCATTAGTAAAACCAAACCTGTCATCAGTGCAACCTTTAAAATCCACAGTTCATGGCACAGGAAAGTTCTACTTTCAATGATTTTTCACAGTAACAAAACACACATTTATGATATTTTACTTGACATGTTTTAACTGACTTTAATAACACACATGGTATTTATCACTGGATATTCTGGTTGGTACATTCAGTAGTTTAGGGCAGTCCAACTGTTCTTTCTCAGTTTGAAGGGAGATTTCTCTTTCTCTTCTCTTCATAACAGGCACTTCCCTTCCCCCACTCAGATATTCTTCTCTGGCAGGAAAAGCAGGATTTCCAGCATATTTGCAACTCAGCGAATAAGTTTGCTAGGATAAATCTGTATCGTTGAGGAATCACCGAGCCCCCACACCCTGGAGTGAAAAGGGTGAAATCCTGGCTCCATTGAAGTCAAAAACTTCCACCGACTACAGTGGAGTCGGGATATCCCTCCAAATGCACAGACTATCTCCATAGCTCGCTTCATTTCCACAGTCATGCAAGCCGAGCAAGAGACATCGTTGATGCTGACATGTCTCCCACAAGACAGTGAATTCTTCCTCTGTACTGTAAGATAGACTGACATCTTTAATGTCATACGTAATAATTTATTTTTAAAGTGTGTGGATACAATGTTGTTTTCCACAGCTCTCTAAACACTTTTCTGTTGATGGCTGACAATGCTAAATCAGACATAATGTATGAAACTCACCTTTGCATTTGATGCCATCTCCAATCCAACCTGAGCTGCACTCACATTTGAAACTTCCTGCTGTGTTTGTGCATATGGCATGTCTGTCACAGTTATGGGCTCCGATTTCACACTCATTGATATCTGTAAAAACACAGAGGGGGAGTTGAAAGAGCTCACACACTAAACTTTTCTTCCATCAAGCAAGACTATGTTCCTCTCTTAAATTGCCTCTAACTGCTAGTAGCATTTAAAAATTATGCATTAAAGAAACAGACTCATTTCAAAGAAACGTTAGCTTATTTCAAACAGGTATTGGCCTACTATTTTTTGTTTTGTTTTTTGCATTTTTTTGGACTGTCATTTAAAGCAACACTTTTGCAGTAGTAGCACCTAGGAGCCCTATTGCGTAATATACCCTAAAGCCCCAGTAACATCTTCAGTGCAAGGAGTGAATCAATGCCTTAGGATTGAAATATTTATTCTTTTCATTGGTTTGCTGCTGGAAGAGTGCGGGTATTGGGATTCACAGGTGCAGGAAGAAGGTGAACTGCAGCTATGGCGATCTAGCGATGAAGCTGCAGCAGATGCGCTGTGGCCTGGGATTCTATCTCCCCCAAACAGCCACGGAAAGCCATCAGGTAAAAACCTGTTTAATGCCGACATGGTACAAAGACCAGGATTTGCACCCTACGCTAGGGAGACAACATTTTACCAGCATGTGTCTTGAGCTGTACTTGGAAGCTGAATAAAGAGAGGCAAAGTTTACATTACACTGTTGCTACCCAAGCCTTAGGGGTTGCTGGAGGTCTCAGGTTGCTCTAAATTGCACTGAGTGGTCACAGGCCCCAACAGGCCAGTCTACCACAAGGGATCACCAGAGTGCAGCAATCTGGCCACATTCCCTACAGTAGGAGTGGGTTGGCGCAGTATGCCAGCTCTGCTCCACTAGCAGATTCCCGATGCCATGGGTATCCCCCACCACCTAGTGTAGCGGACGTTTGCACTGCCAGAGTGATGCAAAGCGGATGAAAGCAGGGGATAAGGATTTGGCCCACTATGTTTGGTCCTACTGTGAAGGCCAGTGGGAGCAAAGCACAGGACTGAACTCTCTGGGAGTACTATTTATTAGAAACTCAACAAACCTAAACAAAGGGGAGGAAAGAACAGCATCCCTGAAGACAACATATGGCCAGCTATACTAATCCTCAACATTGGGCTTGCCAGCACATTCCATTTCAGCACTTGTTGTTTTCCCCTTATTTTGATTCTTGGGCAGTGTAAAACGTATAGACAGAAAAACAAATCTAATGCCGCTCTTTCCTCATCACAAAACAAAATTAGTGCTTAATGTAAGCACATGGAGAATGTATAAACTCAAAGACAATGTTTTCAGAAATGATTTCTGGTAACTAAAACAAATGCTGCAGGAATTCTCTTACAAACGAGCCATGGCTTTTACAACATTTACTGTAACCGAGGGCTCTAGCTGTGTTTTGTTCTGCTTCCATACAGGATGTGAACTGTCTAGAATTCAAATCAAGCCTCTGAGGGTTTCTATCAGTTGTTCCCAGCCCTTTTAGCTGTCTTTTGTGGTAGCCTAGGCCAAATCATCCCATTCTGCAGAATAGCTGATGCAAAGAAAAAAACAAAAGCAAAAAACTCTGCATGATTCAACATACAGAAAACCCAACCCATTCTCCTCTTGGGGGAGATGAAAAGGGTCAGGGGTCTGGACTGGGAGGATTCTCAGCCCCAAACCAAGGATCTCAATGCATCTACCATCATGCCTACCAGAAATTGGCCAATTAATACCAGCTAGGGAGAGGAGCAACTGCAGGGAGTTTTATATTTCTAATTTTTTTCAAGTATTATCTTATCACTGTATCATCAAGATATCTCTAAATAGCATCTTGACCACTTCGCTTTGTTTCTTGTATTCCATTCCTTTATCCTTTGTTTGCCTGTCTGTTTGCCTTTTAAGACAGTTAGATCTGTGCCTTCCTTTATGTTTGCACAAAGCCTAGCACATGGGCACTATGGGAAACAAACACATAAATAGGAAAAATACATATCTGTATAGAATGCCTCTTCCCTCACATTTTATCCTTGGCTTGCCTTCTCCCCCAGTGCTAGAAGCACGTCTGCCTTGATGGGTCTACTGCCCTTCTGCTCTGGTTTTCAATTTCAGTGCACAGTACCTCCCTTCCAGAGCAACTGGCAGCCAAGGTTTGTAACTTAATGCTGCAAAGAGCAGACTCAAATTAAGTAAGGATTAATTCTAGATGTTATAGGTTCTTAGGGGAAGACACCGACCTACGGAACCTGCTCCCTAGGTCCTCCCCCTTTCAGAGGTGCCGTAAGTGGCTCTGGGAAGAGGGAAGAGATGACATGCAGGGCAATTCCCTTCATTCTGCAATTTAAATCTCAGTTCCGGTGACATTACTGAACCGGCTGTGTTTTATTTTTGCTCCTCTATGCAGAGCAATGGAGGGCCCAAGCTTTCGTCTGTTGCCTTTCTACTAAGGGATGAGGGATGAGTCTGAAGCAAAAACCGGAGATGAATTTCCCCAATATTTGGGTGGGTCCAATATCTGGTTGTTGGGGTCTATATCCAGATCTGAATCTGGCAGTGTGAGTCCATTGCTCATTCATTCAGAAATCATGCAAATGAGGACTTTAAAAAAAACATTTTAAACAGGCCAGTAACATATAACCATAGAACATATTTTCCTTAATCACGTGCAGAAACTTGTAAGACAATAACGTTACCCTAGGCACAAAACCATTGTTTGTTAAAGGTCTTAAGGGTGGTCAAGAAAAGCTAATTTTGGCTTAGAGTGACAGGAAAGGCTAAAAAGAAGTTCCAGAGTTCAGCTGCAATGTATAGTGACAAGAAAAAGAAAAAACAATCAAGCAGTCTATATCTTTAATTTCTACATGATTGTTTTTAAAAGTTGTTAAACCACTGGTAATATTAAGGGTGTTCTGTATTTGATTACTTGATGCTCTGAAATATTCAAGTGATCACATGCTTCTTTATAACCTTTGGAGCACAACAAAACAACATAAGAAACCAACATCATGCCAAATTTTTCTGCCAAGAATTTTTTAAACCACCAGTAAACACCAAATGGAAACTTGCATGCAATTGTTATGCTACAGTTAAGTTATATACAGATTCAATTTTGTAAGGCAACTTCAAAAATAGTAAACAGACCTATATCAACTGATCAGACACAACCTAGCTCCCTTCAACCCCAATGGGAGCAGGATCTATACATGTTGGAGGGAAGTATAATTATGTACAGCTGCAGGCCTATCAAGTTCTGCTTTTATAAAGCTAGATGTTAGAAGCTTGATTTTCTCATCATCCTTTGCAATGCCAAGGAGTTAATGGACATTCACTCCAGCTGGGTCTAGCGATACACCAGGTATGCTCAAAGCATTCTTCGGTGGCTGTCTTTTTTTTGTGTGCTTGAAAGTGACATCCTTTACTGGATGAAACCAGGATGAAAGTCATGCTTGCATATCTAGATTAAACAGGGACTTTCGCAGATATCCACAGAAATACCTTTCTATTTGCTTCGAGCCAATCCTGATGGCCTTCCTCAGCTTTTATTTAGAAAATAATTCAATTGACTTGAGTGAGTTTTGCCTAAATAAAGGCAGAATAAGGACTTCAGAACATTTCCTAATAACACCAACTTCACCGAGTTATTATGAGTTAATTGACTGATGCATGTGAAGTGCTTTGAGATCCTCAGATGAAAGCTGGTTTAAATGTACAAAACACCATCCTCAAACTTACCCCAGTTTTTACTTATTTTCAAAGCTATTTGTCTTTAACCCGGATTTTACTCTACCATCTTCTCCTTTCCTTTCATCCCACAGCAGAATCATAAGCCTAAATGTATTGCACCACAATAATTTCCATGGCAAAAAAAAACTATAGGTTAAGAGCAGCTCTATCAAGGGAACAGTGAAATCAATGGAAGTTGTGCCCACTTATACTGGGGCTTAATTTGGCCTTAAGATGCTGTAAGTATTGAACTCAGCCATACAAAGGAGAAAGTGAGCTCAGAAGGGGAAAGCTTTTATTGAATCAGCTCTCTCCTAAGGCCAGATTCAGCCACCTGTATCGAAGTACTCAGTGCCTTACTCTTCCAATAGTTCCATCTATTTGCATGGGACTACTCAAGGAGTATGGCACCACTCAGTTGGAATAAGAGTATCACAAACAGGGCCCAAGAGAACACAGGAAAAAGCTGGCTAAGTCAGAATTTGACAGCACACACTCCACTCTGACAAAATTCCCATTGACTTCGGTGGGATTTGTCCTAGAATACAGAGTGCAGGGTTGAGTCACTGATCTGCATAAACACTCTCTTTTGGCCTAAGTCTCCTCCAGTGTGAAAGTTCCCATTTAACTATAAAGCTGTGGGAAGCCAACAAAAACAAAGAAATTTCAATCTACAGCTCACACTGCATCCTCAGCTGGTCCCATTGTGTACCGATAACGCAGCACACGTGTTCTCATCTCTGTAACGACTTTACTCCCATCAACACTAAGAGAGCTGTCTGACTACAGCAGATGACTATACTCATGGTAAATAACAGGCAACTCTGACATCATAGCAATTCGAGGCCCAGTGGGGGCAAACTGTCAGTCTTCATTAATGGTTGGCTATTTTATTTCTCTTAATATTTATTTTTCTCATCCATTAAGTAATGAATAAGGTGTCTCCCATTAATCACAGAGGCACAAATGTTTCTAATTGTGCCTGAGCAACAGTATGTACGCACAAGTAGCATGTGCAATTACTTCACTTACGCTCATAAAAGTGGCAAGTGCATGAACAAATAACCACCGAATGTGCCTGCACAATAACTACACATGCCAATTATACATGTGTAGTTTTGCATGTTCTTAAAATCCGGGGCAGAAAGCAGAGATGGAAGAGACCTATTTGGGGTACATCATCAGATCCTGGGTCATGTTTTGGGAATCCTGCGCATTCCTCTGCCCCTGAATGGAGTGGGAGGAATCATGCTACCAGCGCTGGTAGTGGCTGGGGCGGAAGGAGGCCAGACTTTATGAATAAATGGTTGTGTTAAATTTTGACTGCCATATCATCCTGAAGCTAATGACCTGAAAGATCATGAAAACTTACACATTTACCCCCGGACACAGAACCCATGAAAGGACTTATGAACCAGTTAAGCTTCACATTAAGGGCTTTAGTGGGGCTTAAGTGGCCTAGAGGGCCTGGAGCATGCCATCTACAGAGGTGAGGTTAATCCGATATCAACCTGTGAACCAGCTGTTTAGCTGGAATTATTTCTATGTCTGCAAACTTCTGTAAAAGTGTTTTCTGATTATTTATTTTTTGGTTCTTTCTGCAAATCTGTCAATTTATCAAACTGATGTTCCATTTATATTTTGATTTTGTGCCTAGATCCCATGGAGAAGGTCACATAGAAAACGCATGGCATATGTCCTCATTGGTCCCTGCCTGGTGGAGAAAATCCCCTATCAGCAGAAGACAATTGCAGAAAATGTAGAGAAGTAGAGGATGAATTTCAACTGAGTTCTGATGCAACCAAAAAACCTAGGAGGAAGACCCTTAATTTCTCCTAGTCATACTTCGTCCCATGACTTCCTGACTCTGGCAAGCAGTGAGTGGCCTAGGAAATCATTGTCTACCTTTACGAACTACCTTGCTTTTTATTCAGCATACTGCACTGTGAGCATCTCCCAATTTTACATGGGGCAAGTCATTTTTTTACATACGCTAGCAGTCTCCTGTACTTCCCCCACTCGCTGGGAAGTTTCTGAGTATTACCATCATTTAGTATTGGACTTGATATTGCCAGCTCCCAAATTCCTAAGGGCAAATGTATGTCTGTCACTGATATCAGAGTTCTCCTGCGCCATCAGACTGAGGCACACCGTGTTCTGAATGGATAGAGGCCAAAGGAGGGGCAAGGAAGATATGGAGGCAGGCTTAAGAAGGAAGCCCATTTTTCAAGCTGCAATGTTAGGGCTACTCCAAGTCAATGGGGCTGCTCTTGAGTGACTGCTGCAGGGCCGGGTCTTTGCTTTTACCCTACCAGGTGTCATTCTCTTTTGCAATGTTTGTGTTTTCAGGTGTGCCGTAATTAACAGTCATACTGGCCACTCCTTTATACATCATCATTTTCACCAGGGTGGGTGGGGGAGTGGGCTTTTTGCTCGTCTTCATTTCGCTCCTCTAGGCTGGCATCAGGCAAGCAGGGCAACCGCCCGTGAAGCTAAGTTGCTCTGCCCTGGGCCCCAGCGAGTCCAACGCCGGCCCTGTCTTTATCACACCCATGGGCGTCAATTCTGTACACATGCCTTACTCCACTGATACTCGCCCTGACCTCACAGGGAGTCCTGCAATATGTGCCCACGTTCTCTTACTGAACTTTTCTCAGTTCTCTGAACCTGCTGTGGAGAGAGCTGCTGCTTTTACTACCTGACTTTTATAAACAGTCATCTTCAAGGCTGTGACTCATAGACTCATAGGTCAGAAGGGACCAATATGATCATCTAGTCTGACCTCCCGCACAAGGCAGGCCACAAAACCCTACCCATACACATTTATAACAACCCCGAACCCATGACCGAGTTGTTGAAATCCTCAAAAATGAGATTTGAAGACCTCAAGCTGCAGGGAATCCACCAGCAAGCGACCCATGCCCCATGCTGCAGAGGAAGGCGAAAAACCTCCGTGGCCCCTGCCAATCCGCCCCGGAGGAAAATTCCTTCCCGACCCCAAATATGGCAATCAGCTAAACCCTGAGCATGTGGGCAAGACTCACCAGCCAGCACCCAAAAAAGATTTCTCTGCAGTAACTCAGTTCCCATCCCATCCAACATTCCCACAGACCATTGAGCAGACTTATCTGCCGATAATCCAAATCAATTGCTCAAATTAAACTATCCCATCATAACATCCCCTCCATATACTTATCAAGCTTAGTCTTAAAGCCAGATAAGTCATTTGCCCCCACTACTTCCCTCGGAAGGCTATTCCAGAACTTCACTCCCCTAATGGTTAGAAACCTTCGTCTAATTTCTAGTCTAAATTTCCTAATATCCAATTTGTACCCATTCGTCCTCGTGCCTATATTAGTACTAAACTTAAACAATTCCTCTCCCTCCCTAACGTTAATCCCCCTGATATATTTATATAGAGCAAGCATATCCCCCCGGAGCCTTCTTTTGGCCAGGCTAAACAAGCCAAGCTCTTTGAGTCTCCTTTCATAAGGCAGATTTTCCATTCCTCGGATCATCCTAGTAGCCCGTCTCTGAACCTGTTCCAGTTTGAATTCATCCTTCTTAAACATGGGACACCAAAACTGCACACAATATTCCAGGTGGGGTCTCACCAGCGCCGTATATAACGGCACTAACACCTCCTTCTCCTTCTCCCAATTCTGCTCTGTGTACCCCAAGCAAACCTGTTGCAAGAACAGGGCCTTATCCAGTCCCCACTGTCCATGCACAGCTCCCACTGACATCAATAGAAATTGCATGCATGCAGTGGCGTAAGTCAGGGCAGAATCTGTCCCCCTGTGTACAGCATATACAGGTCAAATCCAGTAAATCTAGGGCTATAATTCAACCATAGTGGGATACTATGTACACTCAGGCAACACTCAGGCATTGGCAATGAGCCACAACGAAAAAAGAGTGAGTTTGTGCCAGTACAGGATTTTACCTGTGCATGAACACAAAGAATTTGTGTTTCCTACACATGTAATGTGCGCACACACAGTGATGGGAAATTTTTCAGACAGCTGGGCAATCCGGAATTAGGGGAGGGACTTTCCACACTGCTATATCTGACCCACAATCCTTTCCTCTAGCAACTACATCTCATTCCCTCATTGTGAAAAATTATATCAGTTCACCTAATTCAGTTATGGGATAGCCTGTTTTATAGGTAAATAAAAATGAAACATTTGCAGTACTCTCCCTAGACTGGCTTCATAGGCTATGTACCTCTTTGCCTAAAACAAAATGTTTTCCTAAACTCTGTCCACATTTTTACTGAGAACTGAAGGGAAAAACCTAACATCTGTGTGGGATGGGAATGTAAGTCAGTGGGTGGATTCTGAATACTGCTAAATGATTGGGGAAAACAACATGTTTATTTGTTAAAATGGAAACAATCAGTAATGACAAGGGAGGTGAAATATTTAGACAATTCTCTAATGGAACCCAGAGGACATTATTTAGTTGTTCTCATGAAGCAGAGAACCTCCCCTTCAAAGCTCCATGCACATTTTTGTAATTTTTTTCACAGAAATGCTTGTTGTTTAAAAGAAGTAGATGACTTTGACTCGTCTATGAGAGGAAAAGAGATCAGCGCTATGACCATGGTGTTGTCAGGACACATGCAGAATCTCTTCTATGATACTAGGACTACATGCTGTTTCCACAGCGCTCATCTGCTCAGGCACGGGCAGTCTAGATGGGACACTAGATTTGTGCACAGAACGATGGGAGTATCCAATAGCCTATCAACAAGAGGTTTCTATTTTAATGCACAGGAATGTGCATATTTTGACTGTAGTGGAGACTGTACAGTAACTCATTTTCTAGGCCTTCAGTTAAGGACAGTGTTCATTTCTGGCTTACCCTTCACCTCCCGTCCCCCATCCTCACACACTGCCAGCACTTGTGTTCACATCCCTTCTGTCTTCATTAGCTAGCCTGCACTGTGTTTTCTGCAGAAGTATGAGGCAGATACAGCAGTGATCCCAGAGAGCCAGCTGTGAAAGGATGAGGAATGCTATTGGGAGAGCACAATAAGAATGGAGCCAACCTTCGAGTGGTGCAGTTCTAACGCTAGGACATTTTCTTGCATTTAATTTTGTTCCATTAGCGTGATTCCTTCAGTAATGCTCTTGCCTGAACTGAGCCACCAGCAGACCAAGCATTTGTACAGAAGGCCATTTCTGTGTAAGGCTAGCTTGTCCCCTCCTGCACATGTACTGCACATTGATGCAGACTCCAGCCCTCTGCCAAGGGAGCTGCTGAGCTAATCGGACTGCTGCAGAGCAGTGCCGCTTGTGGAGGACTGCAAGAATAGTTTTCCCCCTGCTTTGCTTTCTTCTGTTTTGCTACATTTCCCCCACCCAATAACCCACAGAGCCAAAGCAGCTGTTCTACAAGCTTTCAGACCCCCTCCTTTAATGCCACCCTCCTTCTCCTAGAAAGAAGCTGCTCTTAGGATGCTAAGACCTTTCAGCCTCCCTCTCCATTCAGTTGGCTTCTCTTCAGAATTTCAACCTCCCTCACCCTCCTCCAGCACTGGCTGTGACTAGAGAAGCGACTCTGTGTCTGAGAGAGTAGCTATGCCCAATACTTCAAGCTGGAGATATAAATTCCAGCTCACCGAGACAAGTCCACATTAGGTCTGATCAAGTTTGGACAAGTATGTACTCAAGCATCTAGCCTCTCCTTCCACTCACACTGCCATGGTTTAGCATTCTAGTTGGATCAGAACTAGCATGGCAGGGGAGGATCTGCTCATGCTGGAATCTTCATCTCACAGTGTAGACGTGTGACTAGGCAGGATGAGTAAGAAAGGGAGAGTGCTGAATGGCTACTCTGGGAAGGATAAATAGAGGGAAAGACTGATGCAAAACTTTAGAAAACAGAAGTAGCAGGGTCTTTCTATCTAAATATCGGTGTTTAAATCAGAGGATGGGACTGGAAGGAAGAGACTTCTCTGCCTTGCTCTATCTATTTGTAAACCAACAACGTCTTGGATGAGTTTTCAAATGAGATTTTTTTCCCCAGTTGGTTTTCACCAGATATCACCAAGATGGCAGGCATTTCCAGAAAATTTTCCCCCAAATAATACCCCAGATTCTTTCCCTGCAGGACCTTTATTCGCCCTTCCACCTCTTACCAATTACTTAGTATTTCCTGGCTGGTTTAACCCACCACTGTAGCCCTGCAGATGTCACAAACCAATATTTGTGTCATCACCTTTCATTATCCTCAGAGTGATAGCTCTGGTGGGTGTGGTTGAGCATCATGAGGGTTTCTCAAGTCTACAGAACTAAAGCCCAGTATCTTTTTGTGTAATTTAGAGTGGAAACAAAGAATGTTGAAATGCTGGTCTACAGGGTAAAATCAATGACTTCTTGGATTTAGATCAGTTCACATGTCAGTAAAAGGCAGCTGTTACTAATGCACAACTTCAGGCGTGGTCTAATATATGAAGTAGACTTCCCTCTCCCTCATTGTTCTATATAAGCTGTAAAAAATCAGCATCATCTATTTTTGACACCTATTATACAACAATAATAATATATTTCTATAAGGACAGACGTATCAGCCTATATATTTGTCTCATAAGGGTTGCCAGAACTGCGTTTACTCTACATCTGTATTCAAAATTAAATTAAACATATGTTTGTGTTCATATTTTGGGCAAGGCTCATGACTTTCAACACCCTGGCTCAAGACACTAGCATGCTGTATTATTAATGCTATCATCCTCTGCGCCTGTAAGTTTCAACCTCAGCACTGTTGGCTGGCTGCCGGTATGAAATAATGTACATTTTGGTTTTGCCAAAATAGGTTTATAATTCAGCTCGTCAGGTATCTGTACTGCTGCCACTTCGCAAAAACTGAAAATATATTTTAGGATAGATTTCAAGCCACAAGAGTTTGCCAAAATAACATTTGGATACCTGTTATCTGCACATGCAGTATACAATTATCTAATCCAAATCCAACGTGGTGGTCTTTATGTAGTCTTATGTTACGTTGAATGACATGTTCTTTTCGGTCATACCAGCAACCATATGATAATAGGCCCAACTTTGCTCTCAGTGGGATATTTGTCATTCACTTCAATGGGAGAAAGATCAGGCCCCATCTTATGCAAACACAAGACCAACTCAGTGACTCTGTACAGTGTAACATTTCACAGAGATAAGTGAAATCAAGTGGATTCAAGAGAGGTTTTAAAATGTAAAAAAGGAAAATGAAGACTCAGAACACAATAATTGTTAACTTTAAAATGTACCTGTACAGCCAGTGGTTCCTTTTTTGCCTGAATATCCTATATCACAATGACAGATAAAGGAGCCTTTTGTATTCTCACAGCTTCCACTTAAACAGATGTTTTGATTCAGTTCACACTCGTTAACATCTAGAAAAAATAATTTTAAGATTTTACAAAATTCTTAGATGGTAACTAATCAAGTATCTTGGAGATATTAGTATTGGAACAAAAATGTGTCTACAGGTGCAGAGAAAAAAATAAATTAAATTAAATATTCTTCAATACTGTAAAATACCATGCATTTCCAAATCAGATTTCATACTGCCACATTAATGCACTACTATATATTCCTCAGCTTCTCTTCTCTTTAATTCCAACTTTCATTAATAATTACAATAGCAGGTATTCAACAGATACATTTATCACAGAAACATGGGACTGGAAAAGTCTTCTAGTCCAGTCCCCTGCACTCAAGGCAGGACCAAGCCTTATCTAGACCATCCCTAGACAGGTGTCTATCCAGCCTACTCTTAAAAAAATCTCCAGTGACAGAGATTCCACCACCTCTTTAGACAATTCATTCTAGTGCTTAACTACCCTGACAGGACATTTTTCCTAATGTCCAACCTAAATCACCCATGGTGCAATTTAAGCCCATTGCCTCTTGTCCTTCCTCAGAGGTTAACGAGAACAATTTTTCTCCCTCCTCCTTGTAACAATCCTTTATGTACTTGAAAACTTTTATCATGTCTCCCCTCAGTCTTCTCTTCTCCAGACTAACCCAATCCCTCTTGATGTGTAATGTCAAGACACCTAAATGCCTGGACACATTATTCTTTCTAGGATTATTCTTATTTGCTTGCATATTTTAAATAAATCTAGTTTTATCATCATCTTTGATCATTTAATTAAGGAAGATGGCTTGTTAGAAAGATTAGGAAACAGAGGTTTTTTACTTGCCTATACAAGTCTTCATATCCTCAGATGCCATGAATCCATCGTAACAAAGACACCTGTATTCTCCTGGTATGTTGGTGCACTGGCCTCCATCACAGATGTTCGGGTTGTCTTCACACTCATCAATATCTATAGGGAAAGTTTACATTAATACAGCTTTCAGATATGTGTTCAATGGAGTTAAAATTCCTGAACACAAGCAGGATCAAGCCCAACATTAGAATAATTAAAATGTATTTATTTATATCACTAAAATATTGTAAGTCACTAGGATTTTTTTTTTAAAACTCTGCTGTCCATTCAGCCTATATTCTTATACTCTCCAGCATTTAAAATATGGCCCTGATCAGCATGCCAGCCATCACTGGGGGGATGATCTGAGGAACCAAGTCTTCACTGCTTACTGCAACCATGCTAGGGTCTGGATTTTTAAAAAGGCAGTGGGGTAGAATTTCTTTTAAAAACTGTCAGGATTTTTCTGTCACAAACAACATACACCAGCACAGTTGAGATCCAAGACTGTGCTCGGTGACTGCATGGAAAAATCAGCAAAACAAGGACATGATTCGAGAATCCCCTGAGAGGGAAAGGGTGTAACTCACTATCAGGCTGGTCTGTTGTGGATTTTGGTAATTATGCAGCTGCAGAACACCAACTTACTTTAACTGTTCGCCCTAGAATTTTGTGTGTGTTATTCTTTTTCTATATTTCTAACAGCAGCAAACAGAAATGGCTGCACCTAGATTTTGTAAGGTCAATTAACTCTTACATGGAAAAAAGCTGACTCGTTACTGTTCATCCTAATAATCAAGTAATGCTGGCATACACATTAGCTTGGATGTGTACTTTTGGAAGTGGAATGTGAATTTACATGCAAAAATGAGTGCTAGAAATGGCGAGAGGAACCATAAACAAAGTACTTATTTTATAAACATAAAGAACTTTATTTGCTAAATTGCCAATGTATTACATTCACAGTTAGGGTGGAAAATTGGCTGACAAAGAATTTATTGTTTCTGCTAATTGAACTGATTATTAATGCATAACTTCACCAACCTGACCTACTATTACAATGAATGGAACTTATAGCATTCAGTTATGGAAAAATATATTCTGCAAAGACTTCCAGCCATCTCCGATGTTACAGCTAAAAGACATTTGCGAACAATAAGTAGTGAAAACTGAAAATCACTGCTCCTTATACTCAGGCCACAACGCCACTAAATGTATATGAAGTTGTTTATTGAATCATACAGTAAAGCCACGCATTTATCACAACGGCTACTGAACGTCATCAAGTGTACCTTTTCTCATTTTGTTAAATAAGATTCTTGGGTCCAAATTTTCAGCAGATATTCTTAGTTGTACATGTATATTTATGACAATTTAACATTTGCATGTGCAATTACATATTTCGCATGTGCAGAAGACAGCACTTGTATAATTTGTAAGCAATATATACAAGGAGGCCCATTAAAACAGACTTCCCAGATTGTGGCTGCTGTTTTCTGCCCACAATGCATTACAGACACAAATATATAATATTAGCAATCTATCTAGCTCCCTGATTTGTAGGAGAAAACACTTGGTGAGGCATCTACTTACTAATAATTGTGCTCACAATTTATTGCAGTTGCAATAAATTATGGATGCCAAATTACACCTGTAATAAGAGGCTGGTGCTGAAAATCTGGCACTTAATGTCAATCCTTTAAAAAGGATGACAAATATTGACAGAATTGCATCTTATGGAGACCCCATTCATCTTGTTGATGGAAACTACTTCTAAAATCAAATTCAACAGTGGTTCAAAGAGAGTGCCAAGTTCTTCAAAGGAGCTGCATACTACATCCACATACTTGAAATGTTAGTTAGTGGCTTTAAGTGCATGGATAAAAATGGGGCCTTTTGTCAGTTATGTAATTTCTGTATTAATAAATTCCATTAGCTGCAGTGACCTAGATTTTGTTTTTGTTGGGTGTTTTAATCTGTTTTAGGGTCTAAGGCTCCAACCCAGCAAGGCACTTAAAAACACTCATTTAAGCCAATGAGACTACCTGTGTGCTTAAAGTTAAGGATGAACTTAAGTGCTTTACTAGGTGAGGGCCTAAAAAGGTACTGAGCATCCACAACACCCATCGACATCAGTGGGAGTGGAAGATGATCAGCACTTCACAGAACTATGCCGTATAATAATTTCTATTGTACTTTATTAATAAGAAACCACAAGCAATACGTTTCCAAAGGGTTACTGCACTTCACTTGTGGTTGAAGTCACAGTCTTCTGCCCGGTGCTTCCCAACGCATCAATCATTCTGGAATGTACTGCCTGTTCATGCCTTAATATACCACAGAATGACAGGGAGACTGAAAGAGAAAGAACTAAAGGAAACCCTGGAGTGATTGCATGCATGATTCCACAAATCTGTACTCATGTCCTCATTCACTTGGCTCCAGTTCAATGGACCTGTTCACGTAAGTAAGGGCTGGTAGTACCAGGCACTAACTTTGTAACACCATATTCATCTATCTGTTGTGTCTTTCACTTCACTAACCAAATATTGAGAAACTGCAAGACTAGAGTCTTTGAAACTTTAAGTACCAAAGGTGGAAATGTTGTCTTTTGCAGCCAAGACTTTGTAACAAGATAGTACGGTGGTGGGTAGTTGTGAATAGCTGGCTTATGAACAAAGTCCTAGCTTGCATAGCACTGGCAAAGACTCATAATCAAGTTCAGAATTTTTTAGGCCCTTCATCCAGGTTGGATTTACTGGACCTGCCTGTGGACACATCTATGGTACAGTCAACTTTGGACTGGGAATGCTAAGAACCCATCCTTCTCTCTCCCGTAAAGGTCCATCAATCATTTCCTTTGGATGACGGAACATGAACAGTTGTTAGATTTATAGCCCTATGGGTTTTCAAATCCTAGTCTGGGGTTTTCTTTGAGTCTCTGTTTGCAAGAACAGTGGTTCCAGTTTAGCAGACACTAAGGTCTTCTTACTAATACACAGTGCCTCGTCCTTTTACTGCCGTGTACAGGATGTTCCTGGGTGGGCCGGAGGCAGAGCCAGAAGCAAATGCTCTTTGACAATTCCCAGACAGTGAAGCTTTGCAGTCCTTCAAGGCTGCTCTAAATTATGCAGGAGGCCGACTTGGTCCCCAGATGAGCCAAGGCCAGGGAAATATAAGGTGACGTAGACCCACCTTCCCCACTCTTTCACACACACCAAGTATTGTTGGCAATAGGATTCAGATTTCACTTTCTGAACACTTTTGATTACATAGGCCTGTTTTTGTATTGAAAATGTACCCAAGAATGTGAATACTGGCAAGTTTTGGATGCAAGGCTGCCTTCACTAGAAACATGACCCATTTCTGCTTACATGGGAAAACTATTTCTAATCTAAATATTTTAGGGTTATATGTACTTGATCTCAGGGTCAGTTAAGTTTGCACTTTTCTAGTTGATTTCTGCCTTTCATGATGAAGGTCCAGAATCTCATTTAAATTAAGGCCATTTTAGACCACTCTGACAGAGTAAGGGGACCTTTACAAGGGAGAAAATTACATTTAAACCCACTTTATGCTGCTAACCTTGTGGTCTTGGTGTAAATGAGAATCTGGTTTGAGGTCTATAAATATTTGCAAGTTCTAAATGTGAAACCTCTCTATTAATTCAACACAGAAAGCCCTCCAATTCGTCAGGCTGTAAAGGTATTCCAAGGGATTAACTACATCAGATTTCTGGTGTTGCTTTTTACTGTGAAGGAGATTTTGGGTGGAACAGAGCCAGGATGGGAGGATGGCTGATGGTCTGCAATTACACAGTCCCAGCTGGCAACACACTTCCCTGATCAGAAGCCGTGGTACAGTGGTTGGGTAGCATAAAGATGAGGGAGGGATGGAAGGATACTCTTCTCCCTAACCTATGTGGACCCCTCTGGGCACAATTCCAGCTTGTGCATAAGACTGAGACTTGACTCCCTATGAAGTCATTGTGTGGTTAAATTGCTCACAGAATTTTCTAAAAATCCCTACTGAGAATGCAGAAAAGTTGCCTAGAAAGATTGATACTAATGAGGTTTCAGACTGTCTGAAACAGACTCAGTTTTGAAGTAACATAGAATAGTCACATTTGGCTAAAAGGGGAGATCCTCACTACAGAGTCACAGAACAGGAGTAAGGGACTCTCGTTTCTCACTAAACTAACCATTACTGTACGTACACATCTAGGGTGACTATAACAGGCTCCTAATTGTTCACTTCATGTTGAAAACCTTATTACTTGTGACTATGGCCCCAAGGGTCTGATCCAAAGCCTGTTGAAGCCAGTGGGAGACTTTTCATAGCATCTGATCCAAAGCCCATCCAGTCCAAGTCCAATACATAAAGTAATACTTAGCACTGGGGGAGAAAACGCACCTTCCTCACAAGATCAGGACTGCCCAGAGGGAGGGGAAGCAACAGGGCCACCATTTGAAAGGGCCCCCAAACCGAGTGGCATTGCCGAGAGTCAGAGCACCACTCCTGGCCCAGCCATCCCTCCTTCTGGGCCAAACCGGAGTGGCAGTGCAACCTTATGTGCTAGGTCGTAATGCCTGAAGTGGGGATCCAGGCCTAGGTCTGTAGGACAGAAGCCACTACTGTGGGATGAATGCGGGTCAGGCTTGCTCTCCCCCTCTGGGGTCTCACCTCAATGTGTTTGCACACTGTGGGAGAGGAGGGAGGCCTTCAGTTTCAGATTTTGCCCCAAGACCCCAAAAACCTCTGTGTGAAGAAAAAGATAGCAGAAGAAAAAAATAGCCTTTGCTCCCAGATTCACCATGGATGCTGATCTTTCCTGTCATAACAACAGGCTTTGAAATAATATAGCTACACACAGCTGCGGAATGGACAGCTAGAAATCTCTCTCTTTTTTGCTGAAAGAAAGGTATTCCCCTCAGAGCTATCGAGCTGGAAGTCATGAGGTTGACACTTTGGTATTGCACTCTGTCACCCAAGGAGAGAACTGAATTCTGCCACGCATAACATCTAGCTACATTATTTATTTTTACTTTATGTAATATTTGTCTAAATAAAATATATTAATCATGTCATGTTCAATTCAGAGTTTTAGGCAGTGTGTATGGAGAACCGTAAGAATTAATAAAGATAACTCACTGTAAATTATTTCAATCTGTACTCTTAAAACTGCATCTCATTTTTCAGCATAAAGTAAAGAGCTTTCAGTACAAATGCTCACAAAGCTACTTTACCAGTGCAAGATCTGTGGTCTGGCATTAGCGCAAAGCCTGATCTACAGCTGCATTCGTAGCTGCCCTCTGAGTTGGTACAGAAGGTGTCACAGCCTCCATTCATTATGTTGCATTCATCAATATCTAGAAGGAAAGAAATGGAAGTTAAGCACACACACGAATAACCCTTTTTGTTAAGCATATTTCCGGGATACATTCTGAGCCAATTTACAAAAGGGCTTCAATCTACATTAGTGCACACCATTTTTGTTCACTTCTCACATACTCTGCATTGGGAGTTGCAAGTACTTGGATATCAGGGAAACGAGATGTCCAGTTAATTGAATGCATATGCAAATGATCCTGCACTTCTGTCCCTCTAGGTGCCTATATAGTCCCCAACACAGTAATTCCTGACTCAGCTACGGTCAGCAGAAATGCTCGTGTAAGAGTTCACAGAATTAGGCCAAAGTCCCTGACTGCACACACCTTATTCAGGCCGGATCAGAGCCACTGTTTGTGCACGTACAGCAGAATTTTTCAAAATACAAAGAGTGCATTCATGTTTTTTGTACACAGGATCCGGTACAAGCTTAGAGGCCCTTTCTGAACTTTTGGCTTTTAAGGAAACGGATAGTGGAAAGTCATACAATAAAGGATAAATGTAAGCATCAGCTGATCCACACACACTATTTTACTCTACCAATGCATTGGAACCTCAGAAATGCCAATCTGAAATAAAATACAGATCTGAGGGATATCACAACATATTTAAGCATCTTTAATTATTACATTTTACACCACTTTCAAAATTATTTTTTATTTTCTACTGATTAATTTTTACTGAACAAAATTATCCAGTAAGTGAATATGTTGTGTAAACACTGTAACTAACACTAAAACAAATATCAGAGAAAAGGGGCATAAGGTTCAGATTTGAAAGCAGTGATGTAACTTCCTTGATTTCAAATAAAGGGATGGGAATGTTCAGATTCTTCACAATGCTTTGAGACTGTGCACTAAATTATTGAATCAGATGTAGTTATATTTTATACGTAGAAACAATTCTTTACATCAACTGTTGCTTGCGAAGCGGCAAGTATTAATTTGTATACTATGATCATTAACAATTACAGCTGCTCTGAGGATCAAATTCTTACCAACACAAAATAATTTGTCAGGTGTGGACTGATATCCGGGGTTGCAGGCACACTGATATCGTCCAATCAGGTTGACACAATGTCCATTTCTGCACAGGTTGTGGCTTAGGTCACACTCATTAATGTCTGTTTCAAGAAAAAAAGGGAACACATTTTAAGTGTCTGAACTGCAACAATTCTTGAGTAAATGCCATAAATGGATGTATTGTAGAAATGACCTATATACAAGGCCCATCATACCTATACATGCGGAGATATTTGGAGCCATTTGATGACCTGAAGGACAGTCACACTGAAAGCTTCCTTCTGTGTTTATGCAAACGCCACCTCGGCACAAGAGAGGATTTCGCTGACACTCATCAATGTCTGTGAAAGGAAAGGGACACACATCACTGCAGGAGCTAAAAGGCCCTGGATGCAACAGAGAACAAAGTGTTGGGGCTAAATGGCAACACTGAGAACAAATGTTTGATCCTTGGCATTCTGAGGGTGCATACATGCAGCTCCGTCCTACATAATGCTCCGTCTCCTGACCTCTTCCAGCTGCTGATCCTTCTCCCTTTCCACACCTCCAGACACACACCATTTTCCCATGTAGCTTACTCCACACCCTCAGTGAGTCAATAAATCAGTTCCTCCCTACCCAGTGGGACAATTCCCTCATTTCTCTGTTGCCTCTCTGCTCTGAGCTCCCTCCCCACACAGCCTTGTGCTCCAGGTCAACCAGCTTCCCTTTGCTGGCTGAGGACACAGGAGTCAGCTTCCAACTGAGACAGCAGGAAGGAGCTTCAGAAGAGCTGGAAGGGTTTCAACAGTGAGGAGATAGGGCAAGACAAGATTCATTCTGGGTAAGATCCCTGGCCTGCCAACCCATTAATTCCTGCTAGAACCCCATTTACCTGCTACAATTATTCATCAGAAAATGGCTTGTTTCCTAAGAGTGGGTGGGCAGGTGGATGGGTTTTACTAGCGTGCACATTCCTAAAAAAGAAATGTACTTTCAAAAATGTCACTTTACATCTCTGGGTTACTACACGGTTTTGTGGCCCTGCATCAGTCATCATTTAAAATTTATACTGGAGCTTTCCAGTGTTTTAACTGAGCCCCTCCCTGCCGCTCACCCCTTCCCCCAAAGAGTCACATTCTGCTCTCAGTCACACACTTCTCAGTCCGAATTAACTCTGTTGGTTTCCATAAAGTTGTTCTTGATTTATACCAGAGTAACTCAGAACAGAGTCCGACCAACGATGACATCATAAAAAAAGCTGCTACTAATCACACTATGCAGACTGCGCTGCTGTCTGTAAGATGGGGATCTTGGGGATGAACTGAGAATCCCTGCCATTTATTCGTTTGTGCTTTGGCACCCTTGAGAGGCAGCAAATTCATTCTTGGGGTGAAAACTAAGCGCCCTCTTTAGGATCAGCCCTGAAATGGGTTAAGTAACATCATTTACTTTTCATTATTTTTAACTGGAAATTTCAAGCACAAAACCCAATGAATGTCGAGTATGTTGGAATAACAATCCTTTGAGCGGAGACGGGCTAAGCCCAGAATCTTTTATCTTCTCTCCCAACCCCAACCCCTGATCTTCAGTGGTTCAAATTAAATAAACCTAAACCCGACTGATGGATCTGATTAATCAGAGTCTGCAAATCCAAAACCAGCCTGATTCACCCACTATGGAAATGGAACAGAAACAAAACCTTTCATATGCCTAGACAATAAAAATGAAGCCAGATCTGGTAACCAGATCAGGAAACTAGTCCTGCTTCAGTTTCCATAACAAAGCCTGATAAACAAGGCTTTGCAAAACCAATCCCAACACATGGCTTCTGTACCCCATCTTTGGGATTTGACATAAACATACCCATGCAGTTTTTCATCATCATAAATCCACTTTCATAGCCTTCAAAACATTTACACTCGAAGTCTCCTGGGGTATTGACACAGATGCCTTGACCACAGAGATCAGGAGATATGCGGCATTCATCAATATCTGAAATACAAATAATTTTAAATGAATGTTAAAATATAATTCAACATCTGAGTTTTCAAGGCAATGCTCTGAAAGCTACCAGATAATACTTTTACCTGTACAATTTCTTTCTTCAGAATCAAGTGCAAACCCGCTGTCACATTTACACTTAAAACTGCCAATGGTGTTTCTGCATTTTCCATGGGTACAAAGACTTGGGATAATTTTACATTCATTGATATCTAAAAATGAAACAAAGAAAGGTTTGGTTATTTTTAGTAACCATCCAATTTAGTAAAACTTCATTGCAAGACATTCAGGTTAGTAACGTTCTAAATCCAGCAATAAGGACGAACTTGTAAAAGCTGCAAACACAATTGTGTGCATGCAAACCCGTTTGCATACATTCAAATAATAATGACAACACTTAAGGAATTATAGAGCCCTTTTCATTCATAGATCTCAAAAGTGTTTTCCAAAACCAGGGATGTATTATTCCTATTTCACAGATGGGGAAAATTAGGTACAGCATTTACAAATTTCATTTGGACATATGGAGAACAAGAAGTATTTATGTGAAAAGAAATGTGTTTACAAAATATAGTTACAAATTTAGAGAATGGTTTGAGTGAAAATTGGATCCTGTGTATTTAAAGTAGTTCATTCCTTTTTTATGCTTTTACAGGGGAACACAAAGAGCTTCTCAGATGATGCTGTTAGCAGAGGATGGAGTGAAAGTGACCGCACACATTGAGTTACTAGGGAGAGGAAAACTCTGTGAACCGGTACAGAAGTAACAGTACGATCAGCAGCATTTGCTATGTAACTAAGTTCTAATGGAGGCCTTTATTCAGTGCAAGACTATTCATGCCCCATATACCTCCCAGTTACTTTTCTTTTATGATCCTGCACCATAAAATAGGGGGCTGCTGGGAGGCAGGATTTGGCGCTACAACAACAGGTGACATAACGTCTTGACTTCACATCATCTTAACAGATGACATTACTAAGTTCCTGTAAGTCACTTTCCATGCATGTGACTGCAGGAACTAGGCCCTCATATGCCCGAAAACATGCAATAAGCAGTATAACATGAACACTACAATGGACTCGCTATTTTCAGAGTTCAGTAAATCACATTTATCATACCCCATTATTTCATAGTGTGATAAAATCCACTGGATGGCTATAAAAGGGTGTGCCAGGGCCAGTATGAGGGCCCAAAAGGGTTGAAATCCCTTTGCCCTGCAGGCAGGAGAGAGAGCACAGCAGGGCGATTAGAGGCACCTCGCCCCAGTGAAGGGCCAGGCCAGGTGTATTTAAACCCTGCCTTCCCAGGGATCACTGAAGTCAACAGAAAGACTCTTATTAGCTACAGTGAGCACTGGATCATACCCACAGTGGCCAAAGAGAACTGCCAAAAGAACCACTCCATCCCAGTTTCTGAGAAAAAGGAGACTTCCATGAGTCAACGAAAAGAATGACCATAAACAAAAGCACGTTACACTTCTTTATGGATAATTAATGGCTTGGTAACTGTTTATAAAACTAATCCTGAAACCACCACCACCAAATGTCACTCTCATTTGAGTTTCCCCTTACTTTCAAATAGTAGAGCATTTGTTTTTCTGCTATCTAGTTTCTTTAAATATCTTTCCCAAACATGTCCACAACCACTTGCACTTTTGACACCACTTTGCTTACTCTAAACAGTAACCAAGGGAAGAAGCTTTCGGAATGAGCTGGTCTGATGGCACTACCACACTCCCTTGAATGCTGGAAATTTACCCTGCAGAGTCACAATGTGACCTGAATGAAGCTGTTTCTATCATTAGAATATAATGATTTGGTCAACAAACTCCATGGCTCAGACTCTAGAGTAGGTTCGTTTTTGCACAGCTGAAACTATCTTTACAGAACGTGGTATGTTTCCCCCACCTCCTTCAACAGTTGTGCAAGCATTTTCAAAAGTGTTTAGAGCCTCTTTCTCCCTTGATTTCCAAGGCCATTTCAATGTATTCATTAGACTCAGTAAGCAGCAGTTCCAAAACAATTCCAAAGTTGGCTAGTCATTTTGTTTTAATTTGTAAGGGGCCAGGGGCAAGATTTTCAAAGGTATTTAGGTGTGCAAAGATGCAGAGAAGCACCTAGTGGGGATTTCCAAAAGTTCCTACAGCAGATTAAGGGCCCAGCTCCCATGGAAATCTATGGGAGGCAGCTATTTGGGCACTTTTAAAATTCCCACTAGGCGTCTCTCTGCATCTTAGGGACCTAAATACCTTTGAAAATTTGGCTGTATATCCTTACTCAGTTGTCATTCCATCCTTATCCAAGCCCTAACTCCTGCAGACTTCAAGTCCATAGGAGTTTAACCTGACTAAGGAAAGATGGAAAACCAAGGACTGCCGTCAAGATTTGTCCCCCAGTGGCTTCACAAATGAATTAAAACCTTCTTACATACCTTTAAAGAACGGTTTTCCATTTATAATCTCTCCCTTAGTAGCAATTCCAGGTCCTCTTGGACAAAGAGTTTCAAACTCAGAAGTTCCCTTCACAGGACATTCCTCACATTCAGGGCCCCATGCTGCACCAACAGAACAGCAGCAAGTATCTATTCGGTGCCGGCCTGCTATCGGTAACGTACATTCTTCATCTTCATGCTTCAAGTAGCAAGTCTCCAAGCGAATGTCTGTTGGGTAATTAAACAGTGAGCTGATGGAAAATTGTGTGTGCACAGGCACCAATGTATGTTTAATGAGCACAAGTGTTTGAATTTATGCATATTTGACAAACAGTCTGTCTCACTGGGGGGCTAGAGGGAAAGCATAATATAAGAATCCTCTCCCGGAATCCCTTCTCAGTAGGGCTTGCTCCATTTCCTCAGCTCCGGATGATGCACTAGAGATACTGCAGAGCTCAGTTCACTGGAATTACTGGCACTAAACTCTGGAATTTACATTTCCAGATTTCATAGGCCTAAAACTTTCCAGGAAATGGGGCTCAGCATTTGAGAGCAGTTTGGATTAGGGAGCATTCCAGTTCTGCCATAACTTATGTCTTTGTCCAACAAAGTTTAGTGTTAAAAAGAGGTGAGTACACGGTGTATGGAAGACTGCAGATAGACAGAGAGCACTTGAAACTGAAATCTTCTTCTGGACTTCCCACGGAAACAGATATAGCATGGGGAGAAGCGGTACAGGCTTCCTCATACTCAAAATGTACCTAGCCCTGGAGTGATCAACTCCAGGGAGGAGTGGGACTAGTCTCCACGTCCGTTCTATCCTTGATTTCTTGCTGAGGCTGCTAATAAAGGTTGCCAAACATTGCCAGATTTGCTGATGGGTGTTTTAACATGGACATCTGCATTCTGGGAAATAGACCAAGGCTGCACCATCTCATTTCAGATAAGTTACTGACGCCCCCATCAGCTGAGTTTTGCTACCTATCCTACCTAGACTGAGTTCCAGCTGGCAACCTGGAACTGAATTGCTCTGTACCGCACTACGGATCCTATTTTAAAATGATTATGAATAAAATCTATTTCCCTCTTTACAAGGAAGCATAGAATAAAAATCTTTGTCATACAGAGATTTGGGTTCCCCCCCCCAACATCAAAAGAACTGTACAATAACTTAATACCCACCAAGACATGTCCGTCCAGAGGCATCTAAAATCATTCCACTAGGACACTGGCAAATAAAGGAACCCAAGGTGTTGACACACTGCCCATTCGTACACACTCCGGGAAACACTTCGCATTCATTTACATCTATTTCCAGACAAAATTATAAAAATGAAAATCAATGCCAAAAACATACCCACATTAGGAAAATATAACATTTTAACACTCCCATTTTAGGACTGAATACAAAAACAGATCAATCTGCAGTCTGGCAAAATTCCAAACTCTTGGGCTTTCTTAAGCAAGTCAGACAGAACAAATTAATTACAGCCACCTGCAACTGATAAAAAAATATTTAAAATGTTGTCATTGCACCTTTGATATGTCTGTTGTAATCAGGTTAATAAATTAAACAAAATTAGATCGCTGAAAAAAAGCTGTCCTGCTGCATGTTCATTATGGGACAGGTCATGAAAAGCATTCAGGTGCCTAAAGATGCAGTCAGACATCTAGTGGAATTTTGCCTAGTTGTCTAACTCCCACTGAAACAAAATTACTCAAATGTTTAGCCACTTTCGGAAATCCTGCTAGACACCTATTTTTAGGCACCTACATACTTACAGAAATCTGGCACAATGTCTTTTTCAGCCACTTGTAACTTTATTGATTAGCCTAAGTTTCTGAACATATCCCTGGTAAACATGGAGTTTAACCTGATCGTGCAAAAGTATCTGATTTTTATTTTTCAAGAGGCAAAATTTGTACTGTTTTGTATGCCAAGGTTTAGAAGATAATTCAGCCTGCTGAACTAGGAGGGCCACAATGTAAATAACTGGCTTTGTAATGGCATGAAAGCAGCCTTCGCACTTCTTCTTCCTATGGAAGGTGCCGTATTTCACATAAAAACAGCTTGACCATTTTTGTTAAAAGTTGTCTTAGAAATTAAATTGTAGGCCAAGATTAAGCATCAGAAATTTAAGCAAGTTAGGAGGGAGTGAGCTCAGGGCTGGAATGGAAGGGCACTTGCAACCTGCAGTTACATGGCTCTGCCAGAGACAGAAGCCAGGAAATTGGTGATTGATTCTCTATGTTGCTGACTCTTGCAATTTCTTCATGAGCGAGGTGAGTCTAGCCTACCCTGGAAGCCAGGCTCGCTATGACAGGAGAAGCTCCAGAAGGCTGATGAATATTAGTTCTGCCTGAGGGAAAATCCCTCTGACTAGCTGCCTTCCTCGCTTCCCTCCTCCAGTGGAAGAATACAGCAGCTTCAAGAAGCAGGCAGGGCTTTCCGCCCATCCTCTCATGGAGCCAGTACCATCTCATTGGAGGGGAGAGGAGGAGGAAGCAGAAAGAGTGAAGCAGCTCAGGGAGTTCCATTTCTTCCTCCCATCCTGTGAACAAGGGACAGGCAGAGAGGGCGTGTGAGAGCTTCTGCACCAGGGGACAAAATCACCTTAATGAATTTGGGAATACTGGCAACACTAATAGTCACAGACATTGGGGGAAGACAGGGTGAGCTCCAAAATCAAGAGACACACCAAAAAACACATCTTTTTTATAAAAAAACTAAAACCAAACCACCACCAAAAAAACCCCAAAGCCTCCTGATATTTGGGCTAATCAAATGATTTTTGGGGTGTGACTCATGAATTTTTCATTTCTGGGTTTGGCAATACTGGATTTATTAGGTTTATTAGATGAAATTCACAGTATGGGAACAGCCTATACAAGACTCTTGAGCTGATGACGGAGGGCAGTGTAGCCAGAGCTCCCACTGAGGAACCTTTGCATTTCAGACACGCGCCAGAGTGGGGTGGGTGACAGCTCCATGACGGCTGGGAAGCTGGAAGCAAGACCACTTGATCCATGATTATGTGAAACAAATGGAAGAGACTTCATTGCACACGGTGGCAGATGACCTGTGGACACTTCCAGCTCCACGGTTTGTCTGTGGGTTGGAGGCCTGTTGTTAACTCCATCCCAAACACCTCAACTTATTTCCCTGCACAAAACCCTTTTTACATGAACTGTGTGTGGGGAGGAATGAATATCACCCTTGGGAAATGACTATTACCATTTGGTTCCTTCTCTCCCCCCGCTCCTCCAAAATACATTCCCTAGGCTAATATTTTCCCTGCATCTTCTGATCTGAACAGTTCTGACACTGGTGGAAGCCAAACGCTACTTGCGTATGTTAAGAGCAAGGGTAACTAGTATGAGAAAGTTTGGGCTGTTTTGGCTCACTGGAATGAGGATTAAAACATGTAACAGTTGTAAGATAAAGTGCTAGTAAAAGAAATGCCTAAAACATGGTGTCCACATCTTGGATTAATAAATTTTCCATCCCAGCAGTATTGAAAATGTTCTAAGTCTTTCCTTGTGATTAGAAAGAGGTGGGGCCACTTTATTCCCCCCTTTTCTTTCACTTACACACTCCAGAAAGTATTGCTGAGGTCACATAAGTTATAGACAGTGGGCCTGGGGTATGGAAGTGCCAAGGTATTCAGTCACCATTTGGAAAGTACAGAATACATGTGAGGGTGTTCCTACTTTATTTTTTTGGTTGTGTTTCATTCGTTTGTTTGTCAAAAAAGTACTTCTTTCTAGAAGTCACATATGGGAATAATTTGTTTTTAAAATATTTTAACTGCAGTGTCATGTCAGATTGTGTCAGTCATGATGACCTGCTACAGTTTGAGACTCTGAGTTTGTGCATAGTAGGGAAATATACAGCACTTTGGCTGGGATTCAAATGAATACACAATAAGGAGGGAAAAGGATGCTGGGGCTTTAAATTTTCACTGCACAATATGTGACCATATCACACACTAAAAAAAATATGCATTTTAAAAACCAACCTTTTCTTTAATTAATGGTTCACCACCGCCTGAAGCAGATTCCTTATACAACAAGGAAATGGCTGAAATCTAAAGCTAGAAATTATTTTTAGAAGAGAAATAAATTATTTAAATTTGATTTTAAATTCCTTTTTACAGTTCTATTTTATTTGTATATGTTTATGGAGTGCTATAAATAATAAAATCCTATTGTTTTATCATCATCCTATACTTCCGTAATTGTTATTACAGACCCAGGATGCATTTTAGTTTGACCCAGTATGTTACTCCACAGTAAGTAACAATATTAGAAAAGGCAGAACCATCTCCATATGCCACTCTACTTTGTACTGGCAAAGATGTACACTCGGAGTGAACAGCATCAGTGTATATATCGTCATCAATTATCACCCAACGAGACCGTATTAATCCGTGGTGCAAATCTAATGAGGCCAATGGTGTAAGGCCCAGGATGAATTTGTCTCTGTGCTCTTCCATGGCAAATAACTCTAACCCTAAACACCAGCATTTCACCATTCAAAATGTGATTTATGTTTCAGAGTAACAGTAAATACCTTCACACAATGTTCCCCTTATCCTTGAATATCCTTTTGAACAGATTGGGTCTGTAAATAAACAAACACACATGAACTTTCAGAGTCCAGAGCTTGCTGCCATGATTTACTTTATTAACAAAAAGGAACACATGAAACGTTTTCTGCCTATGAAAAATATGGGAGCATGGGAAGTATTTTCTGAGCTAATAAAGGCACAGAACAGGGTAACTACATTAACAATGGAATGTGTCAGTGACTCCCCTGGGACCCTTTCCTCACTACCCAAACTAAACTAAAGGTGGAGTTAAATGATTCAAGCTTCATTCACAGCCATTAATTATATTAAAATGTTACCCTACAGAAGTCACAACACATTATAGTCATTGAGCTCCTAGGGCCACATTTACCATCGGGGTAAGTGTTTCCAGTGAAGTTTCAGGGATGAATTTAACTCAGAGACTTCAACAGCAGGCAAGTTTCAGCCTACAGAGAACAAGATCCTCTTTAAATGTCTGGGTTATCCATCTTTCCCTGCATCAGAGTACTTCCACTGCACAGTTTGATCTAATTATCAAGCAAATAGAAAGGATCTCAATCCATTCCTTGCTCAGCTGTAGGATTCACTATGTTATTAAGTAATCCAAGGTTTTTACAATAGGGGCTAAAACCTCTATTACCACACAAAGGACCATATGCTTGCTAACATTTTCATGGGAGCTCTGGAGTCATCCATCTAATACTGCCTTGGCAGGGTTCCTGTATCACTAATTAAGACAAACTATAGCACAGCAACATGAAATATCACAGAATGTAGGTGTGGTCCAGTCCTTCAAATCTAATTGCACAATATTAACCTAAAGCTCCAAGTTCAGGAAATACGACCAAATGCTGCCTCTCAAGCATTACACTGTCCCTTTTGCATGCTAGGTGAGAAAAGGGTGAGCAACATTATTTTGTAATGCAACAGTTAAAATAATTTCACCAACCGATGCTATGCAACTTGCTATGCAAGTGTTGCTGGCCTGAGTCTGAACAGAACTGGCTGAAATTTTCAGAAATACTGAGCATTGGTGTGCCTAATTGCTATATGTGTCTGTTGTTGTACACCTAACAACTTCATACCATCTCTTAATATGGCAAGCAAGGCACAGAAATAGCTCTGTAAATCCAAGCCTATGCCAATTGACCTCCTGGCCCGATTGGCCACACCCACAAGGTGCAACATTTGGCAGGGCTGGCCCTCAGTATCTAGAGATTAAGACCATGTTTGTTACCCCTTTTTAACGTGGCATAGGTACACACAATGCCACTGGCCTCTCTTTTAGTCATTAAAAGCATAAATTAGGTGCCAACTAGTTTCGGAAATCCCAGCCACTTGTCTTTTTTTGTAGGCTTAGACCTGTTATACCATGTCCATCTGGCTGAAAGGTATTCATGCATCTGAGTGGCTTTATAAATTAAAATGTGAGGGGAGAGGAGGAAGCAGACGTATTAACATCACTCTCATCACCCATTCTATATGAGCGTAGAGGCATTGTCAGAGAATAAACCAATGATCTTACCTCGTTCACAGGGTATACATGGGCTACCCCAAGCAGCACCTAGAGAGGAACAGCACTGGGACTTTAGGGTTGCCCCATTGATATTTACTTCACATCTTCCATTCACAATACTCTGCCAACAGGTGCCTTTAATAGTTTCTATTGGAAAAAAACACAAGACACTGCCATACAAAATATTTAGCACTACCTATATTCACATAAATATACAACACATACATACATAATGATCGATACATTTGCAAATATACTTGAATTTCAGCATGCCAAACTTATGACTCTGACAAAATTAGATATCAATATATTAAAAATATTTTTATTGTACACTTCCCTGTACTGGGCCACATCCTCAAACCTGGCTGAGTACCAAACACCTAAAACTCCTACTGACTTTAGGCCTATTGACTCCAGGGGGAGCCGCTCAGCACCATTCAGGATGTGGACCACTATATTTACTGTGACTCAGACCACATGTCCATGCAGAACAGTAAAAGGGAGCATGAACTCCTCTTACACTTCTGGTTGGTCTTTGGGACTGGGTGGATGGGAGAAAGCTGGGCTATTCTGCCTTCTTGGAGCAAGTGGGCAGGGATTGGCAAGGAATAGCTGAGGACTTGATGGAGCTCTGTCTCCACTTCCCTTCTCACTGGCCAGAGAAGGTGAACCAGGATGGTGCTTGGGGTTAGTAATTTACTGCTGACATATGACTCCCAGGAGCAAGGAGGAAGTAAGGGGAGGAACTACAACTCAGAGGAGTATCTTCAAGTCACATCTTCCAGGGCTATCCCTGGGGTGGTACAGCTTGCACACCATCCATTGCTCAGGCTTCACCTAAATGCACAAACTACCCCATCCTGAAGTTCAAATCTGTGCCCATTTGGTAGTATCCTTCATAGAAGCACCCAAATGGGCATGTATAGTTTTGAAGAGATGGGCTTGTGTGTCTGTATACGATGCACAAAATCTATCTCCTCTCTTTCAAATCTGAAATGAAAGCACATTGTGTTCCCAATAGCTAGAGTCATGTATCCAAGGTAATAGTGAAAACAAACACTTTTAAAACATTGTTTCTGTAACATTTTCCACTAAACTTATCTATCCAAGTTATTTTTAAAAGCTTTCTGGACGTGGTGTACAATATTTGTATGTCACTGGACATTTTCAGCTGATGAACATACAATCTTTGATGAATAAATACCTATGCAGACGGTTCTTGTTGTATCCAAAGTACTTTCAGGGCTACATTCACAAGCAAAAGAGCCAAGTGTATTTTTGCATATTCCATTAACGCAGGGGTTAGACTCACATTCATTAATATCTAGAAGAAGCGAAACACACTCACGTTAGTGCCTATAGCTGCCAGCAAGACTTCCGAAAGCCTCCTTCAATCTAGCGAAAACTGAAAATCTTCCTACTCGATAGGTAATTCTCCTGATATTTTGGTTTCCAGCTATGGTGCCCGACTGAGGGACTACATGACTAAAAAATGTGCTAACGCATTACATTGATAGGAAAGCTCTATTCAGTGACAGTCTCTGTTTTTTTCAGTGAAGTCCAACTGCCCTGTTTTACAGCTGGACCGAGTTGGTCAAATGACTTGGCCACATGTTTAGATTGTGGCTCAAATTGGAATTGAAACTAGGACCCCCCTGCCCAACTGTACTTAGACAGCCTATTGTAAAACACTTGGGCCACAACAACACTAGCACTTTCCCCACTGTTGTCACAAGCATTTGGGCAGTTCCACTGATGGTAGCGATGGGAGCTGTTGGTTTAGTCCAAACACAGGTCTCTTAACTATCAGGTTGTTTAACCCTCATATGTTGCATCCTTGTCTCCCACCCATCATTTCCTTTGTCTTTCTAGACTGCACCCTCTTCAAGCTAAAGATTGTTTCCCCCTTGGTGTTTCAAACACACGGGGCACATTTTGAGCATTACCACATGGTAAATAATGGAAAACTTAACTGTTGGGACTCATTACCTGCATTGTCTATAATAAATAAATGAGCTTTCTTACGTAAATCTAACGTGTCGGTACAGCAGAAGTTAAAATGTTACCCTTGAAACTCTCTCAAGAATAGAAATAGCTTTCTTTCTTTCTTTAATATTCAGAGTCAAAGGTATAATATTGGCAACCTCCATTCTGTTCTTGGTAGGCTACTAATACATTTACAGTTTGGACTGGACACTTCACTAGGTTTTAAGCTTTCATGGACTGAATTTACACTGACTAGTTTCTAAGCATTAGTACAATATACAACTATTCTATTCTACCTTAACTGGAAATCATATCAACTGTTGGCAAAGAATAGTGAGCTAAAGAACTCCAGTAATATGGTGAAATGTTTTAAACTGCAATTAATATAGCTAGAATGTAATGGGCTGTTATCAATTACCTTCACATGTTTTCAGATCAGGCTTGTATATAAATCCTTTGGGACAGGTGCAGGTAAAGCTTCCAGGGGTATTTCTGCATTGTCCATTGTCACACAGCAGTGTGTTCAATGCACATTCATCAATGTCTGCAATGAAAATTAGAAACATTATGAGGGGAAAAAAAAAAACATGCCTTGACAAGAGGCCATGAAAGAATTCCCTTTCCAAGCAGCCATATTTCATTAGGACTGATCTTCCTCTGTGTGGGGGGCGGGGGAAGAATGGGGGGGGAGAGAGAGAGAGAGAAAACAAAAGCACTTTGGAGATTTTTAATACTGTACTGGGATGGTCCTTGAAATTATTTAAAATAAAAAATACCCAGTACAAATAAAACTCTAGTCACACCATAAAGTAAAAAATCAAAATGATATACTCCTTTACTTTACAATTACTGTACTTTATTTCTTATCTAATGATGATTTGGAATGAAAATAAGGGTAACAATAACAGATCTATTCATTTAAACTACCTGGATATCATCTAGAGAAAATTACATTCTTTCCTGTTTATTTTATTCTTTTTAAAATTAGGAAAATTTGAAAAAACTTGTTTATAGCTTTCTGGATCCCTTTCCTTCCCTCCTCTCCTCCCTAGTGCTCTATTATTTTAATGAATATTCAGCTTACAGAAGTTTTGCCATTTTCTCTTTCTATGGAAGATTTATCTATTTGGCAGAGTCATAATGCTATTTAG
Organism: Mesoclemmys tuberculata; assembly: GCA_007922155.1. Classification (NCBI taxonomy): domain Eukaryota; kingdom Metazoa; phylum Chordata; order Testudines; family Chelidae; genus Mesoclemmys; species Mesoclemmys tuberculata. The sequence goes on from ML675644.1 coordinate 5,346,383, forward strand.
AATGAAGTTGAAAGTCACCCTTTGGTCTTGTCTACTCTAGAAACTTTCTTCATAATTTTTCATCCTTCATACTACTGCTGGAGTTGCAACACAGATTGTAGAAATGGTGAGAGCACTAGTTTAGACTGGCTGCTGGTAGCCACTGGCATTTAGACGGCCATATTTTCTAGGCCTGCTCTGGGCTGGGTTAGATGCTGTGGTGAAAGAGGCTAGTCTACAATAGCTGCATTTTTATTCAAATTTCCAACACTACTACTGTAGATATGATTTTTGGGAACCCAAAGCTCAAGACTCCTTAGGGGATCTTTGCATGAGACTGGCTACTTGAGAGAAGCTGCAAGAAGGTGGCACAGGGCCATAAAGGATAGGTGAACATCAGGAAGGCCATGAACATCTGTAAGGCCCAGAGAGCAATTAGGCAGAACCGGATGTGTCAGAGAGACCTCAAAGAGTGTTGAGAGAAGTTGGAAAGGCTGTAGAAAAAACAGAGTGGGCCAGAGCAGCACCTGAGAACTGTGGAAGTAATAGAAAGGCCAAGAAAATTTAGGAAGTAATGCAGAAAGTCTGGGAAGTTTCAAAGCAGGCCAGGAAAGTAGAAGGGGGTGAGGGGAAAGACTGCAGAAGATAACTGGGTGGGCTTGGAGGAGTGGCTAGGAAGGTAGGACAGAACTGAGTAGGACAGAAGAGATGCAACAACGAGGGGTGGATACTGAAATGGGACACAACGCATGCTGGAGGACAAGAAGAGCATTGGAGATCACAGAAAGGTAGAAGGATCAAAGGAAATATCAGAGAATATCAGTGTAGCAGATGGGAAAGACCAATGGAACACTTGGGCAGGGGAGAGTCAAACATCAAGCTTTGATATGGGAAAAAGGGAAATTTCATACCAATGCAGTTTTTCCCGCTTGCATCCACTTCATACCCGGAATTACATATGCATTTATATGTTCCACGCAGATTCTCACAGATTCCATTTGGGCAGATTTCAGGATCCAGTGCACATTCATTAATATCTGCAAAATGCAACAAAGGTCATGATTTCCTTTGGAATATCAAACTCACTAAACTAGAAAAAGTCATACTTCTCAATATCAATAATATGAGTTACCACATTTTCACAAGGATGCCTTTCTAATTAAGAACTCCCATACAAAAAGTCAGCCCCCCCCAAAATGACCACTACCTTCCTGGTGACTAATCTCCAACACTAACTCACAGGTGTTTGAGAGTCCTGCAGTAGTAAACAGGAGCTGGACATTATCTGAAATCCCTTGAATTAGTGTCTCCCATGTGAAAACACGCAGTGCTAAGGAATCACTGTATAGCCCACTTCATTACACTTACAGATAGCATTCTGTTGAAAATATCTGTTTGCGCATGGACCTAATGGCCCGTACACCTGAACAGTGCCTGTTTGCTATGGAGCACAGTCCTACTCACACCAATAGGCCCAGTCATGAGGCCTGTTCGCAGCAGTAAGGCTTCCCAGGAACTGGCTCTAAGACTACAAGGCTTCAGAGGGAACCACAATAACCTGTTAACCTCTGATCAATCCTGCAGGACAATGATACTGTTACAAAGAAGTCACTGCATTATGCACAGCTGAGCACACATTACTCTTGAACCCGCTGAAGAACGTGCCAGGTGCCAGTTGCTCAATATAGGCTAAGTTGGAAGGACACAGGACCATCGGATTAAGAGAGAATCAACAGCACAGATGAGTATTTTTTCCTTTGGTGGTTCCCTTTTCCCCCTCTCTTCACAGTTGGTCTTCCCTGCCACAGCTGAAAATGATGAGTAATCCATCACAAGGCAGTTATCTGTGAGGCAATTTACAAACATCTGTCCTGCATTTAAGGTCAAATAAGGGACTGATCAGGCCTCCTAGCATGATCCCAGGGATGGGATATTTTAGTAAAAATATCTAGGTAAGCTAAATGCACACGATGGCTCACTGTTGTGTGTGGCTGCAGGCTGGGGTTCTCTTGATAATGAAATGTATAATGCTGCAGTAAAAAACACAGCTTGCAAGTCTGCTGTTCCCTATGAGCATGCATACACAAGCCTGACGTGCGTATGTGCTTATACTTGAGCAGCCACTAGAGTGAAATGGTGCGTTCCATGGGTTTAAATCTGAGCTGATTTCTTTGAACATGCTGCAGATCAGTCCAAGACCCTTCCTCCCACTACTTCCCCACTATCTTCCCTACAGTGTATGGTATCTGCCATCACAGGTGACACTTTTGCCCTGGTCTAGATTTCAAGTGATACTGTTATGTGCTCTTACCCTCTCCTTTTGAAGTTAGGCCTGGTCCACTGCTGCACAGAGCCTGGTATTCAGCTGAAAAATATTAAAAATAGATGTTTATTTAGTTTCTTTTTAGCTAATTGTTTGCTAAGTCATCTATGAGCACATTTATTATCCCATTGCAACAAAGCACCTTGCCATCACTCTAAAAACATAATTACCACCACTTGGCTCTAAAGCTCATTAACATCACACTATATTAGCAAAAATGCACTAAGTACACATGCAAATTAGCCACACAGATGTGTGTGTGTTTTCTGACCAATCCAGGCCATAATGCTGTCTGCTTAACAGTCAGGTGGATAAGCAGGAAAGTTTTCAGGCACTCAGAGGAACTCAAGAGTATTGTTCTTTTTAACAAGGAGTTTCATAAGTTTCTTTGAATGTCTAAATTCTTCTGATGAGCTCACAATGCTAAACAGACAGCTCTGTACAGCCGTAGCCAGGCTAAATACCACCACTAGATACAAATCAGCACCTTCCAACACACGTGTTTTGCTAATTGCCCAGATAATTATACTGCTGTTAATTTAGGTAATAGCCATCCCTATATATATATACCCAGCTATCTCCCTCTTTCTTTTCAGTACAACCACATGCAAAATATCTTCCACTGCCATCATAATGAGCAGTTTAGTTTGAGTACCAAAGACCCTATATTTAACAGATGCTGTAATTTGTGAAATCTGCCAATAACTTGGATCAAGTGTTTGCTCCCTGATCCAGAAGAAATTGAAACAAAAGATATGCTGTGTTAAACATCTTGCAAAGGGACTCTGCTGAAGTCCTTGCTCTGGCAAAACTCCCATGTCAAGATGGGGCCTGAAGTAATCTTACGCATAGAAATGTAAAATAGATAGCTTTTACTGTCTTGAGTCACATAACTCCTTTCACATAAGATGAAAAGAATCTAATCCATATTAGAGTCAGCACAGGGATACATTTAGAACAGAGCTGTAAGGCTAGTGGGGGAAGAATTTCTGAGCGGCAAGAGACAAACTCTTTCCTTTGAGGAAGTTCTTCAGTTCCTGAAAAAATAACTTATTTCTTAAAAATTCTCTCCTCCCTCCCACCTCGAAAGCTGAAGATGTCCTATATTTTACCTTTCCTGAGTTGGCATCTTTAACAATAGAAGAGGAGGGCAAAACAGCCCAGAAGAAATAACTTCCACATGTGTAAATGTTCTGTTAAATTAATTCAAATATAAAACAGAAGTCAATGGCTTTGGGCCCTCCATTTACAAAACATTTTAACTGTACTGTGCAAGAAGAAGGAAGCCCTGGTATCAATAGGCATCCATGGAAAGGCCTTTTCCTGCTCTGATAACATTCCAGGGTTTTGCTGCTATTGTAACTAATGTGGCTTATTGTAAAATGGTGAACAGTAAGATCTCTTTGAAGATCACAGGTCAACTAAACTAGGCTAATTTGTTCCAACTGGTTATGTCTCCCTGTCCCTTTTCATAAGGTTGCCAATTAAAATTAAAGTTAAAAAAATCCTGAACTATTCTCTCCTACAAAGAGGATACCAGATTAGTTTGAAAGCTTTCTGTGCTACACATTTTATGGCACATTTTATTTGGATACAACAATAATTTTGTAGACAGCAAAGAGAGCAAAGATTAACTATGGTCCTGATTCTGCAACTGGCTCAACACAGGCACACCCATTGCACACTCATTGCCAGAGTATAGTTATGTCCCAAAGAACGTGAATGGTATTATTTTGGGGAGTTCTGGGGGAGAGGCTCAAGTGTTTTCAGTTCAGCCTTACTGGGGCTCCCCTTTTTGCAGCATCAATTGGAAGACATGGCTTTGACTGATCCCACAGTTATTTGTGGACACAGTTTAGGTCATTTAGATATCCAGACACCTGAATGGAAGGCACAGTTAACTATTCGGGTAACTTAATTACCTAAAATGTGCCCACAAAAAATTTTGAGGCCAAAAATGCATCCATAGTTATTCATGTCGACAATAATGGAGGCCATTGAAAATCTTGCGTAATGCATGCAGTAATCATAGACCAGATACTTGGGGTTCATTGATGCCTTTTTAAAAATAACTTAACCCTGCACTCTTCATACATGCACAGATTTTTTAAGACACAGCAATGTGTGTCATGCAACTGAAGTTATGCCTCTCCAGAATTAGGATTTATGAATGACAGGATCAATGCATGCGACTTTCTGTTTTAATACTGTCAAAATTGAGACCTTTTCTAAAAATGAATCATTGGTGAAAAGTTTGTCACATTTTGTACTACTTAAAAATACTGTACCTGAATTTTGAGCGGGACATGGTTGACAAGGTTCTCCAAAGGCGTAGTCAGTGCTAGCACAACAACATTTCGATTTAGTAACAGCACCAATTAATGGTTTAACACATTGACCTCTCTTGTATCCACCATAGCACGTGCTTCGCATATGTGTATCTAAATGAGAAACATAATCCTTCAAAGATCTAGAGTAATCACAAGAGTAATGCCATAAATTAAAATCTTTTCAAGCACACCTTTAAAGTTAGATTTTAAACACTGTGAAATAGCTGTCAAATACTATCTTTGCTCATCATTTTCTCAGTAGGTCTCACTCAGATATAACCTCTCTGATCACTTAGCGCTCAACTCAATTCAAACAATTCTGCTTCCTCACACTGTAAGCCTGACAGAGGCTGAAAATGTTGAAGAAAATCAATTCTTAATGGCTACTGTGTGCTAAAGTAATCTTAGATACTACTGAGTTGAGCCCTTATAGAGGTAGCTTATCAAAAAATCAGCTTTTGAAAACTAAACAGTTCAGCCAGGCTATTAAATAAGAGATGATTTTATATTCCTCTGACTATTCATCTCAAAATATTCATTAATGAAATCCTTCCATATGAAGAATATTTGTATGTAGGATATGCCAGTGTCTCATCACGATTGTTTAATGGTATGGTAATTGCAATTTTTTTACTGGCAACCACTGTAGTTATAGAAATTTGAATAGAGGATGACTTCAAGACTTAATGGTAGCCTTGGAAGTCAGCCATGTGACAGGGGGGCATTAATTTTCCATAACCTTGACCCAGGTCACGTGATTGGATTTCCGAAATGAAGATTAGCACTTCAGGTGTCACACCATTTTTGAAGAAAAAAACTGCATAAACAATGTTACTTTGGAATATTCCACTTTATTCTCAGATTTAGTGGGTGGATTTCACTCTACATCAAATTGTTTTCCTTCTGTTTCTTTCCAAGTTTATTATTTGTTCCTGATTTATACAGGCCCAAATTCATCACTGGTGAAACTCTCAGAATTAAGTCCAGCAAGTTTGTATTTTGCGCATTTTAAGGGTCAGGACAGAAGTGCTGAGCTCAGCAATGTCATTTTGTAGCTTCTGAATGGTCCACAAACTATCTCCAAAACAGAGAGAGAATCTGCAACCCCACTGCTTCCGCTTCATTGTTTTTCCTTAGAGACACACAATTTACACATAAACAAAAACAAGAAAGCTTTTGTTAAATTGAAAACTGGGGGCCAAAAAAGAAAAAGGACTAGACATTTGGAAGTTCACATAATTTATAACAGTAAATAGAAAAACGGCCACAGGGTAAGCAGATGAATAAGACCTATGGACCTGATTCCTGAAATATGAACAAACAAGAAGTCAACCAGATTTCTCTGGTGCATAAAGGTAGGCATGTGTGTGTGTGTGTGTTTTCAGGATCTGGGTCTATACATGTTACATGATTTTTTTTTTTTAATCTGGAAGATTACAAATTATTTTAAAAGGGTTGCAATTTTTCTTGGTTACATAAAGAGATAGATCTCTAGAAATCGTCAAAGATCTCATGTCCCACTTTTAAAAGACTGATATATTGGCATGGAAGAAATCTACTTCACGGGAAAATGTTATCCGTAAGGTTAATGATGAAATTGAAGAATATCGTGATATGGGGAGAATTTCTCTCTTGTCTAAAGGAAAGCAGTGATATGCTAGTGGGTGATCTCAAGATCACTAAGAGGGGAAGAAGGGATGCAGTACTTTGTTTTTATAAATTATGTGCTTGTCCCTACCTATTTAATGTTATTTGCAACTGTTTTAAAACCGAGTGGCCAGATTTTCAGTTGATGTAAAGTGATGTCGCTCCATTGACTTCAATAGAGCTATGCTGATTTACATCAGATACGAATATTGTCTGAGAAATGTTTCAAAAAGGAAAGAAAGGAAAAAGAAAAGAAAAGTGAACAACTGTGGTGAACATCACACAAAGATATTCATTGGTTTGGGACCACCCACCAATCCAGTGTCATGTGGTATGTTCTACGAGTCAAACTACGGTGTATCCACCATTGCAATTTTAATGCTTTTACCTAGTTAGTTAATTGTGACTTGTCTCTCAGTGAATTTGTCTTACCAACACACACGCGTCCATCTAGTCCGACTGCAAGACCAGGGAAGCATTCACATCTGAAAGAGCCATCAGTATTCACACAGCGCCCGTTCATGCATATTCCAGCTGTCTCACACTCATTGATGTCTGTTAAAGAACAGAATAAGCTTTATTAGAAATGAAATTAAACAATTTTAAATGCATGGCTAAAACTTGCATTTGTAGGGCTTATTTTCGATGTATGCCATAAAAACCAACAAACAAAAAAACCACTTCACCAAATGAAATATTAGTTCCATTTTTTAAAATAAAAAATAAAAAAACCCTCCAACATTAGCTCATTCTATGAAGCAGAGAGAACAAAATTCAGGAGTAAAAATATTCTGCTCTCTGTGGACTTTGCTCCTGCAAAGAGCTACATTTTCCTAATATGTTCCCAAGAGGTGCATAATCCAGAATAAGGATCAGTCAGGCAAAAACATAATTGGAGGAAGAAGGAAACCAGGACTGTTAAGACAAAGGACTTGTGTAGTGTTTAACAGGGCATTCCCTTTCTTTGTTACCATTTAGTTTGTGCTGTAAGAAATCAGGCCAGATAGCAAATTAAAGCTTTGACCCCTATGACTAGTCTTCATGGGGTCCCCAAAGAATTGTCTTCTTCCTGCTGTGGGTTCAGTTTTTGGGAGCACTTCTGAATGCTAAGAGTCCAAGCCCTGCCCACGCATTATGCCCCTGTGGTGATCTGCATGACAACTGGGTTTTTATATCAGATGCTTGTTACAGACCTTCACATAAACTTTTCAATGGGGAAATTACACATCAGCCTAGTAAGGAATTTTGTAATGAACTGAGCCCTGAACAACTGTAAACACAAGCTACCATCTTTGTCCAACAATAGCACATGGAACAATAAGTCCTGTAACACAGAAACACAAGGTTAAAACTATTAACATGTTAGTCGGGATGCCAAATTAGTCAAACATTTTAATAGACTGCATACCCTGCTAACAGTGAAACAGGGAACGTGCTATTTTTCTACAATTAGGGATTACAGAGGGGAATGTTTTAAACTATTGTTTGGAAGCATGTATGACACTTGCAAAATAATCACTTTAGAACAACTCTCTTTAATATATACAATGGATGGTGTGTGTGACAATTTCCTTTTTTCTGACCTTAAAAGGGCAAATTGAGAGTGAAACACCTCTATGTTTTACTTGGGTTGTTATTTGGCACAAAATATAGCTTGTATGATCCAAGATTCCTTGTTCAAAATATATTTTTAAATACAAGTTATATTTGAGCACATGGGCTATATTCATTTCAGTTAGCCTGCAAGCTTTTGTTCTGTCTCAAACAGACTGATAAATCATGAATTGTTTTCCTACTTTACACTCAGTCCTTACTCAGACTAAGTAAAAGTTAGGACTTCAGGATTTGGCCATAGTGTAACAGTGGAGACTGTTCTTGACTAGACAACAATTAAATCCTTTAGCAGGTATACACGTCCTATGAAGCATTAGCTTAAACTTTTGCTCAACTTTATTTCTAGGGGTTATTTAAACAAAAGAACTGAACAAGCACAAAGGTGCATGTTTTTCCTTTATAATTTTAGTGAATTTTTAAAATGTTTTGTAATTTCAGGAAGATTGAAATATAAAACACGTTTTCTTTCCGTACAACTCAAACCATTTTCAAAGGCAGGTAGGCATTATCATCACCATTTTAAAGACTGGGAAACTAAGGCACAGAACAGGGAAGTGATTTGCCTCAAAATCACACACATCAGGTGAAATCCTGGCCCCAATGAAATCAGAGGCAAATGTCCTACTGACGTCAACATGGCCAAGATTTCACCCATTAAGTCAATTGCAGAGCCAGGAATAAAACTCAAATTCCAGCTCTGACTGGACTATGCAGCCTCCTTCTATGAAAGGGTGTCATTTTGATAACCCCAACACCTGCAAGCTTTCCCCCACTGACTTTGCCAGTATGTCTCAACCTTGTTCTGTACAGGATTCACTCTCCATGTCTAATCCATCTTTGTCCTTTCCACTTAGATTGCCAATTAGTGCCTACTGTGAAGGGCTTTTTGGATGTGCATGCTAGTTCCCTAAATTCTGAACTGAAAACAACTCATTTCAGAGGCCACTAAACAATAACTTTCAGTCACTGTTGACCTGGGCAGGATTTTGTGACCTGAAGGTGGAACAGTTTATTACATTTATAAAACAAGAGCAACACACCCAACATGCAAATAATCAGATAAGGGAACAATTATGGTTAATACGTTTAATGTCCCTTGTATTACAGGGAACACACAACTCTGGTGTAACATTCCTTTTCGGTACATTATTTCATTAAAGCCTGAGTGAAATTTTTCACAGACAGCCAAGTACATGCCCCATACTCATACTTAAATGCCAGTTTTATGGAACTAAGGGTCAATTTCAATATCCTAATGAGGGGTTAGAAAGTGTTTTTGCGGCATCCTTGAAAACTCAGTTTACAAGTGCATCAAATGAGAACAGTCGGATGGTTTACATTACAGATCATATATTCCTTTGTAATTGATCTCTTAACAAGTTTGGCAGAAATACTTGTCAATTTCACACCAAAACCGTAGCCAGTTTCCTGCGTAACTGTCGATTTGTGTCCACACATACCCAATTTGCATGTGCAATGGCAGTAATTGCATGTGCAAATTAGGGGCCAGATTCTCAGTTAGTGTAAACTGATGTACCTCCACTGACTTCAATGGTGATTTACCAGAGGATTGTCTGGCTCTAGGATTGCAATTGCATATGCTTGTGTATGGGCATGCAGAGCAAAAATTGGGCACTCAAAGCTTATTGACTGAAAATACTACCTTTGTGTCAGAAAGAAACCATTTACTCTGTAATGATGTATACATATGAGAGTTAATGAGAGCAATAAAATCCACAGGAAAAGTCATTAAACGAGGATTTTTTTTAACACATGTAATTGTTAATGTGATGACAGGAATTGAGTAGGGAATTATGTTAATTTTAGCCACAATGCATTTCTGGGAGCTAGTAAGTGTTACTTCAGGAAGATGCACGATTTGGGGTAGGAAAGAGGGATAGTTGAGGTGAATATGAAGTTGAAAACAAAGACATGTTGGGTGACATTGCCTTTCGTTCTAGTTTTGTGAAGACAGATTTTGACCCAATAGCTATCTCATCTTTCGTGGCTGTTCCTGTGCTTAGTCTTAGAGAACAAGGCTTATTATGAGTGTTTGAAAAGTAATGGGGGAAACCCTTTATTTTATTTCAAAATCTGTTCCAGCTTTCAGCAGTAAACATTTGAGTTGCCTGCAATTTTGGATAATTTTCAAATCTTTTCCCTTTGATGCACAGAAGTAACATTTCTCTGGGCCAGGAATACCTTTTTGTTTGGCTCCTCACTCCTGTCTGGCACTGAAGCACACAATTGAGGTTGGGGAAGTGGAGAATCACAAGTTTTTTTTTTTAGGAAGATGAGTCAATTCATCTGCCATACTTTTGATCTATGTCATTTCCTTGCAGAAATTCATTTAAAAAGAACATTAAAAGATAATTATGCCCAAAGTGAAAATCAAAGAGGGCTTTTGAGCTAAGTCCCTATGGATGGCTCAGGTTGCTGGTGGCGCCAGATGTCCAACTTTGCACCAGTGAGATGGGCATTCTGCAGCAGATGGCCGCCAAGGCAACCTTGTACCCACCAAGTGTATGAGCCCAAGTTCCACTACCATTCTGCTCACCGACCAGCTGGAACACTGTCACTAACCGTCCGTCTCATTCTAGGACAGCAGATGTAGATAGAGCGCTACTGACAACATCTGCTTTCATAGATGGAGGAATAGTATTGTTAGTGGCTGCAACATTACTAGTGATGACAGCTGTGTGCCCCCAACAAACAGAGGGCAGCCACTAGACAGCTGTGGGGAAGCAAAGACAACTATCACCAGGCTTTAAGTTTTAGTAAGTGTCTTATCCATGTTTGTATTTCCTCTTGCGGCCTGTTCAGACACGGATACACAGAAAAAGACACGTTCTTTGTCCCCTATTTCCCACCTATACCCCTATCACCATTCCCTCTCCCGCCCTGACAGACAGAGGATGAGGGTCCAGTCTCAAAAATCAAAAGAAAACTGAACTGAAAAAAAAACCCCAAAAAACACTGCTGTAAGTTTGCAGGCTACAGCTGGCCCAGCCAGTGACTTTAAGCTCTGAGTCCCAGGGAACACTTGGATGGGGGGAAAGATGGGGGAAGAGGGAGAGAGGAGAAGAGTTGCACATTTGAGAAATAAGTAGAGAGTTGTTTCTTGTATGACCATATTGAACAAAGAGCCCTAGGGGAATAAGCTGCTTTTTGGAACAAAACATGTCACTCTCACCCTGTTTCCTGACTCTTGGATAGAGCTGCCTTGCAGCTTCAGTAGGAGAGGTGTCAAATGCAACAGTATTAGCTTTTCAGCATTCTACCAGGTCCGTTGAACCTGATCTGCATCCAAGTTCTCAGACAAGGTGTGGTTCCAATCCAGACCTAAGACATGGGTCCAAGGTTCCACTCACCCCTAGCTTCAAAAGGCAACAGGATTCACATTCGTCTTTTGTATTAATGATTCTTTAAATAACGAGTACTTACTGAAATCAAACCATAATTTTTATTACTGCTTTTCAGGAAAAAATTAAAAAAGCTCAAGTGTGATCCAATGAGCTGGGTTTTTTAAAACTTATCCTAGGGTATTGTTGCCTTGATCTCCAGAGCTAAAAGATTTGTAATTTTTATAAGAAAAACTGTAAGTAACTTGGCTCAGTGTCTGTCTATTCCTTGCTTCAACTTCTGCTTTGTGCCTATAAAACTTGTTGAAATATGAGATTTATACACAGAAAACTTCCAGTTCCTTAAGGGACAGGATAGAAACTATGATGACAGAGCCAGCAAACAGAATGTTACATTGTCGTCCAGTGGCGGTGAGGTTGTGTTATTGCCTCAGAGGAGAAAGACTTAGCTTCTGCAGTGCTCCCATCTAGGTCCCCACAAAGCAGGGACCATGAGGGCCCTCTTGAAAGGTGCTGTACAGGTTGGGAAGCACAGAGACTGGAGTGTGAGAAAGATCCAAGGAGGGCAGTGAGTCAAGATGTCTGGGTGGCCAAGGAGAGGAGCAGGAAGAGACAAGAAAAGGAAAAGTATGAGGGAGCCAAGCTGCAGAAGATGCAGTAGATGAAGACCAGAAGTGTCATTGGGTCAAATCCTCCAGTGTTTGCTCAAGCAACATTTCTTACTGATTGTTTGAGAGAATTGCTAACACCGTGGGTAGGAGAAATTGCTTTGGTCTGTGACAGTTCTTTCCAGCTGATGAAAGAGCTTATTTGACAGGAATCTTGCTGAATCTTTCTTGGTCTCAAGGGTCAGTGTGGGGTGGAGGAGTAAAAGAAAATCTGGTGATTCTTTAAGCTGTCTCACAGATCTATGAATCACATGCCCTTTGAAAACACGAATTTACTGTAATCAACATTGTCCAACACTCACCATTGCAATAACGTCCATCAGATGCTAACTGGAAACCAGGTTTACAAATGCACTTAAAGCTGCCGTCTTCATTGATACACATCCCATTGAGGCACATGTTCCTTATGCTACATTCATCCATATCTGAAATTGCACACAATGGATACAAAATGTTCACAGTGATGAAACAGTAAGAGCATCTGTTAACTACATTCTCAAGAAAATGGACCAAATCAAACTCTTATGTGGCTGTGTGAATCTATGACAAATATTAACAGGTAATGGGACTGAAATCACTGTCCATGAGGATGCGCCAGAGAAATTACTATATTTATAGCGATGAATCATTTGTAGATGAAGAAATATGTTTGAAATCACTGAAAAACACACAAAAAGGACATTTAGACCCTGGAAATCCTTGAAACTGCCACCTGAGAAAGCACTTCTATTTTTTTAAAACTAAGATCTAAACTTCCTTCAGTGAAGAGAAAGTATGGTTTTCAGGTATGTGAGAACTTGACTACAGGCAACCTCCAGGTTGAATGATAATCACAATGTTTTTGTTGTTAAGATAAGAACACCTACAGGTGGCTGAGTGAGAGGATTGTGTTAGAACTGAAAACTTCTCTAACCCCCATTGGACAAGTCTCAGATTTGTGTTACATTAACTCCCCTTGATGTCGTTCCTGCATAGGAAAATGCAACTGAGGTTCTCTTCAGATGCTAACATTTTGGTCATCAACTTCCATTTAAAGTAAAATTATCACTTCACTTTCTTTAGGTGACAAGTTGCCTATTAGAATACTTGCTGACTAACCACTGAGCTATACACTAGCATTGTGCATTCTCTGTGACCCAGCTGTACGGCATGAAAGATACTTTGCTATTGTCTGAGAAATATCTAGGTTATCATATTGAGTAAAAACTATTTTAATTTACATTAATTTTCAATTTGTGCTGAAAACAAGTCATCTATTGGTTAATACTGACACACAAGTCGCAAATATAATAGACAAATTCTCCACAACTCTTACATGTATAGTAGACTATTAATTTGGATGTTAAGAGATAGATAAATGGGGCCAATTGGCTGCTGTCCTGCACATTTGTGAAGTCATTCACATGAATGCAAAATACTCTCTCATATTTTGGTAACATTTTATACCATTTATTCTGCACTGGTGTAAATGAGTGTACAAGGTTCGGAACAACAGTGAATTGGGCCCATTAAATCTATCAATGATCAGGACTAGCCAGTCATCAGTTTAATCTGAAAGGCTATACTTATGATTTATACAAGATTGCACAATCCCCACTGTCTTTAATGAGTTCTGTATGTGTACACCCCCGAGAGCAAACTTTGACCCATTACGGTGCAGCAGATGCAATGATTTTAGAAGTTGACGCAATACAACACGCTCAGAGACATTCTGGCAACATGCTTAATGGAATGACAAATGTTTTATCAGATTGTCATATATACTGCACTGGTTCTTATTAGCACATGGAATTTAGTGGGAAAGGAAGAAGTCAGGCCTGGGGTAAAAATGGATTTCCAGATATATTTCATGATGTAGTTACATATTTGATATTTAAAAAATAAGTCCATGGTGTTAAACAAAACCTAAACGGAGGACAAACAGATCCCTAAAATGTCTGTCTCTACCAAGGATTAACAAAATCATTACTAACATAAAATCACTGGATCATAATGACATTACAATATATTCAGAATCATGCTATTTTCCTTAATATTGCAGCTGTCTTGGACAGAAATTACACTCCTAGACATGGTGTGGTTTCTTTTTACTTACAGGCTAAGCCTGACCAAAATAATTTATGATTTTTTAAAAAATTGTGTATCTATCCCAACCAGGAATTTTGGCATTAAGTCTTTGAGCTGAATCACTGAGATAATTTTCTGCCAAAAACATTTCTAAGAACAGTGCTTTAAATTTTTTTAACGTAGGAATAGATCATTGGGAACTCTCCCAAGGACCTTGGGAAGCATGATAAAGAACATTCTTTTTTTTTTTTTTTTCACTATAGGTCTAATGAGGTAGGAACACATCAATTAAATTCACATTTTCGAATTCTGAAAAAACCTAGTTTTTTACAGGTCGGACCAAACTAGGTCAACATAAAGCATACTGCCAGTTGCCCAATAACGTCCCCGAAAGCATGCTGTTAATCTCACAATAAGATCACACAGCATGTGACTTATGCTCCACTCTGAAACATACCACTCCCACCAAAGGAACTCTACATTTTGTGATAGTGGTATGTGCTATTTCTTTTGCTGGACAGACATCCTGTTGCCGATTGCCAAGCCAAGGCTCCAGAACTGGCTGCAAAGGATGGTTTACTTGCCCTCCCAGACACAGGAAAAGGTATTTAGAAATTTGATTCCCAGCTCCTTCTCTCCCCCCACCCTCCAACCCAACGTCTTTTTATTTTTATTAAAGTGAGTAATCTTTTGGAATGGTAATTACTGATGGGAAATAACTTCAGAACCAACTCTTACCTTCACAGTTTTTCCCATCAGCTGCCACATGAAAGCCAGCATTGCAAACACAGTGAAAACTGCCATCTGTGTTTATGCACCGTCCATTATTACAGATCCGGCCATTCTGTAAACATTCATCGATATCTGAAAGCCAAGCAAAAAACCAAAAATTTAAGTGTGATTTATTTTCCAGTTTTTGGACTCCATGTAAAAATTACCTTTTCCCAGAAAAGCTTGTTTTGATTTGCATAACTAAACATTATGAAGGTGGAGAGTACCAAAATATCCGTATCAAACTATCAGTTTGAAAGAAATTTCAATTTGCAGTAGGAACTGAGCCTTAGTTCAAAAAATACTAGACTGTAACTTGCTAAAATAGCGTTCAAGCTCCATCTAGATGTTTGTATGTGGTTTTCTGCATTTCGGTTCCTTATAAAGTGTTTTAACTAAAATCTAAACTTACTAAAAATGAACTGTTACACAAAATCAAAGGCTTTTTGTGCTTTGCTGCTGTTTTATGAAGTAGGAATATAGTGGGAAATTTTGAGACTTTCCTACCCCCAAAATACGTCTTCTGCTTATTTTTATATTTAAAACATCAAATCCTTATTTCTCTCTCTCCGCAGGAGGCCCTTGGCAAGATCTTGGAGGACCTGCATAGTGATATCACATAAGGCTGGCAGCTTTCCCTCTCCCCCAAAAGAGGGGGGAGGAGATGCTGAGACAGACTGTCTAGACATTTTTTAGATTGCTCCGTGTTCTTCATCAAGGGCTGGATCATCTCCCAGAGATTCTTGCACTCAGGCACAGAATTCTGTGCACAAAGATCTCAACCAGCTTGTGCAGATGCCTCCTCCACTACCCAGGGGCTCTCCATTTCCCCAGACACACTGCAGATGCCCCTCCACAGGTGTTCAGTACAGAAAGGGCTCTGCCAAGCATTGGGGATGAGTGGAGAACAGACTGCACTCCAGAGTCATGTCCCCTGCTAACTATGTGGGTATAGGAGGCAGAATTAATGGTGCTTGAAATCCAGAGTTCCCTTCCATGGCAACCCATCTTCTCTGAGCACCTGTAGAAGGAACTCAGTCAATGACTGGGCTGCCAGGGAATAAAAGGATCAGCAGAGGCAAGAATCATCACATGGACAGTTTCTGCCTCAGCAGATCCCAGGAGCTGTGGGAAGGCTTGGGACACCTCCTCTCAGACTGGCAGGGGTAACTGACAGGAAACAAGGCAAGTGGAATTTTCCTGCCCTGCGGCTTCTTCCCTGAGCCTCCTGGCACAAAGTTGAGTTTGTTTCAGGTAATTTTAATGGCAGTTCTTAAGGATCTTTGATTTTATTTACCTGCTGTAATCTGACTCGCGATGAAGAGAACGATCTTTGCGGTTTTGTCATTCCCTATCAGCAGAGAGCTGGCAGGAGATCAAACACTATGTTTTGTTCCATTTGTAGTTTTTAAATGTAACATTGTCGTCGATTTTTCTTTTCAGAACCAGTAGCAATGACAAAGCTGCCCTTCACCCGAATGAGCCAGGCATGTTCTTTAACTTCTACCCTTTCCATGAATGGTCCCTCTCCTTTTGCTCTTTGAAAGGTTATAGCGTAACAACATGACAAGGTAGAAAACCAGTTTTTGGCTCTGACTCCCCGACACAAATGCCTCTGTGATTAATCTTGGTAACACTTCTTATGTTTTTTCAGTGCTGTTTTACTTGCCTCCTTATGTCACTGAATGACGTTCTCTAGATTTTAATCACTGACCACACAGCTGTCAACTTCAGTCAGGAAAATCTTTCCAGTGGGCCCAAATGTGAGATCCTCAATGGTTTTTAATCAGACTTTACTCAGCCGAACTCCTGCTGAAATTATTGGGAATTTGACTAATAGCTAAGTAAGTACTGTGGAATCTGGCATGCCATATTTAATAGTTACATCAGTGGGACTCTCTCACAGTTCCAGGCAGCTGCACCTGTGTCCTCGATTGATGGGTCCACAAGGGCACCCCCTCCAGGCTTCGGGCTCCCCTGGCTGTCACCTCTCCTGAGTGGAGACACACCTCTCATTCTTTTCTGATCAGGGTATTTCCAGGTTGCACATCCCCTGAAAACACTGACATGACCCAGCAAGCGACTCTGACTAAGTAGACCTGCTTACTTTCTCTGCGGAGACTAACAGCAGATTAACTGCCCACCATTATAAGCACAACACTTCCCATGCAAGCCTTAAGGTAAAAGCACTACCGAAAAAAACAACAGAAGAATGTAGATGCATGCTGATAAGCTTGTCAGAGATCACCCCAACCCTAAAATGGGCTCTGGCAGAAGCCGCCCTTCAAACCCCACCCCATGGGTTTCCTTGTGGTTTTAAGTTCATCACAGCTTAAGCTCAGAACAAGCATGCAGTCTTATGGGGTCCTCAGTACATCTATTTCTTCCTCAGGATCGGGGCCATCTGTGGACCTGCCCATTTGCTGTATCAGCAAGAAGACTCCGAGCCTGTTTAAAACTAGGCTATTTAACCAAAAATCCTTTCTTTGTGTGTTTGTCCCTAGAAGATCCAGTCTGAATTAGATGCAAATCTCTCCAAAGGGCTGATAACCAGAGGAATTACGTTAGCATATGTTAAGTGACATAAAAACCACACAACATATAAACAATTTAATGTTTAGTCCAATGTACCCACAGACATTGAACCTAGTTCAACAACATACCGTTTGGCCAGGATATTACTGCATCTGTCACAGACTCATCCCACAGTACCTAAGACCAAAAAATCTATAAACATCTTCTGATTACTTTGGGACTTAGGACTTTTCAGAAAGGGGCACACCTGCAAAAATACACACACGCCTCTACAAACCCACATTTTTGTGTACATAAGAGATGCTCGTGCAAGCAGCACAGGCAGTTGCACATGCAGTTGCCCACTGTAAGTGCAAATGCTGGTTTTTGCAGACACAATAGGAGTGTGCATGTTTTGGTAAACACATTCTGAATAAGCGGCCCTTCAAGTCCTTCCTATAGAAATGGTTCTGCGTGTTTTAGCTAGTGCAAGCACAGCGGTGATGGATTGCAAGGGAACTGTTAAAGCGATCACACACTAACTATTATAGCCACTAGGCTTTGGACATTTGTGTGTTAAAGGATTAATCAAATTTAAGCAGTGTGACAAATGACTCATGAACAAATTCATCCCTTGAAGTCCCACTTCAGCATTGCTTCACCGCTTGTTGACTGAGCAGTGTAGCAATACAGCACCGCTGTTAAATTGGCAGACACTTCGGTCAGATAGGGTATGTCATTGGCACTTTTTCTGCATGCCCCAATGCTCTGCAGACAGCTGTTTGTACTGCTGCTGTCCTTTTGATTCAGAAAGCAAAGATCCCAGACCCGTGCTGGTGGTTTTCTTTTCAACCTTTTGGGCAATGAGGCACGTGGTTGTGAGCCTCTCTCTTCCCCTCACTGCTAGGACTGCTTGCAGATGTTTTCCCTAGGCTTTGTTTTTTAATTCTTTGCTTCCATCTCTGATCCCCTAATCCCACTGGGATTTCCAAAAGTCGCTTTCTTTTGAGTGCCCTATAATATTTCTTTAACCAAGCATAAGAGCTCTGTATTACTTCTTCTTGAGGCTCATATATGTAATATGTTAACAGAGTATCCAATTCTGACCTCATTAGGAGCTATGCTTCACCTATGCCCTATATAATTGATGGCTGTTTTGGGTGCCACTGCTTTTGGTGATTATCTTCACTTTTTCATTTGGCCTTTCCTAGTTCAGAACACAGAATACACTAAGGGCTGGTCTACATTGAAAAGTTACATTGGCACAGCTACATCTTTTCAGGGGTGTGAAAAATCCACAGTCCTGAGAGATGTAATTAATCTGACCTAACCACTGGTGTGGACAGTGCTAGCGCAACAGAAGCTGTAGGAAGAACTCTTCCATTGACCAAGTTACTGCCTTTTGGGAAGGTGGATTACCTACAGCGGTGTCTATGCTGAAGTGCTGCAGCAACACATCTGCAGCTATGCCACTGTAGTGGCAAAGTAGACATAGCCCACTTGCCAGGGTTTCATCAACAATTGTTCTCCGCCTAGCCACATAGGGGGTTGTGAGACGTGAGAACGGACACCCAATCCTGGCCTCCCGGAAAGGCATACAATAGCTCACCCTAAAAACTGCCACTGCAGCCTTAGGTTCTGTAATGACTGCTCACGGTGCCCTTCTGAGTCTAATTACTATTTTCATTGCACAGTTGGAAAATAATTTCCTGAGTTTCCATGATCATCAGTACCCAGAAACATCTCTCTCATTCATGTTCTGTGCCACTGAGTCCCTTTGTAGATTCACTCAACCTCTTAAGTCTGATCATATTGTAGTGGCAAAGGGGCTGAAGGGAATGGGGGGGAGGGTGGCAAAGATCCAGTCCAGTCATGTTTTGGAGTAGAATTACACTTTACATGAATTCACTTGTGTCTCCTTGCAACATCACCCGACATGGTCACTACATATACCCCACTGGTCTGCTGCAGAAACAGTTCACAGGACTCTTGTGAAAATGAAGTTGATGAGGCAGATTCCTACCCTAGGTAATAATTTTTAATAATTTTTTAAAAGTCTTCCTCTTCAAGTGAGGACAACTTCAGTGGGTGTTAAAAGCCACTCATTAAAAGGTGGGGAGATTTTGAGACCTTCCGATTTTTCTTTTTGGTTTCAGTCACCTCCATTAACACACACAACTTCAGAGGGGGTGAATGGCTAGAGAATCCCCTTCTCTGTACAGAGAGGGAACTACGGATGAAGACAAATCCGGGTCTTTGAGCATTCAAAGTCACCTTATCTTATTTGCATGCTTCTCTACCTCTACTATATCCAAATCACACCCTCACAGCATAGTCAAATGCTCTCTCAATAGAAGTTTCTCATTCTCAGTTAACTAGCAAGGGAACAGATCCACCTTCAAAGTCAGATTCACATCCCAGCACTGTGCAGGAATATCTGAGCGCGGTGAAAAATGCATCTTGCATCTCACAGGTAGGAAGTGCTTCCAGATAGATTCCTTCCCAGTCCAAATGTCTTTTCATAATCCTGGCCTCCTCTAAGTATTAGTACTTTGTGCGACCAACTCATCCATCAAGTAGGTTTGGGATATATTTTACTCAAGTATTTAATTTATTTTTAAAAATTCTTATTGAATGCATATGTTTAATTTTGCTTAAGAATAACACATATTTTCCCTCCCTGGTAGGTATACAGGAGTACCTCGAGGTATATAATACTGTACTTCACCTCTACACTCTGTCCTAGTTAATGTGCTCTGATATCCAGAACGACATTGGCATATGTAGGATCCTTGGGTATTCATACAGTCTCCACTGATACAAGGGTTCTTCTCACATTCATCAACATCTGTAAAATATAGACAGTACCTTTTTAGTAAGACATTGCTTGGCAGGTATTTAGGCCTGGAGGGCTACTTTATTAGTTTATTTTACATGTGTAAAACATCCTTTTTTATTTTATAAACTGTATTATGGAATACTGAAACATTAGGAATTTTTTTTTCTCATCAGTGTAAGTCTATTTTATGTGGCATTCCATACTTGAAAGTTCTAGGCACATACTGGATACTCAGTCAAACAATATTTCCCAGATAAAGGTTGTAGCTTCAGTAAAGAAACTGAGCAAGCCTCGGTGTAAATTTCTGCCTTGACATTTGAAAATTATTTGGCCTAATCTTTAGAGTTGCACTTTTGTATGTATTTATTAGCAACAGATCTATGAAATCTATATCCTCTTTTACTTACAATAGCCTTCACGTTCTAGTGGGCTAAAATCCCTATTCATTGCTTAGTTTGGCAAAATGCTAACAAATCAAAAGTCATTGAAGACATTAGGCATTTTGCTTTAGTAAGGACTATAAGATCTGACCCTATTTTTATATCTGTGATTGTAAATTGCATATTTAAGATGCAGGCAACTCTTTACACTGATTAAGTTTTAATCACAATCAACCACATTAGATCTATAAGAAAAGTGTGCTTAATTTTGCACTTAGAATACTTACAACTTAATTCATCACAACATTTATTTGTTTTTACATGTCATACACTAGAAGTAAAACTATTAATAATACGAGTTTGCATTTGAAGTCTAATTAAGGTTCATAATGGCTATAACAATGAAGCCTGTTTCTGCTGCTGCTTTTTTTTTTTTTTTTTAATAAGAAAAGAATGAGAATCTTTATATCATACAGGACATAAAAACAGTCTAATACAGTTATCACTGTCTAATTTACAGAGCAAAAGGAAAATCCCGTACCAATGCATTCCCCTCTGACATCCAGTTGGAATCCTTTGTTGCACTCACAACGGTAGCTCCCAGGAGTTGGAATACAGCGCCCATTAAGGCAGAGATGTCTGAATAGCTGACAGTAGTCAGTGAAATTAACTGGCAAGACCACTGAAAGGAAAGAGTTAAAAAAGTAGATTAATAGTTTACAATAATGATTTTCTGTAGTACACATATCATACAGTGCTCTTCCTTAAAAGTTAACATTTACCTTCCGTCACCACATAGATTAGAGAAGAACTCGGATAGCACAAAGTGCAGGAAAACAGCACCATGTCCCAGACAGCGTTGTCTAAGAATGGCTGCTAAATGTTGACTTTTTGACGGTAATATCTATAATTCGGCTTTCCCATCTTGCATGTCCCAACACTTAGGGCTAAACCATCCATCCATACACAGACGGATAAGGAATAAAGTAAGTGTGTGGTATTATCTATAAACCACTATTAACAAATCAGCATTAGCCAACAGCTGCTAGACAGTAACACGGTACCTCAAATATGTCCATTTTTATAGCTTGGAGTTGGACAGATACTCAGAAGATTACTGCGGTAACTGTGTGGTATTACAAGTTGGCAAGTGCTTACTGTGGGCTGCACTGGCATTTTGCAAACCAGCCTGAGTAAGAGACAGGCTAGAGAATGAATCGACACACTGAGAGTCCCAGTTCTTTTCCTGCTTCCTTGCACCAGACACACTTAACCATCCCCAGCCTTTTTCTTGGCATGGCTTACTTTTCTTTCCGCCCTGGCTCAGCTGCATGGGCCAGCGCACTGGGTGAGTGTGTGGGGATGGGAGAAGTGGAGCTTTGGTTTCACCCTCTCCCGACACCTGCGGTTCAGTCCCACTCACCTAAGCAAGAGTGGAAGTAGCAGCCTGGCAGCAGCTGCTCTCCCACACGGAAGTGTAAAGAACTGAACTATTCCTGGCTGTTCTGGTCTGAATGTGAGACAGTTATGAACTTGTAACCATGGAAAAACCCAGTTGTGGGTTTTGAGGGACTGACACCTACCAGAACCGCAGGTGGGGTTGGGCTGACCTCTGGTAAGCTTTAGAGCATGTGTGTAAGTTCTTTTATTGTTTTTAATGTTTTCTCTGTAATGCTTTCACCTTAAGAATAAACGTGCTTGCTTATAAAGTGCTGAATGCTAACTTATAACTGGGCAATTACACTGTTTTTAACCTCTGGAGAGAAAGCGAAGAGCCAATGCCGGCTTGTTAGGCAGTCTGGCTTGCTGAGGATATCACAGCGTAGACAGGGAACTGTACAGCCTGGAAAAAATCCCTGGTTGGGGGGAGAGATGTGGGTCTCTGCCCAAGAGAGATGGTGGTTGAAGAGCCGTGATTCTATAGCAGGTACCAGACCATGGAGGAGGAAAACAGGAGCTGCTGTGTGAACTGTGACAGCGAGGACTTGTAATATAAGTAGCCTACACAGGGGAGTAAGGGAGCTTCGTCTGCTCCTTACTCCCCTGTGCAGACATGCAGTAGGGCTCAAGACTGAGCCTAAAATATGGCAATAGTAAATATAATGTAGGGGTGTATATGGTATCCTAATTGAAAGGGGATAATATTACATAGAATGCAAGTCTACCACAAGGGGCCTGGTTACAGGGGAAACCCAATTAGTGCATACACAAGCGCCTAAAGCAAGCACAAGACAGCAGCAATAGGAGTGAGCACACTGCTCCTGAGAAATTCACATTTTAAAAGTGATACAGTAGGGAAACGGATAATATTTAATTCTTACCATGTGTAGGTAGAACACGTGATGGTAAAATAATGTCTGGCTGGCGTGGTACATCAGGGAACGGAAGAGGATAAACAGGAGGGATTCTATCAGGAGGGAGTGGAGGGAGTGGAGGAAGGTCAGGTCTCGCAGGCATCATACCGATCACGCATAACTTGCGATACTCCTCTGAAACGTGAACACACAGCACTTCAGTCTGGCGATAGTAAACATTAAATACCTGCCTGGAAAACGGAGACTTCGTAAACTTGTTTCAAAACAGAGGATCTCATTCTCTGAATCATCTTTTCAATCCAAAGTGGAATTTAGTACACATTTCATCAGAACGCTGCCAGTAAAGCGGTAACATGTCATTGGAAATCTACATTTAACAGCCACAAGGGGGTATCAGGGAACCAATCCTATTCTATTTATGTAGTACCTTTCAGGCAAACTCTCTGCCAAACTCAATGGGCATAAGGATTTTTGAACCAGGCCCCAAATTAATTACTGTCCTGAAAAGCCTGAAAAATTCATCCTGTCCTGCAGGCTGAATTCTGCAGAAAAACACCAATTTCTGTTAAAACTAAAGAAAAGAAAATAAATAAATAAATAAATAAATAAATACCCCAAATCAAACAAAAATAACTTCTTTCCTCTATATCAAGTGAAATTTTAAGGCTCCAGGGTTGCATTTTGTCTATCTCAAGTTGTAAATCCCTTTATTAGCCCAGAATAAGAACAGAACCTGAACACTACATAACTTACATTACCAAAACCTTACATTACCAAGTAAAGTGATTTTACATGCATTTTCAACATATAACATACTGGTATTACAGATGATGATCACAAGGCCATATTTTCAACTGACCTCTTTAATCATCTCCACAAAACATGTATCTATAAATAGTCATTTGTACATGCAAATTTGAAGGCAATAATGATGGGGTCCAATGAAAATGATGCTCAGAGAGAAATTAATTCCTAGAGAATAAAATAGTATATATGTGCAAAGCACCTAGCATATCAAATTATAACCTGCTCCTAAGGACACAGCCCAGAAAGTTAGGCTGCATGCATTAGCTTTCAATCTGTCTGTCCAACGTCTTACGTGCTGTTCAATATATCAGAGTAGGTTTGTTAAATACGATATTAACCTAAGATTCTCTTTTCCTTGTCACTGGATTTATTTTGTTATATTGGACAAATCAGGCTGTTTTACATGTCCCTGTATTTCCCTTTACTGATCTTTAAAGTGTCTTTTACCTTTAAAGTCTTTCCCAATAACTTTTTATTAGATAAGAAATTTTCAGGTTTTGTTTTTTATTCAAGTTTGTAGGATTTGTTGTAACTCTCTTTTCTGCTCCTCATTCAGAAAATATGTTTAATCTGCTTTCAGTTAGTCTAACTGCTATAAAAATAAACTTTATGTTAGACATTTAGAAGGAATGGGGGGGTGAAAGAATGAGTGAGAGAGAAAGACACACACACACACACACACACACACACACACACTTAAATATCTGTTAATGACCACATGTATCTGTAGAAGAGGTGACCAAGGGAAGTATTCAGGCATTAGAGATACAAAAGACCACCACCGACTGCACATTGGAACACTAGATAAGCTTATGGTCATTGCAGCCTAAACTGGAGTGCCCATACTGGAAACCCAGAGAGAACTCATTCCCCTTGGAAATACAGATTATGAGCCCAACTTTCAAACTTGGACATCCAAAATGCAACTCCCAATCCCTTTTTTGGGTGCTCAAATCAGCAAATATGTGCCCTGATCCCCTTGTTAAACACCTAAATTTGAGCACCCTAATTTAAGTGCCCACTTTAGAAAATTTGCCTTTATGAGCCAACAGGGAACTTCTTAGATGCTACGCATGACTAGAGAGAATGTCTGTACTGGATCACAATATTTTTAAAATGTATCACAGTTGTTAGGAATCTAGTTATGTGAAAACACTAAAGATAGAAAAGTTATGTGTAAGTAGACCAGTTTCTGAGTGAGGAAATACTGTATTTTAAAGTCTGGTGGTGTATCAGCAAAGTAGCTGAGTGTAACACATTACTGGAACAGCCACTCTGCATTACAACAAACCACAGCGCCCCTGTTAGCAATCTACGCAATGGAGCCAAGAGACATTACTAAGGATGTGTTTAGGTGAGAAGTGGACCTACTAGGCTGAACACTTGAGATACCAATTTAAAAGTATTTATAGTTTTAATGGTGAATCCTGCCCCTCAATATAAACAATTATTGCTGTGGTATGCAATAGAATACAGTGCAAGCCTTTTTTATTGCAACTCTAATCTCCATGTATAATTGCCAGCAATAAACAGCCTATTTTACAGTAACAGCTGCATGAAGGTCTGCTGCTGACATTGAAAAAAGCAACTGCCTGGTTATGCAACCAATGCCCTACTTTGTATTACATTAAATTTCCATTTCAAAGTTGGAGAGACTTGGCTTTACCAATGTCATGCACTCACAGCCCCAAAATTCCTAGATTTGGGCTCACTCTTAGGGCATACTTAGAAATCAGTGAGCCTGTAATAATATTGATGATAATGCTATGTGTGCATTTGCATGTGTGTATGGCCTTTCATCAGAGGATTTGAAAGCAGTTAAGAAAGGAAAGTGTAAATTACTAATTCCATTTGAGGCTATGCCTACGCTTACGGTGGCACGTAGGGAACAGACACTGCACAGACCCCTAGCACATGTATAAACAGCAGTGTAGACACTGAGGCACTGCTTAGGCGAGTAAAGACATGCCAGAATCTTAGAGGGTGTACCCTGTATGGCTCTCTATACACTACATGATACACGCTGCCCATGTCCACATTGCTATTTTTAGTGTCCCAAAGCTTCCCACCTGCCAGAGCCTTTCACTGCCATGTGTAGCTACAAACTACAGCATGGATGCAGCCTGCTTTTCACATGTAGCTATACTGTACCCTACACACTACTGCCAGAGTAGAAAAGACCTAAAAGACAGAGAAACAAAGGTACAGAGAAGTTAAGAAACTTGCCCAAGATAGCATGGGCTTTCGGACTTAACACAGGTTTGGGAGTCAGGAAGTTCTGAGTTCTAAATCCAGCCCTGCCACTGACTTATTGTGTGGTTTTGGGCAAATCATTTCACTTTTCGGTCTCAGTTTCTTCAGCTGTTAAATGGGAACAATAAGGAGTTGTGTAAGGAAAAGCAGGGAGTGAGTTAAAAGAAGAGGGAGATCTCACTTCTCCCCAGTGTCTTGGGAAAAAGCACTCTCCTACAACTCCCCACACACCATGGACAGGTCAGTTGCTGGGGAGCAAAAGAGAGTTCCTGGCTGGCTGCTAGGACTGAGCCCAAGACAGTTTCTGGCACGGACTAAGAGAGCAAGAAGGATCTTCAGCCTGGCTGCTTGGACTGAGTAAGGACTGAGTACAGGGAGGGCAGCAGAAAGGGTCTCCAGGGAGGAAGCCCTGGAGATATGGTCCCATATGAGCGCTAGGACTATTTAAAGACTGAGCCTGACGAGGGCTACAGAGATACCAACAGAGGAGTACTGGGACGGGCCCCGGGTGGACAGTATACCCAGGAAGGGGTCTGTTATGTTTCACATACAGACTGTGCGTGTGACTTGGCTGGAGGGCTGAATTGTTGAAAACCCATGTGAGAAGCCACCAACAGACGTCACCACAAACAGAGAGCGCGCAGGTGCACACACTGACCAGGCAGCGCTTACGAGAGATGGGTGCGGTCCCATTACACAGCTTGTTAGTGATTGCTCATCACTAGCCATCATACTTGTCATAAGATTTCAGCTAAATGTACAGTGCAAACGCTACCCACAAAACAGAACGTCTGAATGGGCAAGTGCTAAACCACTATTGTAAGAATGCAAGATGATCCATACCAGTAGCTCGGATCGGGCACATTTCAGGGGCACTTGTTGCTCCAGGAGACCAGCATCGTCCAGTGTCACAACAGCACTGCATTTTAGTTAAAACCTGTGGGAGCTGATTGCCGCAACGGCCATTGGTCAGAGAAGAGAAACAGTATCCAGGGCGGACATCTAAGAAGGGAAAAGAAATACACGTGGAATTAATAAATGTGCATCTTTGGTTTACAAAGCCAACGCCTACCGCTCCTAATGTTGTCTTGACAACACATGTATCGGTTTACTTTTTTATTAGGACTGATTCAGCATCAGTAATATTAATTTTAAAATTTTGAGAACAAAAACAAGAAATTGGGTGAGATTTGGTAATCTAAAAACTCAAAACCCAGCACAGCTTTTGTTGCCAACTCTCAGGATTTTTCTTGTGAGTTTGAAAATGTGAACCATAAGGACTTAAAAAAGCCAGCAAGCAATTAAAAAGAACCCCAAAGGATTTGCTTCTAAAATCTCATGATAAGCCAACCTCATGATATTTGGGGCCTGACTCATGATTTGTGAATGCCTGAGGACTGGCAATATTGAGAGGCTTCCAAACCTTGTGTGTCAGCTTGGACTCACTTTTGAGCCATCAAATCACTGGCAGATTTTTGGTTCCACTTCAAAACCAGGTAAAATGCATGGATTTTTAATGAGATTTTGTTTTGAATTCTTAGGCTCATGGAAACCTGAAAGCTAAAGTGAAGTTCAGAAGTGCAAACCATAAAGAAAATGCCTGAAGAGTACTGGTGATCTGAAAAAAAACCTTGAACTAAAAGTCCCACACTGTAATAAAATAACAGATGTATAACAACAGTGAGGAAGAGGAGAAAAGGAGAAAGAAGAAAACGTTTATTCAATAATTAATCACACGTTTCAGCACCTTCACGGAAAAGCCCTATGCTGCTATAACTGCCAACCTTATTCTAAGCAGCATCAAATCATTATTATTTCAGCTTCAGTTTAAAGGTGGTGGATGAGAGTAACAAACTACCGCTCCCACAGCCACACAATAATTTACTTTTCATTAGGCCTGACTTCTGAAGTTGAAGTACATAATGATTGAAATTACATAGCGATAGCAGAGCAAGAGGCTACAATACAATTGCAACCAGTGCCATCAAATGGTTTATGGAGATGTGTTAGCTTCATATCTAAAATGGGCTAGCATGGGCTGTACAAAGAACACAGCCCGTACTCAGATTTCACCTTCTCAGCTGCAGTGACATTTTACAAACATCTCCTATCTTAGGGGAAAAAGAAAAAAAACCCTAACACCTTTTCAAAGTCTATGATACAATTTGCAGCTTTGAGCAATTTGTTCACGGTGTATCATATCAGGTGAAACGTAAGCCAACTTAAAAAAAACTGTAGCATGATATGATGCTGCATGATAAACCAGAATGTGTTTTTAAAGCCCAAGAATGTTCAATATCAAAATGTAGAAGAAAAAGGTGGACATAAACTTGTATCAGCATGCAACATTCCTTAAAGAAAGTGTTTCAGTTATCCAGGATGTGGGAGATCCTGCTGTCCAGCATCTCAGTTATCCAGAGCTTAGCAGATGAGATACTACAGTTTGTATAAAAATTCAGGGAAGTTACTTATTATTTTGAGGGAACTGATATTCAGTGATCTGATGAGAGAGTCTATAATGGTTCTGCCTTTCATTAGCTGGAACCCTAAACAAAGATATTAGCAGTACTACAACTGATTGAGACAGTCAGCTGTTGCTTCAAGTTTTAGAACTAATTCAATTCATATCACAGCATCATGAAAATTTGAAATAGAAAAGACTTAAGTCATCTAGTCTACTGGTTCTTAAATCTTTTTTCATCCACAAGCCAAAAATTTTCCCATGATTTACCATGTTAAAATTAATCTCAGACTAGGTCAATACAAATGAAACGTCTATATAATGCACTCCATGCTATATTTGTTTCTTTGTTCTGTTTTATTCTGACTGCAGAATTACGAGGCTGGATGAAATGTTGGATGGATGACAGGGCAAGGAGAGAAATCATTCTAATCTCCGCTCCTTAATCTAGGGCTACCTAGTTGTAGACCTAGAAGGGATACATTTCTCAGAAGCACCCTCCTTGTCCCTATTAGCTAAAATTTATCTAAGGCTTTTAACTTGAGGACAGACATACTGTAACTAAATCAGGACTAGATGTTCTGCCTAGGTCTAATGCAGATTTTGGCTATATTCTTGTTAACACTGCAAATGCACGACTTGCAAATTAAACATAAATCCAAACTATGTGCAGATAATTAATATTGCTTCACATTTAGCACATTTTGCCTTAGACATGCTGCTGTATGTTAATGATGGCTCATAGCCTGGCATATCATTAACACTGTTTCTTGTCATCACATAAACACCCAATTGTTAAAACAAACTACTTCAGCCTGGAAATAGGAGGGAGGGAGGAAGCAGAAAGTATGTTTGAAAATTCGTAAGGGATCTAATGTGAGTGATGGCATCAGACAATCTTGACTGCACAGTATCTATAGAACAGCAGAATCTGCAGCAAAGTAGATAGTCAAATTCAAAATATTAATAACTAATATTATACTGAAGTGGAAATGCACATCTTACATCATCTCTGTAGCAGTGTGCATTGTTTTTTGTAAACTAACAGCGAATATATACAGTAATTAGTGAGCAGTCTAGAGCTCCAGTCTTTGGAGCTACTTGTCCAGAGCAAGAAAAGTAATGACCAGGTGCATTCTTTACTGTTTAAATACCACCTAACTTGCCCAAACAAATACTGTGTCTGATGATGGAAGACATATTGTTAAAGGAAATGCATTTCTGAACATACACACAAATATAATGGCAACCTTCACAATGAATCATGTCCTAAACTAATGTCTTTCCAGATTTCTAGGGAAAAGCACTTTTTGCTGGGAAAACTACTCTCCCTCCATAGTTTCCTTCCAGAAGTTGTTTTTCTGCTCCGCCTTTTACCAACTGATCTCTTTTGAAAAGTGATAATATGGGGAAATTGTTTTATTCCACCAGGTTTTCAGAGTCTATTAGCATTTTAAATAAGCTAGCCAAAACCATGGAGATTTAATTTTCATTTCATTTGAAAATGACTATGAAGGCTCTTAGTTTCATGACTGAACAGAACAACAACATACTTCCAATAAGTTTAAAGGAAAGATGAGAAATAATGTTGGCTCCTAAAATACCTGACCCAGATGGACACATATGCATCTTATTCTAGACAGCTGGGATATAAGTAATCTCTAAGTACCAGGGGTCAAGCAAACTATATCCTTCCCAGAAATACTGTCTTACTCCAGTAGTACTTTGGAGGCCATGACAGTCAGCCATGGCAACCCCTGAAACATTATCTGGAAGCACAGTAGGAACTTTAGGGGTGCTGCTGTGGAGCATTATGTTATGCAGCATGACACAAAGACTGCTTTGGAGGACCAAATCCATTCCATCATTCAAAGACAGACACAACAGCACCTCCACATTATCAAAGTCACAAAATCATACCACTGCATTCACTTTAAGGTAGCAGCCACAAATCCAGCTGATTACAGTCATTACCCATTATTTCCTTTAATGAAAACCATTTAAATAAAACCTATAAAGCCTGTGACTGGCAAAGGGTCAAATTTCTATGTCTATAATTTTATTTCTCAGGATTGTTTTTTAAAATAACCATTCAGCGTAACACCACAGGCTCAAAAAAGGTTATTGTAGGAGCAAAGGAAAATAAATTTTTTTAACAGCATTACAGAGAAACCCTGCATAAGAAGGGGAGGAAAAGATCACAAATAAACAGAGAGAAAAGGGACACACTACAGTAAAAGCTGCATATTATCACCTATGCTTTTAAGTTAAAAATATCAAATCATGTCAGAAAGGGAGTAGCCATATGGACATTGTGCTAAATTGCAAGAGTATCATTAGCTGCAAAAGCAGAAGGATATAAAACTAACCTTGACAGTGGCTGTGGGCACTTGCTCTCAAGAGGGATTTCAAGAGAGCACCTATAGTTATTAAATACATTTTTTGTATGCTGTTACTACTGTTATGGATTTATGTATGTCAGTTGCATCTACTCCTCCAACACTTATGGTTTTATACTCACCTATACATCTTGAGCCATCAGGAGCTGTATAAAAACCAGGAGGACATTTGCAAAAGTAACTGCTAACAGTGTTTGAACATTCTCCTCCATCACAGATTCCAGGGATGGTGCTGCATTCATCAATATCTACAATAAAAAGAGAGGTTCAATCAACTTAATTACTAAGATTCCAGCATTAAAATATTTATTATTATTATTTTATTATTTAAGGTCAAAATCTTTGACTACAATGGAATTATGCCAGCAATGTTTATAATACGGTACCGATCAGTGGCCCTATTTTGTTAGGCATCATATAAACACATATGAAATACAGTCTTAGCCTTGAAATACTTTGAATCGAAGGAAATGCCATACTTTCTAATTCCAGAAGCATGGATACTTCACTGTTTAATAATGACGGGCGCAACCCTGAAACTTGATTTAAATGAGTCAAGGGAACGTACTGAATGTAGCCAATGTACTGGAGTTAACAGTCTGATTTTAAGAAAACTGCCATGGGATCTTTAATGACCACAAGTGGTCAGGAGCCTCAATTGATGTTTCATGGTAATGCCAGCAGTGCAGTGTGCTATTAACACTGTACTTGGGCGCTGGTTCAACCCGTATGCAAAGGGAAGTGTACCACTTACTGAATCACCAACACCACTTCCTACTGTGCCTGGGTTTTTCTTGGAAGCCTCTCACTCAAGTATTGACCAGACAGAGCCAGTTTAAATAATAAAATCTGTTAGTATCACAGCACAAGGCAGTCAGTGAACATCAACCTTCCCACTTCTTCCATCTTTAAATAACATTGCCCTAACACTGCCTGTGCTCTTCTTTACCAATACATAAATATTTGTCTGAAATAAAGGTTATGTGCTACAGATTTCTAGACATGAGTTGACGTATAGCAGAGATGGCAAAAGGCAGATCCATATCCATAATGGTCTTGATCATAGAATCATAGAATATTAGGGTTGGAAGGGACCACAGGAGGTCATCTAGTCCAACCCCCTGCTCAAAGCAGGGCTAACCTCAGCTAAGTAATACCAGCGAGGGTTTTGTCAAGCCACAGCTTAAAAACCTCTAAAGATGGAGATGCCACCACCTCCCTAGGTAATCTATTCCAATGCTTCACCACCCTCCTAGTGAAAACCTTTTTCCTAATGTCCAACCTAGACCTCCCCCACTGCAACTTGAGACTGTTGCTCCTTGTTCTGTCATCTGCCACCACTGAAAACAGCCTAGCTCCATCCCCCCTGAACCTCCCTTCCAGATAGTTAAAGGCTGCTATCAAATCCCCCCCTCATTCTTCTCTTCTGCAGACTAAACAGGCCTAGTTCTTTCAACCTCTCCTCAGAAGTCTTGTGTTCCAGCCCCCTTACTTTTTATTGCCCTCTGCTGGACTCCCTCCAACTTTTCCACATCCTTTTTGTAGTGGGGGGTCTCCATACATCACTTTTAAATAAAAGCATCATGCAATGGATGCAACCTCTAAGAGATTTGTAGCCCATATACAAAATCTTCAGGTGATAAATCATGTTCAGGAAGATCTTCAATGCCAGCATTAAAAAAAAAAAAAAGGCAGCACATGCATCCCTAACCTGACCAGGCCTGCTAACTATAGTAACAGAAAGAGCCTGTAATGCTGACAGTTCTATTCCTTCCACAGCAAGGTGCTTATGTGATCTGCAGTGTCATGTCAATATCAACCTATGCAAACATCAATTATTCTTCAATTAAGGACGGTTCTCAGCCTATGGTACTTTGTCATCCCTTTGTTTTTCAGTGGCTGTTCCCAAGATGCAGCTGGCACAGCTCAGAACTCTAGGGAGCTCAAGTGAATTGAAAGACAGCCAACTTTTTCCATCGTCTGCCATGTAAGTGCCTAAAATAAGATTATGTCACTATCAGCAAACAGGAAAAAGAGAGCTCTGGAAGCCACAAAGGCCGGCTGCAGTCTGGAAAGTGCTCTGGAAACCAATGACAACCCATCTAAAGGTCTGTAACATCAACACACTGCCCTTGATGTGATGAGATTCCAACGGCAAACAGTGGCACCGAAGTCCCAGATCAGGGGTCCCCAAACTTTTTACACAGGGGGCCAGTTCACTGCTTCCGGTGATGTGGGGCGCCGCAGCCGCAGACTGGATGTGCGTCATATGACGCGCTTCCGGAGCCATGACGCGTGCATCCCGCGTCACCAGAAGTAGTACTGTACGTGAGCGACGCCGCGCTTTGCGGCGCCGCCACATACAGTACTCCAGGAGCACAGGATGCATCCTGTGCTCCTCTCACTGACCACCAATGAAAGAGGTGCCCCTTCCGGAAGTGCGGCGGGGGCCGGATAAATGGCCTCAGGGGGCCGCATGCGGCCCGCGGGCCGTAGTTTGGGGACCCCTGTCCCAGATGAATCAAAAAGGTATGGAAAATAATTGACTATAACAGGGGTCAAATTCAAGTCAAGTAGCTGAAGAAACTTAACCACAACTTAACAACAAGAAGAAGAAGAAACAATCCCTCTAATGTGCAGCAAATGAAAACAAAGGATAATGCACTTGATCTGTGTGTCTCTGATTGTGCACGACTCTATTGCACCCTTCATCCAGAGATACAGAAATCGATATACCGGTTTTATATACATGTATGTAGGAGTTATTTCTCTCATCAGTGAAATTTCTGTGAGGAAGTACAGCAACTGGTTAATAGCTGCACCACACAAGTTAGGGCACAATTCATTTTATGCATTAAAAATGATTTGAGGGAAGTTTGGCCACAACAGCTGGGCTAACACCTTTCCGAACTCCCATAGGATCTTTAATGAGCACCGACAGGACTTCAGTTGCACATCTCATCGGGAGGTGTCAAAGCAAGAGAAGATAAAAGTTATTCATTTCTCTTCCTGCCATTATCAGCCTGGAGAATCAGGTACTTTAAACCACCCTATAGCGAGATCTACTTTGCAAGTACAAACACACTAAGAATATATAGAGATTGATTCACTCTAAAAATGCTGGCCCCTCCTCATGTCCCTTAAGAATGCATTCTTTTGAGCATTTCAGGGAGCTGTTATGTTGTCATTTATGTGGGTTGCATTTCACAGATGGGCATTTGGGAGAGGTGTGACTTCTTGTTCAATGCTACTTAAAGGGCGTTGTCAAAGCCTTGAGCGTGAGCTCCCCGGGAGCAGTGCCGAGACACGCTTGGCTTCTGCATCAGGATTATACTCCACAGGAATCCACAAAAGCCTCAGAGACAAAAAATGTTGAAATTGAATTTTGGTCTGAATAAAGCACTTAATTAACAGAGAAAAATGCAGTCGTAAATTGATCATATTCAAGTGTCTTCTGACTCAAGTTCACCACTGTTTCAAGTCAGTGTTGTCATTGTTTATATAGACTCTGACCTTTTTAAAAGCAAAATCACCACTTTGTATTTTAGGTTGAGCCTAACCCTAACAGCATTTCACTGTTTACATTACAGTTGACATTAATATAAACAACAGTGTCACTGTTAAGCACGTGAGTTTTATAAAGGTAAGAATGTACTTGCAGACCTGAAGGTTACTGTAGAATGAATTACTCCAACGCATCATCACCACCACAAAAACGGAATTACCTAGCTTAGCGTTAGTGAAACTGAAATGGAGATGATGGCACAAAGCAGTGAAACAATCTAATATTTCATGTTCTAAATCTCATCTTTCATCACCTGTGCTGATAAACAGCACAACAGCTAAAAGGTTTTTGGCTTTCCAACTTGGTCTGTTGACTCGCAAGCCAAGAAAGGTCAGAGTTGATTAGAACTTGGATGAAGGATCTCCAAGGAAGAGACAAGTGCTGTGGAAAGCATGGTGTTGGTGAGTCAGCAGACAGCTGAGCCAGATCTACTGAACAAATGCCAGAGATGGTATTGGAGCTGCCAGAAATGTTATCTAACAGACAAGATATAGAGCCAAGGATTTGACCGCTTGTGATAATGACAGATCCCGGGGGTATCGTAAAAAGATTCCAATTTGAGTAAAGTACCTTGCACTTCGCTACATGCTCCCTTCAGTGTTCTGAAATGTGGTGCAATGACACTGTAAACTGTGAAACAGCCACCCCATTTCACACCAGAGGGAGCTGAAGTGCTATTTTTAATTATTTGCATTGCACTTGTGCCCATAGGCTCCAAGTGAGAGTATGGCCCCACTGCGCTAGGCACCGTTCAACCATTTAGTAAGAATCAGTCCTTATCTCACAGAGCTTCCAGTTTAAACAGACAAAAGATGGGATAAAGGAAGTATTAGCCCCATTTTACAGATGGGGAACTGCTTCATGGAGATATTAAAGGACTTGCCCAAGACTAGGTCCATGGCAGAGCCTGGAACTGAACTGAGTTCCCTGAGGAACTCTCTGAGTTACTCCCTGAGGTATCCTGAGTCCCTGTTCAGGGGCCTTACCCACAGATCATCCTTCCTTTCAATGAAGTGATTCCTGTCTGAACATTGGTACTGTGTGTAAGGCACTCTGAGATCCTTTGGGATTAAAAACATACATATGACAGTATTTAAAAGCCAGTCTCCTCTTTGGTATCCAAAATTTGTCAGAAAATTCTCTCTCTATTTGAGCCAAACTTCAGCATAATTCTGAGGCAACAGGCAACTAGAAGTACAGTTTTTTAAATGAAACCTAAATCCAACAGCCTGCCTGGGCACGCATGATGATCCCGTGACATCTTTAAATGTAGTATATTAGCCCAGGAGTCCTAGCCAAATTTCAACATGCGTAACTACGTTCTACCTAGGGTATCTGCATTTCCCATAGTTCTTCAACTAGGGAGGCTGATAATATAAATAAAGTAATATCGTGATGATGTTCCATTATCTTTTCTGATCACATATGTATTATGCATGCTGATTGAAGTATGGACCAGCACCTGGCTGAGGAAAATATAGCAGACTCTTCGCTACTGTCAGAACATGCACATGTGTCTGTAACAGTCTCCAACAGAAATTCCATTCGTTTCAGCGTAACCTCAGGATACACCAGGTACAGCATGTGAGCTCAAATGGAGCTGGGAGTTTCCTACACAATTCAGCACTGAACAGCCTGAAAATTGCTCTAATAGCATTTGCTCGGATGGACAGGTCTACAGGTTTAAGTTTTGCCCTCACTAAAATTTCACAAGACGCAAGTTCAAGCTATGTTATTATCCATCTCCTCAGTGCTATATCCCTCAGAA
Source organism: Mesoclemmys tuberculata (assembly GCA_007922155.1). Lineage (NCBI taxonomy): Eukaryota > Metazoa > Chordata > Testudines > Chelidae > Mesoclemmys > Mesoclemmys tuberculata. The sequence goes on from ML675644.1 coordinate 5,382,445, forward strand.
GGAAATGTCTGCCATGTTGGTTTATCCTATTTGCAAGTTAGGGCACTTTCTGCTGACCACCACCCGCAGCCAATGTGAAAAACATACTGCATGCAAATTTTTCTGAAACGGTTTTCCATAACCTACAATTAAACTAAAACGTTTGTAAGATATTTATTACTCAAATTAGGGATTTTTTTCCTTTTAAAGAACTGCACCCAAATTTTCAGAAATGAGTAGTGATTTTCAGACTGTCAATTTTGGGGGGCCCACCCTGAGACTCCTGAAAGGGGCCTGATTTGTAGAGGATAGGTCTCTCTCAAAAATCAGGCTCCTCTAAGATGTTAAAAGTTGGGCACCCAAAATCATTAATCACTTTTGAAAAATGTAGACCTGGTTTCCTATTTCTCCTAACATGAATCTATTTTCAACACAACACCCTAAATGAACTTTATCAGGAAAAAAAGCTGTAGGTATGGGGGAATAAACCATACGCATATTAATGGCCTGTGCAGTCAACAGCCATATTTTAAAGGCCCAATTCTGGATCCCTTGTGCAACCAATGTTCCCAATGAAATGAATGGAGTTTGAGTAAGCAAGATATGGAGGATCAGTCCTTGCACAGGAACATGCTATTGATGATATCCTCTTTAAGCCACGTTCTGATGCGCTTGTTCAAACTGAATAGTATCCTAATGAAGCCAACTGGAATTGAATCACTTGTGGAGTAAGGAGCTACTCTGCATGAATAAGGGAGTCAGGCCGGGCCAGTTCGTGGGGGAACATGCTGAGTGCCAACTTTCAGGGGGTGCTGACCCACTGTGGCCTCAGCTTTTTTTTTTTTTTTTTGCTTCAAACTGACCGGCCATTTGTTTGTTTGTTTTTCTCAGCCACTGAAGGGGTGATGGTGCTGAAACATTTTCCACCCTAGCTGGCATCATGGCTAGGGCCATTCCTGGCATCAAGATCAGGCCCCAAATTAGTTAAGTAACATACATTAGAAACAAGCATTTTGATAGCTAGACAACGCAACCAAAGAGGGACCAAAAGACTTTGAAAATCACCCTCCTGTCAATTAATCTGAAAGAACTCTTTTCTAAGGATTGGACCCTGCAAGATGTTAACTGCTCTCAACCCTCATGGCCTTCAAGGAGGGAAGAGGATATTTTGGACTTCACAGTAGCACTTAAGGCCCAGTCCTGCATTATTAAAATCAATGAGATATTTGTCATTGGCTTCAATGTAAACGGTCAAGCTACAATGTTAGCTACTCACTAAGGCTTGAGATGAAGGGGGAAGGCTTCCTTCTTGTTTTTTCCCTGATGGTAAAGGCTCTAGGTATCCCATTTTCCTGTTAACTAATTTTTCTTCTTAACATAATGTAATATTACCAAGTGACGGTTAACCAGCAGTAAAATCCCCATCAACATGTAATCATAAGGACCAGCAAGACTTGAACCCAGACCTGCAGGGTCACCAGGTGGCTGGCATCCCTACACTGCCACTCAACGGCAGCTGTAACCAGGCTTTTCCCTGTGGTCCACAATCAATAGAAGTTGCATACCATCAGAAGTTCCCCTTCAAGTGATCTGAGTGACAGTTGTCTTAGTGATCTCTAGTTGGATGCTTGACCCTATAGAAGCCCATAGGGTGTAACAGACAGTATCAGGACATCAATGTAGATCCCCAGCTAGCTGTCATGACTGCCCTGCTTCTCTGCTTCTGAACTCCTGGTGTTGATCTAGGTTTTACGTCAGGATTCTGACCCACTGATCAACCTCCGGAACCCCAGCGCCGACAATGAAACCAGGTACTGTCCCTTGGCTTGACCCTCAACTCAGACTCCAGTTTTGACCCTCTGCTTGACTCCTGACCCTGACACCAGCTCTGATCCCGACTCCAAATGCCTGCCATTAGTTCTACCTACCTTTGCCCAGACTCCTGACTATAATGCACATTTCTGCATTCACATCTGCCACTCATCTACACAAGGAGGACCAAAGCACAGCTAAAGGAACACAAAACACTTCCTCTAATATAAAAAAGAAAAAATTATATATATATATATATATATATACACACACACACACACACACACACACACACCTACCTTTCAAGGACAGTTAGGTCTTAATCTTGCAGTTATTACTCAAACAAAACTTTCATTAATGTTAAATGGAGTTTTACCTGAGTACGGAGAGGAGAAATGGAGCCTTCATGTCATAGAAGCATTCTTGTAAATCATATTGTGCAAAGACATGTGCCTCAAATATTTCTAAGGCAAAATCTTAGTTCATAAATATTTTATGTTTTCATGTTTAATCTGATTCAGATGTACTTTCAGTTTTAAAATCTGTTAAATGTTACATGAATAAAACTGGAACAAGCTGCAGGGCCAATGTTTAAGATTCTCTGGTTGAGAAGGAAGAAGGCATACTGTTCATATGTGCTATGTGCTATTCCACTTGCATACTCAAGGAAACAAGATTGTCACAAATGCTCCAGTCTATCTTCTAAACACAGCTGGCATCAAAACGAAGATTTCTGCTCCTTACTTTCAGACAACAGTTCTGAAAGTTCTTACCGTCACATTTTTGTGTCACTTCATTAAACTTGTGTCCAGCTGGGCATTTGCACTCAAAAGATCCAACAGTATTAATGCAATTTCCCCCTTGACAGATCCCAGGGATGGCTTGGCATTCATCCACATCTATCATATAATAAAGGAAAAACACCCACATTTAATTCATTCCTCAGAAACAGTCATAACAATTTGTCCATGCAGAAACTAAGTAAATATGCCTAAATCTGTTGCTCATCCCATCATAATATTATGATTCTTGCCCATAAAGAGAGAGACTAATTTTGTACATTATAGAAAGAATGATTAATTACAATTCTCCAAACATTTTTCTGTAGGAAATTGCTTGCTTATTTTTGTTTCACCCTTTTAGCTTATTGCTATAACATTTACTTTTGTTTTTCAAAACATCTGGGGCATTTTCAGCACAGATAACACTGCTCTGAAAATCAAGCCCCTTTAAGGCACTTGAAATTGGTCACCCAAAAATCACTAGCCTCTTCTGAAAACCTTGGCAGGCATGTACAGCAGGTCATCCAAAATGAGGAATATGCAGAAATTTTGGATGAGTGAGAGAGCTGCAAGCTACAACCTGTGGGAGGGACCCTTGTTCTTTGTGGTATTTGGTCTGTTATTGATGCGGATTTTTAATTCTTCATTCCCACAGGGCAAGATGCCAACTACCCTCAAATAAGTGGTGGTTAGGCCCTGGTTTAAGAAGCTATGACTGACATTAATGAACAACCTTGCTTAGACATTAATTACCTCACTTTTTACTTTCTCATTTTCTGTCCTCCTTTTTTTTTAAGCAAATGAAACAGCAAAATTGATGGCACCTTATGTGTAAGAAATTAAATGCGAACATTTCAAAGGATCTCCAGTTTTTGTCCTCACATTGACTTTAAGTAAGCAAGACTGCACATAAATATGAAGGTGCAAAAGTCCAGCTAGATTGTGGCTTTCAGCATTGGCTGCACTGGAGAGTGGAAGGGAGGAAGAGCAAAGCAGCAGTGGAAGGGAGGTCTTGGAAGTCTCATCTAGAATTCTGGGAACTGCACAGGAGTGGAGGTTGGACCATAAGCTCTACCATCTTTGGGAACATTCAGAATGGCCCTCCCACCCTTGCACTGAACACACCACCAGGATCCTTCTCTTTTAGCCTCTCTTTGGGGAGTCTGTTGCTGTTGGTAAAACTAGATTACTGCAGTGCCTGTGTTCCTCACTGTTACTGGATTAAACACAGGGACACAAGACAGGGAAAAGTCTCTGGCTGCCCTTTGTGAACACCATAGAGCTAACCACAAACCGGCCCATAACGTCAAACACAAAAGTGCTTTGTCTACAAAAAGGGCCAAGATTCAGCTCCTATGGGAGCTCTACATTAAAAGCCAATGGAACCTGTGCTCATAAGTTTCTTGAACATGCCATTCTACATCTTCGATTCCCCTGACTTCTGAGTGTTTGAAATTTCAACCATGACACTTCATTAACTTAACTTTCTGCATGTTTTAAAATATGCCAGATAGACAGAGAGCATATTTGAACAGTGGGCAACAATTTTATATTTTTCTCCAAGTATTTATCTATATAATATATATTTGTCTTACTGATTCTTAAACACAGAAATCATAGGCTTGGTCTTTCTTCAGAGAACCTGGGTGAACAGGCCTGGGTATTATTTAACCGGCTTTCATTTTACTATTTAGATCAAATATGGACGCAAAATAACTAAAATATCTTCAATCTTAATGGATGTTATCCGATTTCAAAAGGACTGGATGTCATACAACTGTATGAAGAATAAAGCTAATATATGGTTCCATAGCTGGTCTACCAAAAGTATGACACCTTACATATGAACAGGAAGTACAAGTCAAACCTACGGAATCAAAACTGGGTTGACATCACATGTAGCTGCAGGCTAATAAACCTGCAGTGTACAGAAGAGGCCTTGTTCTGGACCATACAAGCCATCAGAGGTTGCTCTGCAGAGTCTTTCTCACAGGAACAATAGAGAGGTGTAACCAACACCTACGGGTGTGGTTCATACATTTATGCACATACAGTCCCTGACCTGCCAATGACTTCAACACTCAGCCCTCTACAGACTTTATCCCTGGCTTTTCACAGGTACAGAGGACTGTGCACTAGGATGGCTGAGGTCAGAATATGGTCACATGTACCCTGCAAACGCAGCATTAACATGTGTACCCATCTAGAGGTGTGTCACACTTGTTTGCAGGCAGCAGACGGGACTTGGCTAGTGGTACAGGATGTCTAAATGTTTTAATGCAATGGAATGCCTTGAATGCATGGGAATTTCATGATTAAAATATAATTAGTAATAGATTTATAATCTTTACCTCCTCTATTCTTACCATATAGAATATGTTAGAGAGGTCTAAATGAACAAATCCCAAAGATACAGTGCTGGGAATTTATAATCCACATCAGTTTAGTACATGGCTGCCCCTGTTAACTTTCTCCTGTTTCCTGCCAGACATCCAGACAATAAAAGAATTTGTACAGCTGGAAGCATTAGAATAAAAGCCAAAAAGCAGTGTAAGGACTTTCTATGGTGAGACATGCTCAGAAAGAAGCAAGCAACATCTGGGTGGATTTTACGATTTGAAACAAATGGAAATGTATTTCCAAAACTGTTTAAAATGTACAAAAGGGCATTTTAATTGGGGCATTTTAAATGGCACGATATCTCCAGGTCAAATGAATGTAGCTCAAAACATACAAACTAAACCTAAAGCCAACAAACTGAAGTTAAAAAAATAAAAAAGAAACAGAGAAAACAGTATCTTCACAGGCTTGGTTTTCTGTCTATCTCGAGTACAGTTTGAAACAGAACAAACCCCTCCTGACAGTGGTAGCATATGTACAGAGAAACACCACTATCCAGTCATATGAAGGAGCTGTTGGCAGTGAGAAACTCATTAAGAACCTGGCTGCTCTCACATGACCTAAATTACTAATGCACTTACTTGAACATCAGACCACTTAAAACATTGTTTTTTCCATTCTTCCCACACGCAGCAGAGAATGCTTTAGGACAGGTAATCCAAAGCAATGGAACTCAATCAAGATTAATCCATTAATAATTTCATCAGCTCTTGCTGAAGTTTGCTACCACCTTACCTTGACAGGCTCCTGTGCGAATATTTGGAATAAAACCTCGGCGGCAGGGATGAGGCTGAGCTGGACACATTTCACATGGATGGCCCCATGCTCTCCCAACTGTTGCACAGCAAAGGGTTTTCGTGCAAACTATTCCAGTGAGCTGTCCCTGGCACATCTGATTGCTTACCAATGTGAAGCATGGGCCAGTCCTATAATCTGAATCAAAGAAAGGATGTCTAGTCAGCATCACATTAGAAAGACATTACATAACTCATAATAAAGCAGAGTTGGGTAAATCATTCACAACTAATAGTTTACCCCATAAAAATCCCCCCAAATCCCTCTTTCCAACATAGTGATTGTCCACGAACACATGATTTTTCTCTTCAATGATTTTTATTTTTAATAGTCAATATATTTGAATATGAAATAAACATTTCTGTGGATTGATCATGATTATTTTTCCATGAATATTTGATACTCGAGATGCTCCAAGTTTTCTCCTGATTTTCAGAACTAAATGCAAGCTGCGTTTCTTTGGCTTAGCTTTCTTACCATGGCTCTTCAGAGATCCCATATGTGTTTGTGTGAGAAGAAGTCAAAAGGAGGGAAAGAATTTCACTACTTTTCAGGGCATTCCTGCACACGATGAGGAGTGAGAGTTTTGTTGTTTTCTTTTATTTAGTGGGAAGTGCTCAGATATTACCATGATGAGGCATATGTAAATACTTCTATAAAAGGGCAGACACTATTTATAATTAGTCAGATGTTTTGTTTGTTCCTTGACAGGATGCATCTTTGCATGGGTAATTTTAAAATCAGTCTCCACAGTTACTCATCAATGCAGCCAACTGACAAGGTTGTGTCAGTACAATTCAACCCTGCAGACGTTCACAGAAAGCAAGCATGAAAAGAGACATGAGCATGGCTGACAATAGTTCAATTACAAATTTGATCGAATAATTGGGTTCCTATTTTGCTTAATGCATGCATGTATTTCCAATGGTCCCTAAAGGAAACCTCCTTGAGCTGAATGACTCCCTCATTTTGTGGAAGTTCAGCTCTAGATTTAGATCCACTTTTCAGTTTGGGTTTCTCTCTAATAAAAACATTGGTGAGGTTTTTTTCATCAAATTTAATCAAGATTGTTTTAATAGTTAGCACAGTACTCAAAATAACACTGATAAAAGAGTTAGGTTCTGTTTGTTTCCACAACAGTTGTTTTTAAATGTATCTCAAGGATAAGTAGTCTAGATGAAGTTTACTAAGGACAAATTTCACTGTTACACCAATATGTCCTGTCCCAAGCATATGGGTAAGCTTTGCCTACAGCTCAACTGAGGGCATGTGGAATACATCTGCTTTGATTTGTTTATGGTAGGACAGGCCATTTATCCAACAGGAAGAATTAAAGTGGGATGTTAATAAAATATTAGTAGCATTTATTTTGTTCCATTCTCCTAGGGCAACAACAAAATAGCAACACCAATTCCTGCTGTCTCCTGCACATGCCAGACCCTTCTTGTCAAATAAAATTCTTCATCTTTTTACAGAAGATTCCCCACTCGCTTTTTTTTTTTTTTAAATGGAAAATTCTGGAGGCCAATAAAAAGGATTAGTATAAGATTAATTTGGATGCGCACATTAACATGTGGCCACAGAGAAACCCATGTTTTTTCAGCTCCAGTTTCTCTTATAAGGGCCTGATGTCAATAGGACTCTTACCCAGTAAAATCAAATCACTTTGGATCAGGCCCTAATAATATATGCTGATGCAGTACAAGATGAATGCTTAAGAAAAGAAAATGGAATGTGTTCCATCCAAAATACTAGAAGAAGAAACTAACTGTAGAGCAAGTAAAGATGTTATAGAATCACAGACATGTAGGGCTGGAAGGGACCTTGAGAGATCATCTAGTCTAGGCTCGCCCCCATGCAGAGGTAGAACTAGGTATACCTAACCCGTATATATTTTTTTCACTCAAACTACTCACATTTTTTTTAAAAGAAAAGAGAGTGTTTAGCTTTGTAAATCATGCTAATTTCAAAATAGGTTACAAATCCTGGCCTCTCTGGATGAACTGACAACCACCTTGTCATGGTAGAGAGGCTTGCATGAACTGAAAACGCTCAGAGCTATACCGTTCGGAGCTTTCATACCCCTGGTAGGGTCACCCTTGACGAGCTGGTCTGAGGCAAGGCTCCTGACTAAACATGGTCCAAATCTCACAAGACCCCAATGGTGGATTGGGCGCATAAGAGGACCCTTTAGAACTCTGAGGCAGTGAAGGCAGATGCGGGCTGCAGCAGAAGGGAGGCCCCTGGTTGTCTTGGATCTCTGTGCCACTGGGTCCAAGGTTTTCCTCTTGTCAAACGTCATGTGGTTACTGCCTGTGCACCGGTTTCCTCACATTAAAACATTGTATGGTCAGGCTCTGACAAATGGCCCATACCCATATGAAGTCCTGCAGTGATAAACAAGTGGTGGTGCAGACAGAAGCAGTGATCTCTGGGCGTCTTCAGTCACAAAATTGGCAGCTGGGTTGAGAGAGAAGTACATTTTGGCAGCAGTGCTGTGACTGAGCAAGCCGTTTTAGGATCCTCTCTGCTCACCCTGCTCCTGGGATAGAAAAGGTGTCCCAAACAGAGACTGTCTCATACTCCGCCGACAGCGAATGCCCAGAAAGAAGAACTGCCATAATTGCCAGAGAACTGGCAAAGCTCAACATTGACATTGCAGCCCTTAGTGAGACCCACCAGGCCAATGAGGGCCAATTAAAAGAGGAAGGAGGTGGCTATACCTTCTTTTGGAAAGGAAAGCCACCTGAAGAGAGACATCCACAGGATTTTTGCCATCAGAAAGAACATCACTAGTCAGCGTTTTGAGCTTCCCGTGGGGACCAATGAGCATCTCATGACTCTTCGGCTCAAGCTCGGCAACAACCGATATGCCCCATCACTCAAAGATGAGGAAGAAAAGAAGAAGCAGTTTCACAGCCTTCTCGATGCAGTCCTCACAGCCACGCCAAAGGAAGACAAACATCTTCCTGAGAGATTTCAATGCCAGAATTGGATGGGACTCCCAACTCTGGAGTGGCATAATAGAAGATGGGGTCAGAAATGTAAACCCCAATGGTATTCCCCTCCTCTGCAAAAGTGCAGCGCATGATCCGATCACCACAAATACCATTTTCAGGCAGAACAATAAATTTAAGACCACCTGGAAACATCCTCGTTCCAAACATGGCATCTCCTCGCCTATGTAATAGTCGGAGCCTAAGATCATACTAACGTCGGTATAACACAAGCCCTGAGAGGTACAGATCACTGTTGGACAGAACTTAGTAATCAAAGATCAATCGTGTATCTGCAGCTCACTCCACCACACTGCAAACACCAAAGACTAAGTGAAAGCAGTACAATGCCAAAGCACTTCAAGACCAAGCCAGTTGCAACAGTTTCCAGCAATACCTGTCTGAGAAACCCTCTAACTTGTTTGATAACATCACTGACATTCAAGAGTACTGGGATCAATTTAAAAATACCATTCACAATGCATGTGCTGAAACCATAGGATATTCCACTCACTGGCACCAAGTCTGGTTTGATGAAAACAAAGAGGAAATGCTAGTGTTAATTCAACAGAAAAGAAATGCATTCTGTAACTGGCAAAATGACTCCTCTAACGAACCAACGAAAACATGAGGCTTATCAACTGCTCAAAGCTGAAGTCCAAAGGAGGTCACATGACATCAAAAACAAGTGATGTCAAGAGAAGGCCTCTGAGATTCAGGGTTTCGTAGGCCAAGATGACATGAGAAGCTTCATTCAAGCAATGGAAGCTATATATGGACGACGTGCCAAAGGCCCAATCCCCCACATTCCCAGGATGGCTCCATCCTCCTTAAGGACAATGCAACCTTTAAACAACGCTGGAAGGAGCATTTTGAGAGCCTACTCAACCGCAAAACCACGGTCTCTGAAGACATCACTGAGTTTATCCAATCACGTTCAGCAATGGAATGCTTTGCTGATTCCCCATCTTCTGAGGAAGTCCTACATGCCATCACCCAGACAAAAAAATCACAAGGCACCTAGCCCAGTTAGCATCCCAGCTGAGTTTTTTAAAGCTGGGGGAACAATGATCCAGCACAAACTCCACCAACTTCTTAACAAAACCTGGACCTGACCTTAAGAATGCCAACATTGTTACAATATTCAAGAAAGGGGACAAATCTTTGTGTGAGAACTACAGAGATACTGCCCTCCTCTCCATCACAGGGAAGATCCTTCCCAGATCCTACTAAACCACCTCCTCCCCCTTGCCGACAAATTTCTCCCCTAATCACAGTGTGGCTTCAGGCCATCTTGAGGCACAACCAACATGATCTTCCTGGCATGACAGATTCAGAAGTAGTGCAGAGAGCAACACCAGGAATTGTTCTTAGTGTACATCAACCTAACCAAGGCTGTTGACTCTATCAATTGTGCTACCCTGTGGAAGAAGCAAAGTAGGCTTGGCTGCATAGTGCTGATCCTGCAAACCCTTCCTGACATTCTGTACATAATCTTTCTTTGTATATGTAGTTTTGTTGACCTCAAGTCAAGCAAATGGAATTACTTTCATGAGCAAAGACACAAATAAGGGTGTGCATGATCAAGCCTTTAGTTAAGAATTAAGAGTAAAGCCGGATGAAAAATATCAAGGGGGGGGGGGGGAAAAAGGAAACATTCATACATTTTCTTTGAACATTTTCAATTAATTTTTTGAAAAATTTGACCCTTTTTATAAGCAGATTGAAAAACAGGAAAAAACCCTTAAAATGTATTTTAGTTTTGCAAAAATTTGTTGCTGAAAATTCACACATTTTCACCTAACGCTAGTTGACAGGATTTAGCATTTCACTGCAGATGCTCACAGACTGTTGGATGGGGCCATTATTCATTTAGCGGACATTTCACACAATTTTATACACTTTTCATGCATCTACTAATTATTTACATAAACCAGTTCCAGTTTGTCTCAGGACATGTCTGCCTTGTAGTATTCCCTCCTGACCTAGTGTGGTGTATCAGCCACTCCCTTCCTCAGTTTCCCTTCTCTCAGGGGTGCCTTAAGAACTCCACACCATCCAAGACGGTAAGATAGAACCCCAGCAGGTGTATTGTATTTTATTAAATTCAAATAAACTTGAAATGAAGTGTTTCCCTTGGGGCTCACGGGGTTGCATAGCCCCTTTTCTTGCGGCCTGTATTGGTCTGGTAGCACCTTTCCCTTAGGAGACCTTCTCTCTGTGTGAACACCTCCCTGCAACTGAGCCTTGATGGCCTTTTATCTGTCTCCGCTGCCCATTATTCAATTAACTGCCTGGATAGGCTCATTCCCCTTAAATTAGCTCATCGCAGGTAACCTGGCTCCAGACGCCCCTTAAAGAGGCCAGCAAGCCCATGACACAGTTGTATACAGTTCATGAAAGAACGGAAACTGTAACAGCACTTGTACTCTCAGACATTTTCACAAAAAGAATACCGAAGTATTCTTTTGGAGCTAGGCCAATTTATATGAGATGAATATCTGGCCCATTCAGTCACGGGGAAGGAACGAGGTGATGTTTCCATGGGTCGCTCCTGCTGTGATCTCAGCAACTAGAGAACTGTACGTATCTCTTTAAAAGATCCCTTGTGCTCATAAAACCACCACAGAGGCTGCTGAAATTTGTACCATTGGCAGACTTTGTCCAAAAAGCAGCACAGCAATAAGTAATAATAGTCCCAATACCGACTGGATGGCACTGCCCAATGCAACTCAGAGCATTAGGACATCTGCAAGAACTACAACACAAGATATGCATCCAACCTTGAGTCTTTTAGTGTTCACATCACATTAACCTTGATGACTGCACGTCTAGTTTGTCTTTTTAAAATGTGAACATATTGTTTAAAAGTAAATTTCAAATGACTGGAACATGAATTTTAACATTCAGATGAGTCTAAGGACTCGGATGAAATCCTGCTTGCCTTACTCACAGGAGATACCATCCTTAAGTTGACGGGAATTCTCAGGCAGAGATTTTGCCCCGGTCTGAGAGGATAATGGTTCAAACTAAGGTCTGATCCTGCACAATGAGAAGCACCTGTTAAAAAATTCTAGACATCCCTCCTCCCCTATTAAAGCACACTGGAACTGAGGGTGCTCAGTAGCATCCAGGACTGAGGCCTAAAAAGGCAGCATTTATCTTACTGTGGCAAGAACACATTACAGGAATAGGAAAATATGAAGTCTTGCAATAACACAGATATTTATCATGATAAAACTAATGCTACCTTTTCTGTTCACACTACTGTATCTAGTTAGAACCACATGCTAAACACTAGCTGAGCAAAAAAACCCATTTTTCTGCTTGGAAAGATGAAGCATTCTTAATAGCTGTTCAACATTCCATATGGGTAAATTCTACATGTCCCCCAAACAAGAGCCAAAACTGCTGTGTAACTTCAACTAGCATCAGCAGTGCAAACTGCCAACTTCCCCTTCCTCCAGTACAGCTGAAAAAGGGGGGGGGAGGGAAATCATTCATTGATCATGCCAAGAATAAGAGGAAAACAGGTTTAATTTAAATTATATCTATCCACCCTTTGAATTCAATTTGTTATTTAAACCCAAGATATGGCACTGTATAGTTATAACATTGCATGTTAGAATAATGTGGCATCCTCTATAGGGCTATCTTCACCTGAACAATCGGCTGACAGAACATGAACTCCACACTTTGAGCCCAGTCCCACACCACTGAAATCTATGGCAGTTTTGCCAATGAATTCCATGGGAGAAGGAGCAGAACCTTCGTTCATTGCCTCATCAGAAAAAGGGCTACCTAGCAATGGAACTCTGTTTCAATCTTAATGGCTTAAGAAAGCAAAGGAACATAGAAAGGTCTGTGAGGAGAAGATGGGAGACTTCACAGCTAATTCTTATTACACATCCTTTCCAGTAGACCAATATTTCTGATTCTCAAGTTTTAAATTCCAATTCTGAAGATAAAAGATGGTCAATTTGGTTGGAAAAAGATTCTGACCACAAGGCTGAAGCAAGCGTCCAGCTCAGTGAAAGCCACTTGATATCACTGATTCTTGGCCCACTGCATTCTACTGTATGATAGACTCAGAAACAAAGTTTATAAAAGTTATAAAGCATGAGAGTCCCTCAAAAGCAATATACAATTTCACAAGGTAATATTGCTAGTGATGCTGATGGAAGTCACATGTACTATATCTAAATGCACATGCACAGCTTTGAAAATTACCTTTATATTTTAGCTAAAAATGAGACTAAAGACTTAAGCCATACTAAATAAGTAAACTGGGAGAAGGAGTTTTCTATAGACCACAGTGAATCAGGGTGGAGAAAGAGAAGATAACTGTACACATTAGAGCAGTAGGCAAAAAAACAAAGTCTCAAAAGAGCAGAGTAAATGAGATATTCCATATATTGCTACAGCTAGCCAACAATGAAGAACTATCAAATCAACCTCACCAAGAGTACAAGGAAACTCAGGTCAAAAGAGAAGATGTTATTTAAACACTTGGAATCTGGGCAGTGGATAATTTGTTACACAAATATCAGAAGCAGGAAGAATACACCTACCGATTTCCATGTTACGTCACCAACAGGTTTCTGAAACAAAGCAAGGAGCATAAAAGAGAAAAACAGTAGAATGGAAGAGGCAGGAACAATACGAGGAAGTATCTTCAACATACTATTACGGTGTATAGGGAAAATTTCTACTTTTGCCTTTCACATCAATGGTATTTGTAGCATGTTCCTTCTGGAACCAAACGTCTTCTATAGGAACTTAGAATTTTTCAATGGAATTCACCCTAAAGGGCCAGGACTTCAGTCAGGACTCTAGTTACTAGTAGAAGGAAGAGCCTTTAATTTACTGGATGGTTAAAATGAAGTGAACAATGATATGGTGGTAGGTGCTATAGAAGAGATGGTTTCATTTTTTTGTCTCAGCCCCCGTCTTCCTGGAATGGCAGAGACTGAGAGTCCTATAGGCCACATATCCAGTTTCTGTGGAAGAAGGAAGAATTTGCTTTGCTCAAGAGAGTCCACATCAGTTGAAATGAAAAGTTGATGGATAATTATGCTATCGTACTGTTAAAGAGCTTGAAGCCAATGAGCACATAGCAGCAGTGTGAAGGCTGTGGTAAATCCTATCTGTTACAGTTGTGATTCTCTGGGAAAACATTATTTCTTGATAGGGTTGGAAAGTTTGGCTCCCTAGGCAAGAAGTGTTACCTGGAATTATTAAAAGTCTCTTACCACAATCTTAGGACAAAAGACTTTCAGGCCCATTGTTACTTCTGAGACAAGAACAGATGCTTCTTTAACAAACATCTAATGCGTTTATATGTTACTTTAAAATTGTTTTTAACACTTGTTACAAAGTACCATGAGCCCTCTTTTAATCTTCTGTCTGTGATTATCTGAAGATGGGATAATGATCATCTTGACTGTAATAAAGATTCCAGACAGATGCCAACTTGAAATAAGATCAGCATCAAATATACCAGTGTCGCAATCTAGAGATGGCACAGAATCAAAACTTTGAATCCAAATATGGAGGGTCTTCAAAATCCAATCTTACATACAGATTTTGATTTTGCAAATGGATCCTGGTCTTGTTAGTGGATCAAAGCAAAACTTCCCATCCGTAAACCTCTGAGTTTTGGAATATTCAAAACCTGGGGAACATTCAAAATTTGTGGATTGAGCCCATCGCTACTGTAAACACTAATAAGAATATATCAACCACTAGACACCTCAGAAAGAACACTGATTTGTATAATCAGGCAAGAGGAAATATCACTGAAAAAAGTACCAACTTGACTCTTCCTACTAAAAGACCTCAGCTAAATGCTCATGCCAAGATAAATCTAACCCTTGTGACCTTGCTAGCACTAAATACTTCCTGTACTGAATTCATTAGAATCAGAAATGCAGCAGCACAGAAGTGGCATTTCTGGCAGATTAATTGTAGAGAACTTCACTTACTCTGTAAGAATGACGCACCAGTCTGTAAACAATCTTGTGCGGCAAGGCTTATGATGTGAGGCGATATATTTACTCTAATTAAAACAGGTGTTACTGTCACCCCACAATGAATGAAACCTACAAGAAGGTTTCTTTGGGTGGCTGCAACTGCCTCTCTCTAACAAGAAAAGCATGGGGCCAAAATCTCCTACTCTCACTTAGACAACGTTCCTAACAAACTCAAGGGGAATTTTGCTTGGGTAAAGATTGTAGGATTTGGCCCAAGATATACGTATAGGCAATATATGCATTTCAAAAGCAATAATATTGTTCCGAAGAATCTGTATGTTATCTATTTTGTGATTTGTGACTTTGCTGTCAAGAGGATGCAAATGTTTAATCCACAGGTTTATTGTAGTGTTCACTCTTAATAAATGATGTTAAGGTTACATATACTTAGGGAACCGCTCTATTTCCACTTATTCTTAACTTTAGAGGAAAATTACTCTGTGGGGGTGAAAACTTACAATACAGTAAAATATAGGCAGTTTTATATTTTCTCTTTTCAACTAACTACATGGATGTGAGTTTTCTTTCAAATCAGCATAAAGTACTAGTAATTCCACCTAAATCATAGAAATCTACTTAGGAAAAATATTGGGTTTGCCCCATAAACTATTGTATTAACATTCCCAACTGTTCTTTTGTGCATTAATATTGTAGTTTATATAGAACACTGGGTATGTGCCATACAGAAGCATTAGCCATTAGCCACAGTCGAGTGTGCATTAATA
This sequence comes from Mesoclemmys tuberculata, assembly GCA_007922155.1. Classification (NCBI taxonomy): domain Eukaryota; kingdom Metazoa; phylum Chordata; order Testudines; family Chelidae; genus Mesoclemmys; species Mesoclemmys tuberculata. The sequence goes on from ML675644.1 coordinate 5,397,966, forward strand.
GTCTATGGGTGCACGGCTCCCCTATGGATACACCAATACCTTACTAATGCTCATCTGCTATGGCTAGTTTCTTAACAAGTCAATATCATTGACTTACTTTTCTAGAAGTCTTGAACTGAAGAGTCTCCTACCATGGGTATCTGTGCAGGGCAGGCCTTCAAGACCAATACAACTTAAAACACTAGTTGTCTCACTTCCACTTTGAATATACACTTACCAACTACAATATTAATAGAGAAACACTGTTTCGGTTACCACATGTTCCACAGTATTTCAGTCACTGCTATCTCTTTTCTGAACCCAAAGACCTAAAGAACTGCATGGAAGGAACAAAATGATGTAAATTCATCCATCAGTCTCCAATTATTTCTAATCCAAGCCTTTATAAAAATTATAAACCAAAGGAGGAGCTATATACGGTACTTATACATGACAGAGAAGATCACAACATGCTTTTTTCTTTCCAGAAGTGATCTGTGTGCTGTGACTAAAACAAAGTCAGACTGCATTCTAAAAATTACTCTGAAGCGGAGAACTGACAGAAAAGTGACAGATGACTGAGTATAGCGGCAAACCGGAACATAACTCTGGACAGTTAAAGAAAACAAAGGTTAGGAGTTGGGCCTCAATTTGCAGTGCTCTTTAGTCTCAGTGTTTTTAGATATCTCAGACATGCTCAAAGTTCTATGGTACAGAAGGGAAAGTCTATTATTTTTTAACAAATATTATGCTTCACACACACCCACTTCACAAAAAAATGAATGCAATCTAATGTACTTTATTGCAGCAGAGAAGTGGGAAAGGCAACTACACTGTGTTCCTACTTCCTTTACAAAATGTCCCCATCAGTTGTTTGTATGGTATCACTAGCACTTTTAACTGGGTTATGCGACTCTGACTTCACAGACAGAGTCAGTAGCAGACCTGAGACTCAGGAGTTCCTGCCTTTCATCATCTAGCCTGCTATTTTGTATAATGTTGTTCTTTTAATAGTGTATCAAACTATATGACACAAAGAATTTCAACCAATCACCCCCAAAACACCCAGCTACAGTGATTATCCCTTCGCAAGTGACACTGAAATTCTGCTTGATGAGAACTGCGTCCAACCACATCACTCCTTTTTCTACATGGGGCATTTCCTCAAAAAATTATTTATTTTTGAACACACACACACACACTCTCTCTCTCTTTCTCCCACACACTCATGCTAGCCATGCCTTAAATGTATCACCGCTGGAAAGTCCATGGCAGAGGCAGCAGGGAGCTTTCAAACCCTCAGGAGAAAAGAAAACAACATTTTCTAAATATTTGAATACTATTTCTTAGTATGCTTAGTTGCCTCTCGTTATTTTCCTTAGTCAGGTAACAGGAATAATGATCATGAGGTTGACATTCACAGTACTTGCAATAAAGTTCTTTTGCTATTATATTGCTCTGTTTAACGTCAGCATTTAATCAGCCACAAAAGTTGTTTACTGCTTCATACACTGCAGCACCACAAATGTCAGTGACCACATTTCTCCATGTCTCCACCACCTTTGCTTGTTGCTTGTACTGTAGTCAGATATTGCCTTGCTGGCACAGTTTAGCCGAAATTTATTTTCCATTCTGTAAGCTTCATCAAAAATCCATCTTTGCAAGATGATCTTTTTAACATGTCTATCTAGCAAATGCTATCTAGTATTCCAGGGTACTGGTTGAAGAACAGGACATTTAAATAATAGTTTATTAACCACATAGGCTTAACTCTATCTTTTATCGGTTGCATTTGATGTACAGAACAACTCAGGCTGACCATTTTAAAAAGTATTTTGGCAATCCATGTTCAAGAACAAATATACAACTCTTTTCATGCCAGCTTTGTTCTCGCAACTGACCCACTTCTTGAAGTCTGTCACTGAAAAGTAATAAAATAAAAAATAATATTTAAAAATTATTATAGAATTGGAGTGATTTGTTGCATATTTTAATCCAACACTCAGACTAAGCATTTCACCAAAAATCAAGGCTTTAGCTCTGTTGTTCCCAATTATGTCCGGCAGTAGTCCAAATACAGAAAATTGTTACCACATTTTATTCTTTTCCATGATGAAGAAAACAGTAAGCAATGCAACTAAGTGGAGAACTTCTCATTTCTAAATAATCAGTTACCTGACAGATTCTTCCCTTCTCCCCAATTTCCTGTAAATCCTGAAAAGAAATTCTCTGTTGTAGTTTTTCATTTTTTCAGTTCTCCTCAAAAATATTACAATATTTAAATAAACTTCGAACTGATTTTTTTCTCTCCTCCTTTTGCAAAGAAGGTAACAAATTTTGGTGACATATTTACTATCGAGCCTGGATGATTATTATGGAGAATGGGTTCAATTTAAATAGTCTGGAAGTTCCACTTAAAAAGAACAAGTTGGCTGCAGTTCTTACTTCTTTTTAAAAAGAGTTCGTAAGAAGTGCCACGTTATAGAAACTCTCCTAACACACCATAGAGTATTAACTATTAAACAGCAAGGTAAACACAACACTAGTAGACGAACTCTTTGGGTTTGTTTTTTTTATTTGGCTCCAAAAGATATTGACTATAAAATAGCTTAGACTATCCAAAAGCAGTGCAAACTGTGTCAGAAAAATAGATCCTAATGAGCTACAGTATATTAAATATAGCAATCTTGGGGATGGAGGGAGGGAGGGAAAGGGAAGAGGAAATGCTTTTACACAGACAATACAACACCCAGAATTGACAGGGATACTGTCCATGTTTTTTTTAAAAAGGGGTGCAGTAACTTTTGTTTTAAAAAATCTAGAATGTTCTCTTCATCTCTTTTTTAAATATAAGTATTCCTCTGCAGTGTGGTGAAGCCAAATACAACTGCAGTGTGCTGGGGTGAGTCCCAGTCTAGAAGTAAAATGAATTACAAATAAAAGGAGGAGGTGAGAGGAAGGGAACTGGCTGGTTTCAATGTCCAAGCTAAGTGAAATGCAAAGAGTGAACATACAGTGGAAATGGTGGGAAATAATTGGAATATCTATTTCAGGTTGGATAATTAAAGTGATAGCAATAAATGTGGTAAGGAATTTTTGATAGGTGTATGTTTCATTATATATAATCGCTTCTGAGACCCTATCAGAGTGTGGAATTTCTAGACTTCAGACAATCCCTTAATGAGATAATTCGAGCAATCACCAATCTCTTCTTGCCCCATTCTAATGGCTGCCAAGAATCAGCTGTCTTGGGAGAAGAAAGTCTCTCCCTTTTTACCACAGAAAAATGGAATTGGTCCTTGCGGGAAACTATGGCTATGGAAAAGCTTTCCCAATGCAGAAATAATAAGTATGTAGACTATACTGGAATATGGACGCTCTAACACAGCACACGCTCACCCATCCAATCTCTTCAGCCACGCACTGGTACAGATTTTCAGGTTAAAATCTCAGCACTTTTTAATTACTCATAGATTTGATCTGCTGTAAAAATTAAAGTCCTTCATTACTTAACTTGTTCAATTGTCAGTGCCAATAAGCAATAAACTATCTTTTTTTTTTTTGGTAGAAGGTAGTGGAAGCTTACACAATTCTATGTTATAACTGGTTGGATAACTTCACCAAAAACACTATTTGGAGACAATAATAAATACACAGATATTCTATATCATCTTCACAACATGTCCTTGATAATGATTTTATACCCATATTGCACCTTGCATTCAAAAAAGTCTCACAGCACCTTACAAATTTAAACTGATTTACAAACAAATCATTTCAGATACCATTACAGTTCCTTCAGCTCTGTGGTGAAACACAGCAACGGTCTCACAATACTGCATAACCGTTAATGTAATAGAGCCAAATTCTGACCTCATTTACAGTGCTGCATATAGGGAGTAACTCTATTGACATCAATGGAGTTACTCTGTATTTGCATTGGTGTAACTGAGATCAAAATCTGGCTCATCATGTATAACCAGCAAGGTGGGGTTCATTTTAGTGTGCATTTGAACAACGAATACATGTAGTAATGACACTTTATTTACAATAAATAACGGACTGTACCGTCACTGAGATTTGATAGGTAAAAGCATACAACAGGTATGAGAATAAATCATGTATCCAATACATATGGTAATTAGGAAACACCTACTTTTTCCCTTATAGGCATAAGAGCTGAGTCACCTGCATAATTTTGTAACCTATAACCATTTGGGGTTTAATTAAGACACAGGCACAGCAGCTGTGATTCCACTAAACTCAGTGGAGTTGTACCTACTTACACCAAGTCTAGATTTCTCCCTTTTCATCACATTGTTTAACTTTGGGCCTGATCCAGAAGATATTAATGAGCTCAGTGAGAACCTTATTCTTCAATTACTCTTAGTCCGTAACTTCTGGGCCTTTGTGGATTGCCAGTGAGTCTAATTGCACTGTCATGTATTTTTATTTCTGTCTTGAACGTTGTCTTATAATATTCTCTAAGGTACCATATTGCCCTACAGATAACAGTGAATGGATTAAATGAAGTCTACACTATATACTGAGATTCAGAATTTCTGTATAAATTGGAAGCAGCCTCTGAATGAAACAGCACCAATTCTGACTTACTAGTATTTGGTTAGAAAAAATTAACCTTGGATGCAAATGGAAAGTGGTAATGTTGCTTTGAAAGGATACTAACAGCCATTCACTTCTTGGTCATGCATAGCAGCCATATGGGATACAGTTCAGGAAACATTCTGCTCGTGGTATGCTACTGTGTGAGCGGGTGCTCCAAAGACAGGGAATGGCTACACTCTGAGTGACTGATGCCTGCAGCAATGCTCTGTGGGATGTTCATGGCCCCAGGGACTAAAACTAATTCATTTCAAATCACCATGATGTTGTCATCATTATATTAAAGCCACAAAATCCAATTTTTCTAAGTAGTAAGAGAGGCATCAAGCTAGCCAAAAATAAACATCAGTCAAAATAGAAACCAAAACCTGGAATCCTTAGCCAAAGGCTGTTACTTAGTTTAAGGTCAAATTCTGCCTTTATAAGCATGCGGAACAGGGGGTCATACTGAACTCCCCAGTCAACAACTTAATGAAGATCACGGTTATTCAATATTTGTTATACTTGAGGTATTGGTTAAAGTAGAATTGTAAGTCTTCCTAAAAGGCACTGGGCTTTCTCTTGCATACCACGACTATGGCAGACCTATTGTTGCTATTCAGTACGTAAAAATAATTCTCTGCATATTGTTTAACATTTCCTGAATTTTTTAAAACATCTGTGATGATGTAATTTACTTTTCCTTAGTCTTCCTGATAGTTATGTACATGACTCTAATGTAAGAGGTACTACAAAAATACTATTTATCTAAGCTTTCAAAAAACATAATTAATCTTCTACCTCCTGGTGAGAAAACGAGTGCCTAAGCTTCCATTTGCCCCATGCTTAGTGCCAGTACTTGCCACTGAATCTTGGAAGGCAGCTGCTGTCACGGGAAGCCTACAACATACATTTTTACCTGTCCAAAATTCATTTCCTCACTAAAATTAACTGCTGTAAAAACAAATGATATAGTCACAAATTTTCAAACGTGTTTATTAATTTGGGGCATGTCCATTTCTAAAGTGCTCAGCTTTAGAAGCCTATGGTGAAATTCTGGCCCCAATGAAGTTGATGGGTGCTTGTTGCCAAGACAATCATTTAAATATCACCCCCTACATCTTCATTTTTCAAGATGCTGAGCATCTTCCACTCCATTTGAAGTCAACAAAAGCTGTAGGTGCTCAACACTTACGACAATCCATCCACTAAAGTCAAAGGCAAAACTCTCATTGACTTTAATGGGACAGGATTTCATGTTGTGTGTCTACGGTTCTGCATCCAAAAACAGAGACTCCCAAAGTTAGAGGGCTCTTTTGAAAATCGAGCGCATATCAGCTCAATCATAAATAACATGGTACAATTGTATTTTACTAATGATCTGTTCCTGGTGAACTGTCAAAAGCTTGGAAATCTTAAATTTATACTGGAGTTGTCTATTGCATCATTTGCTGTATAGCTCTGGAAGATTCCTAGCTAGTTATTTTGGAGATCCCCTTGCAGAAAAATAAAGGCTTCTCTCACCTTCACATTGTGTAAATCCCAAAGCTCCTTCAAAGCTGAACATTTTATTTGTTGCCAGGAGAATCATTTAAATATGTCAATGTAAATATGTAGAACATCTGGATCTAATGGAGTCAAGAAGTTGATCCAGAACAGTGGTGCTCCCAGAATCCATGTCAATGGGAACTAATAAAGAGGAACATTTTTTCGGCAGGGAGGGCAGGGAAGGGAAGGGGAGCAGGGGCTCAAGAAACTAACTAGGCTGTCAGCAAAAAGTCAGTTACTACACTGACATGAAAACGTATTCTGTTCATTCTTTGCATGCTTGCACAGAATCCTTTTGCTTTCGCACACAAAAGCATGAAATCCCTGTTGAAAGGGAATGAAGAGCATATATGAAAGGGAGACTGTGCTGTGTTTCCTTTCCCCTATAGTAGTTTGGGGGGCAAGTGACTAAAGCAAAAACTTTGACTTTACTGTGATATTGTGGGTATAAATATAATCCCATCTCACTTTTTTTTAAAGTGCTGGCAAGAATCTCTCAGATGTAGGCCTACACGTTGGAAACCTCACTAATTCCCAACGTGGGAGTTCTTAACACTCAAGTAGAGTGGGGTTAACCTTCCTCTTCTTTCTCGGTCTCTCTTCCTCTCCAGGGTAACATAACAGAGTGTAATGTACTACTCAACCAGCCATGATGCACCATGGATAATTCATCATGAGAAATGAGCCATAGCAGGAATTTATAACATGAACATTACTGAAAGCCATGCAATTGGGGGAGGAGGGGGCAAAGAGGATGGTAACAGTATATTTAAAATACATTTATACCTTTAGTACTATTTCAAATTTGTCATAATTAAATGTATTATTTATGGCCTACTGCTAAACCTTTTATAGATAAAAGTAGTTTGGGAAATGTTATGAACCCCATGGTGTGCTATGTGCTCCTGCTCACAGGTAAAAGCAGCTGCAGGAATTTAGGTCCAGATGCCTAATGTACATGTATCACTTCATAGTTTTACCAAGCGCTGTATATAATAAGCTGGAAATTGCTTACTGACTGAGTTAAACAAAGAAACATCCTTCCTCTTTCATAAGACAGATGGCTGGGACTCAGAAGACCAGGGTTCAGCTCCTAGGTCTGCTACAGACTTCTTGCGTGTCACTGTAGAAGTGACAATTTTTCTCCACCTGTAAAGTGGAGTTAACAATACTTCACACTCTCTCTCTCTCTCTCACACACACACACACACACACACACACACACACACACACACACACAC